>JADRCH010000355.1:1297454-1357566 GCA_019843965.1 Rhynchomys soricoides | reverse complement strand
ACCTCATAGACATGCACAGACACACAAACATACATATAGACACACACCATATACACACATTACATACACACACCTCACAGACACACATACACCATGCATACATACATGTGCATAAACACACACACTGTACATATATACACACCACAGACATACACAAACACATACATGCCATACACACACTATATACACATGACTCATAGACATGTACATACACTCTGCACATACACAAACACACAAACATACTATAATATACCATAGACGCATACCATACATACATACCACAAACACACCACACACACACACCATTCACACATACAAATGTGTAAAGACCTAATAGCAAAAAATATACATGAAAAAATGGTCAACATCACCAATTATGAGGAAATCACAATAAAATATCACCTTAGTACAGAAGAAATGGCTAATGTGAGAAGGCAAACATGTGTATTGGTAAGGATGTAGAGAGAAAAGATCATTTACAAGATGTTCATAGATATGTGAATAAGAACAACCATTGCAGAGAATAGTATACATGTTCTTCAACAAACAAAAAATACTATGTGATCCAGGAAGTGCACTACTGGGTATCTACTGAAAGGGGGTGGTATGTGGAATGCAGATGTGCTACTCCCACACTCACTGCAATACTGTTAAGAAATGGAAACAAAGTATCCATCAACAGATGACTCATAAAGGATGTTCAGGGTATGGACAAAATAGGATACTATTCATTAAATAGTAATTCTTTGATTTGCAACATAAAGGAGAGTGACTTCACTTTGTTAAGAGAGGAAGAAACAGACAGACAAGCAAGCAGGAAGACAGACAGACACACATATACAGGAGACAGAGAGAGACACACAGAGAGACAGAGACAGAGAGAGGCAAGGTGAGGGAAGGAGGAAGAGGAAGAGACAGAGGGAGAGGGACTGAGTTTATATAGCCTTGGGTTGCTATGTGAACATGGCCAGCCTCCATCTTGCAGAGATCTGCCTGTGTTTGCCTCTAGGTACTGGAGTTAAAGGCATGTGGCACCTTGCCCAACTCAAGAAACATCATAAGAAATCATTCTTCAAAATCTAGAAAATAGAACGGCTGTTTCCTCCCTGGAGAGTGGAGGAGAAGGGATATCGCAGGGCTAAGAGTTACACTTACGTAGGAAAAATACCTTCTCCTGGTCTCCAACATCAGTGGTTCTGAACCTTCCCAATGCTGCAACACTTTAATACAGTTCCTCATGTTGTGTGACCCCCAACCGTGACATTATTTCCATTGCTACTTCCTAACTGTAATTTTACTAGTGTTAGGAATCACAATGTAAACATCTGATATGTAGCATATATGATATGCACTCCCAAAGGGGGTTTGTGATGGTTTGTATATGCTCAGCCCAGGAAGTGGCACTATTAGACGGTGTGGCCCTGTTGGAGCAGGTGTGGCCTTGTTGGAGGTGGTGTGTCACTGTGGGTGTGGACTTTAAGAACCTCATCCTAGCTGCCTGAAAGTCAGTATTCTCCTAGCAGCCTTCAGATGAAGATGTAGAACTCTCAGCTCCTCCTGTACCATGCCTGCCTGGATGCTACCATGCTGATAATGCCTTGATGATAATGGATTGAACCTCTGAATCTATAAGTCAGCCCCAATTAAATGTTGTCCTTTATAAGGCTTGCATTGGTCATAGTGTCTGTTCACAGCAGTGAAACCCTAAGACAGGGTCACAGCCCACAGGCTGAGAACCACTGTTTTACATGCTTGCCTGACTCAAGCTACTGGGCTACCTTCACAGAGTAACTCGAAGAAATTCTAAATATTCTTAGCATGAGAAATTAGAAAAGTACAAGCAAAAAGTATGGCAATTACACATTTGATTAAATTTATACATGTATTAAAACTTCAAACCATATCTCATAGATAACTATAACTTTGTGTTTATTATAAATATATTTTAAATGTAGGACTCCCATAAGCTCAAAACACAACTGTACCATGGAAATTGAAACCTATGCATCAGAACTGAAAGGTCACACAGGAGACAGAGACAGGAAGAACAGAGAAGAACAAACTATGACAGAGACTTACTCTGTAGTTATTTACCTTCTCATCTCATTGACTCTTAGTTTCAAAGATTTATTTTTATATTCATTGGTGTTTTGCCTGCATACATGTTGCTATGAGGGTGCTAGATCCCCTAGAACTGGAGTTACAGACAGTTGTGAGCTGCAATGTGGATGCTGGGACTTGAACCTGGGTCCTCTGGAAGAGCAGCCCATAACCACTGGGCAACCTCTCCAGCATGCCCCCAACCCCTGCAAAAAAGAAAAAAAAAAAACCTTCTTTAGAGTGTTTCTTTAGAGTGTTTAGAGAGTGCCTTATACAGGCACACTCATTCCACATTAATATATGTTCAACTGTCAACAGTTATATGAACAAAACCATACTTCCTGCTTTGTTTTTGAGGTAGTCTTACTTTACACAGCAGGGCATCATTGAGCCTGCGTAGGCTGGCCTTGGAATGATTTCACCTCAGTTTTCCCAAGTTTGGGATTCAGGTGTAAAACGCTACACCCAGCAACAAGCTCATTCTAATAGAACGTCTTGTGTATTGTTTGTGGAACATCTATTAAAGTCCATTCCTGTTCTGTGTGCATGATTGTGTCACACAAATGTCAGAACCCCATAATGTATGAAGCCTCCCTAGCTTTCATCTAAGCAAACTGGAACAGTGAATTGTTGGATCCATGTCACGTATTCAATTATAAGGAAAAGGTAGAATTTTATTGTTAAGAAAAAATATGATGCCTGGTGTGGTAGCACATGCTTTGAACCCCAGCACTAAGGAGACAGAGGCCGGCAGACTTCTATGAGCTCAAGACCAGCTTGCTCTACAGAACATATTCCAGGGCAGTAAGAGTTACACAGTAAGATCCTGTCTCAAAAAAAAAAAAAAAAAAGGGGGGGGGGGGGAAATATAATACACTAATTTAAAATCTTTCTTTGTAAATTCACTATGGTATAGCATTGTAGAATCAATTTCTAATATGAAATTTATTTAAACCTTAAAAATCTGGTAACTGGTTATATAAACAAAGTCATAAAATTCATGGGGCAAGTCATACATTATGTCTTCCATGAGTAACAATAAATCAAAACTAATAACAGGATCTATGTCATTTTGAAGAAATATGTTCAGTGAAAACAAAGTCCCCCTTATAATATGTGAGGACTCTAGTTAGCTATAATTTACCAGCTCCTTTAAAATTCACTGTTAATTCTATCCTGAATTCTATAATAATATTTCCAATCATTATGCAGACAGACCCATCTGCAATTCTAAAATTTACCATTAGATTTATACTCAAACATCTGAGTCTATATAAATGAATACCAGAAATTTATGTGTGCTTTTTGAAACCAAAAAGGTGATTTGGGGAATTCTGGTAAAATTTTATAAATAGCAATTCAAGATTCAGAATACTAGAACACATTATTCTACTACTGTAATCCTCATAATTTTGGGATAATTATTAAAATGTGTGAATAAAATTATCCATGCAAAATAGTTTCCTATGAATTATTTAAGATATGATATGATGGCACAGGGAAATGAATTATGTGTCAGTCACTATTTCTCAGTACCCTAATAAGCGGGATCTGCCACCTTAATTAAGTATGGTTGTTCAATGTCTGTGACATTGATTGATTGATTGTGAGATATCATTCAATACACACCAATGATAATACATTGAGAACCTTTCTCTATTTACTAAAACCAAGGTCACATATGATCTACACAACATTCCAAAAGCCACTTTGTGATCTATGGAGAAAACAGATCAGTTTCCAGGAAGCAGTTCAGTGTTTCTGACAGAGGACCTGAGAGTCCTGTCTTGAGCAGTTTTGAGCAGTATCAGTTAGTTAATGGGGATTAGTAATGTTTACATCCATTCACAGATGAGCTGCCTGATGCCTCTGGTATATTCTACATATTTGTAGGATTTCTATCTTATACTATTTCCCATATATGTGTTAAAAGCTAAAATATGAGTCAAAGCATTCATGTGCTGTTTACTTTGTAAAAGAGTTTCCAAAATGAATAGGTGGCCCTTCTGAGGTGTGGATATTGGGTAATGGTCTTTTTCTGAATCATTACACATATACATTTTCTAGGGTTGGACATATGTCTCAGCAGTTAGCACTGGCTGCTCTTGCAGAGGACCTGGGTTCAGGTCCCAGCAGCCACATGGCTGCTCACAACTCTCTGTAACTCCAGGAGTTCAATGCCCTCTTCTGCCCTCAACACACAAAAATGCAAACAAATAAAGTTAATATTTTTAATGTATAAAGTTTCTGTCTGGTAAGAATTAGCTTACATAAAATAATTTAATCTGATCAGTGCAATCTATTAAGTTCCATTCCATTTTGAATTGGGTGTTCAATAATGTGATGGTTTGTATATGCTCAGCCCAGGGAGTGGCACTATTAGAAGGTGTGGCCCTATTAGAGTAGGTGTGTCACTGTGGGTGTGGGCTATAAGACCCTCACCCTAGCTGCTTGGAAGTCAGTCTTCCACTAGCAGCCTTCAGGTGAACTCTCAGCTCTGTCTGCACCATGCCTGCCTGGATGCTGCCATGCTCCCACCTTGATGATAATGGACTGAACCTGTAAGCCAGCCCCAAATATATGTTGTCCTTTATTTTTTTAATTTTTTAAATTTTAATTCAAGTACAAGTCAGCTCGTTAACATAAACAGAACATAAATGCTCATAATTTTCAGCCATGTACAAAAATGCAACAATAGCAACACTCACATGAATGAGCAAAACCCATCAGCTCTTTTAAAGCTGACTATACTATGACTGATTGGTATAATTTAATTCACATCCACTGGGGTACATTCAAAAAAGTTTAGCATAACTTATCAGTATTAGTCTTTTAGTTTCTAAAATGGACAGTCAGGTGCAACTAAGGAGAAACAAAGTTATAGAAGAGAAGGTACGTGAGGGGGCAGAAGTACTCCTTATTTTATATAGTAAAATTCTGTCTTATTTACCCAGATGTATGGATCTTCTTAGGAATGTTGGAAGTCATGGTAAAGGAGGACAATGAGCTGTGTTTCAGCCCCACAGGGGTCCCTACTGTGCTGGCAGTTTGGATAGAAGAGCATGTGAACTCAGAAGTATGAAGAAAGTCCTCAGAGAAAGGGGAAGACTTATTTCTACCACTTGAGTTCTTCAAACTGAAATCATTATTTCACAGTAATTTTTAAAAGCCAAACATGTTTAGACTTTAGTAAATGAACATTTATTCTTTTGAACACCTCAAACTAACAAGGCTACCGCAGGCAGACATCCCGGTTTATGAGATAAAGGGCCAGGCTGTGTGATCTAACAATGCTGTCATGGTATCAGAATTACAAGCTAGCTTGAGCCCCTCTAATGAGTCAGGTTGGTTCTACAACGTTGTACAATGAGAACTGGAACAGAGTTCATGAGCATGGAAGGGCAGGCCTGTAATGCTAGCACTAAGTAGGCAAAGGCAGGAGAATCAGGAATCAAGGTCATCTTGGGCAACAAGAGCCCCTATCACCACAAAAATAAAACAAACAAAAGATGAAGAAAAAGCCAAACCAAACCAATGACAGAAGTTTGGTGGTAGATTGTTCCCTGGACACTTAAAGCACTGCATGGTATCCCACTATAGCTTGATAATTCACCAACTGGATTATCCAGATTTTAAGCATTTGAGCAACAGCAGTTGCTGCTGTGCGAGGGGTTGCTTCTAGTACCTATTGCTCCAGCCCGACTGAGTGGGTTCAATTTTCTGAGAAGACTGCAACAAAAGTATATAACAAGGTCCACCATAGCTCTTTAAGACATTTTTTAAAAGATTATCTGATTGAAAGCAAGTCTTTTTTAAAAAAAATCCAATGCTCTGAGTATTCACATTTTTAAAACATTATAATTAAAATCTTCAAAGAAATACTTCATAGACAAACTATATATAACATACATATGATTTTCTGTTTTGGATTATCTCTGTCATAAAGTAAACTATGGTAGACAACACTCAAGGGAAAAAACAAAACAGACCTTATTCCTTTCCAGTGGTTGCTTTACAAGTAAACACTCAGACTCTAAACCTCCCTTTCCTGCACATCACATGCTAACTTTAAAAGCTGAGTACAATGCACTAGAGGTTAATGTAAGTTTTACTTGCAAAATACAGACTACTACATGTTCATCCCTGAAGGACACTTATCGTGGATATGCTATGATGACACAAGCTGTTCTTTGGCTGCTGGTTTTCATGTGATTCTTCATCATCTGAGATCTGTGTACAACAGAAGAACATGTCCTGCATTCAACATAATTAAGTGTTATGGATCTTCACAGAGCAAATGGTGCTGTATTAGGCAGTATCAATGGCACCTCAAGAGGCAAACACTATAGCCTAAGACCTTCTCTACAGATTTAAGTTAAACCCCCAGGTAGGGATTTATTTTTTGGTTTGTTCCATGTAATAGATGTCAAAGCTACAATAATTCCAAAGGTAACAATCTAAACTTGTCTTTGGTCTCCAAATAGATTGGAATATTTTTAATTCCAAATGAGCACCTCAAAAACATCAAGTTACTGATTACAAAGAAGTCAAGGTGAAAAATTTCAGAGAGAATTACACTTCATTGGTGACAGCAGAGAAAGATTTCAATGGCATGTGGATTTTCCATAATAATGTGGCATTACACAACACACTTAAAATACTGTAAGATCTCCAAAACATATCTAAAATCCAGAAAAAATATTATGAACACTGCTTCTGCCTAATACATAACAATGTTAAAGAAATTAACATGAATTCTCTCCTAATTCTTACCTCCTCAAAAGCCACAAAGTGCATTGTCATTCTGAAGAGAAAGCCACTGCACAAAATGTAAAGTCAAGGTACTCTGTGAGTACCACAGTAGGGTTTAATTGTAGAAGCTTTATATGCCAGTACAGCAGCATCCATAGGAAAATCTATAGTATTGCAGCAAAAACCTTTATGATGGCCATATATATTAAAGTATTCAAAGATGTTGCTGACTCAATAACAAAGTTTAAAAACTAAATCTTGTTAACAAAATGAACTAAAACTAGCCCAATTCTCTAAGAGAGCATTTAGGGAACCAGGAAGAAGAACATTTGTCCAACGTAGCACACTCATTTACAGGCTCTCTGCCAACTAAGATTCGCTGTACCTGATAGCTGAGGGTGACTTTTTGTAATATTTATATTGTCCTAAATATTAGTATCACTTCAAGGAACCTATAAAAGGCAAAACTGAAAATTACCATTTCCTCTACCAACCAAGAATAATTTATACAGATATGGAAATAATTCAAAGGTTAAAATTTTTAATATGAAAGTAAATAGAAAAATACAAGTCATTAGTTTTCTACTTTTAAAGTAAATAATACATAGGTATGAGATTATGATAATTACATTATGAATCAAAATTACAACCATCCCTACATCACATAATTGGAGAAGGTATGAGGATGATCTCTATGTCGCTGAGTCAGTATCCACTAGCTTATTTTATAGTCCCAAACAATTAATTATGTGCATTTGATATGTTAAAGCTGTGGCCAAAACATTTTAATGTTGAAAATGTGAAGTATTTAGATACTATTTCACTGGTTGTCAAAATACAGTGATTACAGGTGTCAAATAACTGAAAACATTGTAACAGGCAGGCCCTCCTGGGGAACCTGTACTGAGGATCTACTTGCTATTTTACAGTACTGCAGAAAGCATGTTAGTCATCTGTAATTGTCACTACTATCTTTGGAAAATTACAGTACAGCATATGCTTAGGAATGATTTCGTTTAAATGACCAAAAATGCTCACAGAATTAACATAAACCAATAAAACAAAACTGGAGCTGGTGAACAATAGTAGAGATATTTTAGATCACATCTCAGGAAAGGTGGGACAAAAGCTAAATTTCAATAATTACAGTATCAAAGAGATGTCAGTAGCTTAGTCAACAGGTGTTAGGGAGTTCATAAAATCTTGGGGTTTTTTATTTTTTTATCTTTTTTATTTTTGATACTTTATTTACATTTCAAATGTTTTCCCTTTTCCATGTCTCCCCTTTGGAAACTCCCTAACCCATCCCTCCTCCCCCTGCCTCTATGGGGGTGTTCCCCCACCCACCCACCCACACCTGTTTTCCTTCCCTGGCATTCCCCTACACTGGGGCATCTAACACCCTCAAGCCCAAGGGCCTCTCCTCCCACTGATGGCCAACAAGACCCTCCTCTGCCACATAAGTGGTTAGCACCAGGGGTCCCTCCATATGCATTCTTTGGTTGGTGGTCCAGTCTCTGGGAGCACCGGGGGCCTGACCAGTTGACACTGTTGCTCCCTCCCATGGGGCTGCAAACTCTCTCAGTTCCTTCAGTCCCTTCTTCAACTCCTTCATCTGGGACCCCACGCTCAATCCAACAGTTGCTGTGAATTGAATCATGGGTGTTCTGAACTTTTGGGCTAATATCTGCTTATTAGTGAGTATATACCTTGTTCGTTCTTTTGTGACTGAGTTACCTCACTCAGGATGATATTTTCAAGTTTCATCCATTTGCCTGTGAATTTCATGAAGTCATTTTTTTTAATAGCTGAAGTAGTATAATATTCTGTAAATGTACCACATTTTCTGTATCCATTCCTCTGTTGAGGGACTTCTGGGTTGTTTCCAGCTTCTGGCTATTATAAATATGGCTGCTATGAACATAGTGGAGCATAGTTGGAGCATCTTCTGGGTATATGCCCAGGAGTGGTATAGCTAGGTCCTCAGGTAGTATTATGTACAATTTTCTGAGGGTGTGCCAAACTGATTTCCAAAGTGCAATCCCACCAGCAATGGAGGAGTGCTCCTCTTTCTCCACATCCTTGCCAGCATCTGCTGTCACCTGAGTTTTTGATCTTAGCCATTCTGACTGGTGTGAGGTGGAATCTCACCTCACACCAATGCAAAGGTTTGATTTGCATTTCCCTGATGACTAAGGATGTTGAACATTTCTTTCGGTGCTTCTCAGCCATTCGAGTTTCCTTAGCAGAGAATTCTGTTTAGCTCTGTCCCCACTTTTTTTGATAGGGTTATTTGGTTCTCTGAAGTCTAACTTCTTGAGTTAACCCTCTATCAGACGTACAACTGGTAAAGATCTTTTCTCAATCTGTTGGTTGCCGTTTTGTCCTATTGACAGAGTCCTTTGCCTTACAGACACTTTGCAATTTTATGAGGTCCCATCTGTTGATTCTTGATCTTAGAGCATAAGCCATTGGTTCAGGAACTTTCCCCCTATGCCCATGTGTTCGAGACTTTTCCCCACTTTCTCTTCTGTTAGATTCAGTATATCTTGTTTTATGTGGAGGTCCTTGATCCACTTGGACTTGAGCTTTGTACAGGGATATAGGAATGGATCAATTTGCATTCTTCTACATGTTGACCGTCAGTTGAGCCAGCACCATTTGTTGAAAATGCTGTCTTGTTTCCACTGGATGATTTTAGCTCCTTTGTCAAAGATCAAGTGACCGTAGGTGTGTGGGTTCATTTCTGGGTCTTCAATTCTATTCCATTGATCTACCTGTCTGTCACTGTACCAATACCACGCAGTTTTTATCACTACTGCTCTGTAGTACACCTTGAGGTCAGGGAGGCTGATTCCCCCAGAAGTTCTTTTATTGTTGAGAATACTTTTTGCTATCCTGGGATTTTTGTTATTCCAAATGAATTTGAGAATTGCTCTAAGTCTATGAAGAATTGAATTGGAATTTTGATGGGGATTGCATTGAAACTGTAGATTGCTTTGGGCAAGATGGCCATTTTTACAATACTAATCCTGCCAATCCATGAGCATGGGAGGTCTTTCCATCTTCAATTTCTTTCTTCAGAGACTTGAAGTTCTTGTCATACAGATCTTTCACTTGTTTGTTTAGAGTCACACCAAGATACTTTACATTGTTTGTGACTATTTTGAAGGGTGTCATTTCCCTAATTTCTCTCTCGGCCTGTTTATCCTTCGAGTATAGGAAGGCTACTGATTTGTTTGAGTTAATTTTATATCCGGCCACTTTGCTGAAGTTGTTTATCAGCTGTAGCAGTTCTCTGGTGGAGTTTTTCAGGTCACTTAAGTATACAATCATATCATCTGCAAATAGTGATATTTTGATTTCTTCCTTTCCAATTTGTATCCCTTTGACCTCCTTTTGTTGTCTAATTGCTCTAGCTAGAACTTCAAGTACTATATTGAATAGATATGGAGAGAGTGGACAGCCTTATCTAGTCCCTGATATTAGTGGGAATGCTTCATGTTTTTCCCCATTTAGTTTGATGTTAGCTATTGGTTTGCTGTATAATGTTTTTACTATGGCCTTGAATTCCTGATCTTTCCAAGATGTTTATCATGAAGAGATGTTGAATTTTGTTAAATGCTTTTTCAGCATCTAATGAAATGACCAGGTGGTTTTTTTCTTTGAGTTTGTTTATATAGTAGATTACATTGATGGATTTCTGGGTATTGAACCATCCCTGCATCCCTGGGATAAAGCCTACTTTGTAGGCATTTCATTACATTGTAATGAATGATCATTTTGATGTGTTCTTGGATTTGGTTTGCGAGAATTTTATTGAGTATATTTGCATCCGATATTCATAAGGGAAATTGGTCTGAAGTTTTCTTTCTTTGTTGGGTCTTGGTTAGGTTTTGGTATCAGTATAACTGTGGCCTCATAGAATGAATTGGGTAGTGTTTCTTCTGTTTCTATTTTGTGGAATAGTTTGAAGAGTATTGGTCTTCTTTGAAGGTCTGATAGATTTCTGCACTAAACCCATCTGGTCCTGGGCTTTTTTGGTTGGGATACTTTTAATGACTGTTTCTATTTTTTTAGGGGTTATGAGACTGTTTAGATGGTTTAGCTGATCCTGACTTAACTTTGGTATTTGGTACCTGTCTAGAAAATTGTCCATTTCATCCAGATTTTCCAATTTTGTTGCCTATAGGCTTTTGTAGTAGGATCTGATATTTTTTTTAATTTCTGCAGATTCTGTTGTTATATTTCCCATTTCATTTCTGATTTTGTTAATTTGGATACTGTCTCTGTGCTCTCTGATTAGTCTGGCTAAGAGTTTATCTATCTTGTTGATTTTCTCAAAGAACCAGCACCTGGGTTTGTTGATTCTTTGTACAGTTCTTTTTGTTTCTACTTGGTTGATTTCAGCCCTGAGTTTTATTATTTCTTGCCTTCTACTCCTATTGGGTGTATTAGCTTCTTTTTGTTCTAGAGCGTTCAGGTGTGCTGTTAAGCTGCTAGTGTATGCTCTCTCCAGTTTCTTTTTGGAGGCACTCAGAGCTATGAGCTTTCCTCATTGTGTCCCATAAGTTTGTGTATGTTGTACTTTCATTTTCATTAAATTCTAGGAAGTCTTTGAGTTCTTTCTTTCTTTCTTCCTTGACCAAGTTATCATTGAGTAGAGCGTTGTTCAGCTTCCATGTGTATGTGGGCTTTCTGTTGTTTTTGTTGCCATTGAAGACCAGCCTTATTCCATAGTGACCTGATAGGAGGCATGGGATTATTTCAATCTCCTTATATCTGTTGAGATTTGTTTTGTGACCAATTACATGGTCAATTTTGGAGAAAGTACCATGGGGTACTGAGAAGAAGATATATTTAGGATGAAATGTTCTATAGATATCTGTTAAAGCCATTTGGTCCATAACTTCTGTTAGTTTTACTGTGTCTCTATTTAGTTTGTGTTTCCAAGATCTGTCCATTGATGAGTGTGGGGTGTTGAAGTCTCCCACTATTATTGTGTGAAGTGCAATGTGTGCTTTGAGATTAGTAAAGTTTCTTTTATGAATGTGGGTGCCCTTGCATTTGAAGCATAGATGTTCAGAATTGAGAGTTCTTCTTGGTAGATTTTTCCTTTGATGAGGATGAAGTGTCCTTCCTTATCTTTTTGATAACTTTTTGTTGAAAGTCGATTTTATCCAATATTAGAATGGCTACTCCTGACTGTTTCTTGGGACCATTTGCCTGGAAAATTGTTTTCCAGCCCTTTACTCTGAGGTAGTGTTTGTCTTTAACCCTGAGGTGCATTTGCTGGATCCAGCAAATTGCTGGGTCCTGTTTATGTATCCAGTCTGTTAGTCTATGGCTTTTTATTGGGGAATTGCGTCCATTGATGTTAAGATATATTAAGGAATAATGGTTGTTGCTTCCTGTTATTTTCGATGTTATTTTTATGTTTGTGTGGCTATCTTCTTCTGAGTTTGTTGAAAGATTACTTTCTTGCTTTTTCTAGGGTGTAGTTTCCCTCCTTGTGTTGGTGTTTTCCATTTATTATCCTTTGTAGGGCTGGGTTTGTGGAAAGATATTGTGTAAATTTAATTTTTGTCATGGAATATCTTGGTTTCACCATCTGTGGTAATTGAGAGTTTTGCTAGGTATAGCAGCTTGGGCTGGCAGTTGTGTTCTCTCAGAGTCTGTATGAGATCTGCCCAGGATCTTCTAGCTTTCATAGTCTCTGGTGAGAAGTCTAGTGTAATTCTGATAGGTCTGCCTTTATATGTTACTTGACCTTTTTCGCTTACTGCTTTTAATATTCTTTTCTTGTTTTGTGCAGTTAGTGTTTTGACTATTATGTGATGGGAGGAATTTCTTTTCTGGTCCAATCTGTTTGGAGTTCTGTAAGCTTCTTGAATGTTTATGTTCATCTCTTTCTTTAGGTTAGGGAAGTTTTCTTTTATAATTTTGTTGAATATATTTACTGGCCCTTTAAGTTGGGAATCTTCACTCTCTTCTATACCTATTATCCTTAGGTTTGGTCTTCTCATTGTGTCCTGGATTTCCTGAATGTTTTGGGTTAGGAGCTTTTTGCATTTTGCAGTTTCTTTGACTGGTGTGGCAATGTTTTCTATGGTATCTTCTGCACCTGAGATTCTATTCTCTCTTCTATCTCTTGTATTCTGTTGATGATGCTTGCATCTATGAATCCTGATCTCTTTCCTAGGGTTTCTATCTCCAGGGTTGTCTCCCTTTGTGATTTCTTTATTATATCTATTTCCATTTTTAGATCCTGGATGGTTTTGTTCATTTCCTTCACTGTTTGATTGTGTTTTCCTGTATTTCCTCTTTAAGGGCTTCTAGCTGTTTACCTGTGCTCTCTTGTATTTCTTTAAGGGAGTTATTTCCTTCTTAAAGTCTTCTATCATCATCATGAGAAGTGATTTTAAACCTGAGTCTTGCTTTTCTGGTGTGTTGGGGTATCCAGGGCTTGCTGTGGTGGGAGAACTGGGTTCTGATGATGCCACGTTGCCTTGGTTTCTGTTCCTTATGTTCTTGCCCTTGCCTTTCGCCATCTGTTATCTCTGGTGTTAGCTGGTCTTGCTCTCTCTGGCTGTGGCTTGTTCCTCCTGCAAGCCTTTTCTTCAGTACTCCTTGGAGGTCAGCTCTCTCTGAGAGGAATTTGGGGTTGGAGAGCTGTGGTACAGGGTCAGCTCTGGGGTGCAGACAGCAACCAGAGGGATTCTGCTTCCAGCTGTTCCGTGGTTCCTGTGTCCTGATGGTTCTTCGAGGGTTCCTTTTGATCCAGGAATTTGAATAGAAGTGGTGGTCTTCCTGTGCTCAAAGGTGTGTCTGCACTCCTGGGAGATCAGCTTTCTCCTGGCACTGAGTATGGAGCCCGGTGTCACAGGATCAGCTCCCCTGCCTCAGAAGGAAACCGGAAGGCTACTCCTCAGTCCCTGTGTCCTGAAGGTTCTGGGTGGGTCTCTCTGTGCAGAGGCCTTACCCCAGATCACAGGCTTGTCCACACTCTTAGTAGGGTAGCTCTTTCCCTGGTCTATTTGGGTATGGAGCCGTGTGGCACAGACCACAGGCATAAACCTGAAGGCTCCTGTCCCAGGCTGTTCCTTGGTCCCTGTGTCCTGAGGATTCTGGGCAGGTCCCAGTGAGCAATGGTGCTCGTCTTACCTCCACTCATGGGCTTGTTCACACTCCTGGGATGCTAGCTTTCTCCGGGCACTATTTGGTTATGGAGCTCTGTGGCACAGACTGAGGTACCTGGCTACAGAAGGAAACCAGAAGGCTCCTGTCCCAGGCTGCTTGTCCCTGTGTCCCTGGGGGTTCCAGGCAGGTCCCTCCAAGCAGAGGTACTAGCCTTACCCTCTATCACAGGCTTGTCCACACTCCTGGGAGGGTAGCTCTTTCCCTGCACTATTTGGGTATGGAGCCACGTGGCGCAGACCAGTTCATAAAATCTTAAGAAACATGTTCAAGGGTACTGGAGAGATAGCTCAGCAGTTAAGAGAACTGGCTGCTCTTCCAGAGGACCTGGGTTCAATCCTCAGCAACCACATGGTGGCTCACAACTGTCTATAACTCCAGTTCCAGGGGAGCCAAAACCCTCACCCAGACACACATGCAGGCAAAACACTGATGCACATAAAAATAAAAATAAATAAAATTTTTTAAAAAACATATTCATACTTTTCCAACAGGGAAAATAAAAATATAAGTCTATAGAAAGCATACAACAAAAACAAATTTAGGGGTTCAGATGAACTCTAGCACATTTGATTCATGTGAGCACTACCCAGATGATCCCAATCCACAGAATAGAGAAAAAAAAATGATCAATTTTTAATTTGAATGTTATTTATACAGTTAAAACAAATGTACTTTGCCATGTACATCATGAGGTTTTGAAATATAAAACATCATTTCTGTGTTATTTTAAACACTATATAGATTCTCTGTTAGAATTTCACAATGATACAGTGTGTTAACCGGACTCAGCTTGTTGTACAGTAGCTTTACTGCACATGCTACGTGTTGAGCTTTCAGAGATGTATCTGCTTCTTGGTCCTCTTCGATCCTGTAATGCTTTATCCATACTCCCCCAGGTAACCCAAATCAACTCACTGTCTCACTATGCTGAACTTAGTGAGTCATGGAGTCGATTCCTTGTCTGTGATCCTGCTGGGGTGAATAAGCATCTAATTACATTTCCACATGAAGAGTTAAACAGCACAAAGTGAGTTTGGGAAGAGTAGTTGAATGTCCCCGAAACAGATGATGAGAAGTGCAACTGGAGTTGATCTGTGAGTGGGTTGTCCATGGAGGTCCTCTCAATATGGCCACCTTGCCTCTTGTGGTAGGGAATGATGTACCTCCTTGCTGTTGCAATTGTTGCATGCTCCCTGTGATGAGTGATAGGACATCCAACCAAAGACCAGACATCTCCTTGAGTATAGTGTTCTTGATTGGGAATCCCAGAGTGGACACCTAACTGTATGTGGCAAGGGGCAGCATGCTGTCATGATGAATTAGGTGTGCCATGTGAGTATAAGAATGCTTCAAATGGTGGATAAAGAATATATTGCGATCTCTAAAAGCAGCATGAATAGAATGGGCGGCCCTGGGGCTTTTTGTATTCTAATTCTGCCCTCCTGTGAGAGGCTTCAGAGAAGGAGTGAGTTACACCTGTGACTTCTTGTGAACCAATCCCCTAACGAATAAAAGAGCCAATCACTGGGCGCATAAGGAGGGACATCTAGGTCGGAGAGAAGGGGGGGACCTCCTTTTGGAATAGGGAAAGCAGATAGGTAAGGTGTAGATAGCAGAGTCTCCTGGTATCATAGTGGATCCACAAGGATTTGCCACCAGAGGAATTAGACTTTGATAAGGCTTACAAGATGAGGTTTTAGTTGATGCACCCAGAGATTGAGTTATCATTGTTTCTGAACTAAGTTTGTGTTGTGTTTTCCTTGATGAAGTGGCTTATCTGGGTTCCAGAGAGAAAGGTACAGTGGCAAAGTGTGGGTTTGCCTGATGTGCACCATAGAGGCCATGGGGGTATTGAAGCTTGGGGCTGGCGTGGTAGCGACCTGCCAGTGGGAACTGAGTGAGCTGAGTGAAGAGATCATGGAGCTCTGAATCAGAGCTCCATGAGATGAAAGCAGGGTGGTCATTGCCCACCAGTACATGGCTGGCCAGCCCACCAGGGACAAGGGAACCAGGGCCTAGTGTGGGAACATGTGTTATATTCCTTCTTTTTTAATATTTCCCACAACATCTTTCAGCTGTGTGGCCAAGAAGAAATGGAACAGAGGTTCAGAGGTCTAAAAATGAACTTGACAGTGTACAAGAAGGGTTATGACCTGTGGATGTTATCTGCTGTGTGGGCATCTAAATTAGCAAAGAAAATTGAAACTAGGGACTCAGATGGATGCATTAACTTGCAGTTTCTTACAGATGTGAGGGAAAGTAAAAATTAGACCTAAGCTGAAGAGTCCTTCCTAGGATCCAAACCCATGGTACCCATGGGAAGGATCAGATGATGAACAGGAAAAAAAGAGTAATGCTCTCACAACAAGCATTTAATAAGAGACAGTCTATGGGTTAATATGCAAACAGGAGCCTTAATAATGACCCCATACAAGAAACTATGATAACAAGGGAATACTCGGGACCTGTTTGAATTGGGAAAGACTTTAAGATTTTATTCTTATTCTGTGTGTTTGCCTAAATGTTTGCACCACACTCGTAGATAGTGCCCACAGAGGCCAGAAGAGGGTGTTGGATCTCCGGGAACTGGAGTTGCAGACAGATGTGAGTTACTGAACCTGTGTCATCTGCAAGAACGAAAATGCTCTCAACTGCTAAACTATCTGTCTAGCCTGCCTGGGACATTCTTTGAAAGAAATGGCAGTGTCCCTCCTAGCCTGGATTGTGCGGCTATGGGACACAGAACAGGAGGGATCCGTTGGAGTACTGTTGAGCCAAAGAAAGCACTTGAGATAGGGATACAAACTCATGTAATGGGAGAGAAATTGGGCCCTAGTATATTGGCTTATACAAGCCACTAGAAATACTTGGCTATCACTACCTGAGGGTACCACAAATATCAGGGCCTAGAAGACAATAGACAAGAGATGGGCCATAGTGAGAATTGTGTTTGCAAGTGGCAGTATTTCAATGCCCAGTTCACCTTGTCTTGTAGGCCTGTGTTTACAGCAGAGGTTTTGTGGGGGTTTTGTTTTTGTTTGTAAGAGGTCGTTTTAGCTGAGATATCAGGAGTAGCATGGGGATTCATGGATGTTATGGACCTCAGGGGTGATATGGGACCTCAAGGGCACTAGGGACTTCAGGGCTGGTATGGGGTTTTGCTGAGCATCATGGTAGAATATGGTCTGTATGTGGAAAGAGAATTCTGGCAGCACTGAGTGAGGCTGGCAAGCAGATACTCCAGCTTGCAAAATACAAGAGGGGATGGGTGAAAGATGTGGCAGACTGCCCAGGTCACTCAAGGGCAAATGTGATGTTTTGTGTTGAGCCAGAGTTCGTAGGGGGGAAATTTTAACAGAAAGTCATATGCTGTGTTCATAAGTTTCTTAGTGATTTTAAAGCCTGAGCAGTTCACGGAAGAGATGACCAGTTAAACAGTACAGATGGAAAGGTTAGGGCTGTGCTAAGCAGATGAGCCATTAAGGGTGCTAGGTTATCACCACCTGGAATAGGCTGTGGTGGCCACTCTTCCCCCAAGTCTGCAGTCTTTGCTTTTCCCTGTAAGAAGATATACTGAGCATAGAGAGTGGACATCTTCCAAAATGTACTTTAAGACCCTAGCATATCTCAGTCTGGAACACTCACAGTCCAGCTTTGAGAGCCATAGCTCCTCTGAACTCAGGTTTTTGAGAGGCCTGAGTGCCTTTTTTTAATACTAGAGGTGAGGAAATACAACATGTCTTGTCGGGCACAAGATAGAGACAGTGCCTAAGACTGGAAAGAAAGCTGCCACCACAAAGCATCCAAAGCTAGACTACTGTTTCACTGCTGCTGGGTACAGGCCAATCCCTGGTTCAGAGTTCAGACACCAAATATGGGCAGCCCATGTGCTCTGTGGTGTGCAAAGCGCTGGACTCCAGATTAAAGGCAAACTTATTTTGCATCTTGGCTGTGGATCTAATGGTCAGACTGAGTTGCTTTTTTCTCATGCTGTGGAGTGCATCAACTATATGCATGCATTTATAGAGCTCAAATTGTAAAGAGAACTTTAAAATTGATGACTTTGGAATCAGAGACTATATGGTAGTTCCAGTTGCCAGGTAACGTACATTCAACATGTTACTGAATTCTAGTAACCTGTCAGGAATGGGGACATTAGCACTAAATCACAGTGTAGCAGTTTGAATAATGGCTTTCATAGGTTCATATGCTTGAATACTTGGTCCCCACTTGGGGGAGCTGTTTGGGAAGGATTAGAAGGTGGGACCTTGTTGGAGGAGATGTGGTTCTTGGAGCAAGCTTCCAGATTTCAAGAGCCCACACTATTCCTACCTAGCTCTCTTTGCTTTATGCATGTAGACCAATATGTGAACTCTCAGCCACTGCTCCAATTCCATATCTACCTGCCTGCTGCCATGTACCCTAAGATGAGAGTCAGGGACTCTAACCTTCTGAAACTGTGAATCCCAAATTAAATGCTTTCTTTTATGAGTTGTCTTTGATCATAGTGTTTTGTCACAGCAATTGAGAAGTAACTAAGAAACATGAGATACCAAATCACCCTCAAATCTTATTAGTTCATATTCTTCAATGCTAAGCAATATAGGTTCCTCCTGGTTTGCATTGTTTGGTAATGAAGAGCCGGCTAAGAACAGGACCACCTTAGCTCTCCTCTCTATGATGTCTTGTTCTCCAGTAGGCTAATATAGGCATGTTCACATAGAGAAAACAGAGTTCTCAGAGAGAAAGCAAAAGCAATCAAGTCCATATAACAAGCTAAATATGTTCGGAGATACAGCATTATATGAGTGCCAGTAAAAAGGCCATTTTGGGTTTCAGCCAAGGCTAGGTAAATGATTTCTGTCATTCAATGAGAACAGGAGGAGGTGGAAGAGGAGAAAGAAGGAAGAGGAGGAAGGGGGAGGAAGAAGGAGGAAGGAGGAGGAAGAAAGAAGAAGAGGAGGAGGAAGAGGAGGAGGAAGAGGAGGAAGAAGAGGAGGAGGGGGAGAAAAAGAAATAATTCATTGCCGGTTCCCAAGCTCGAATGATCTACAGACCCTAATCTTGTCCATCAAGATGCTGGATTCAACCATACCACTTACAGTTTTGGAACTTGCTTTTGTACCACATAAACACACACATATACACACACATACACACTCACCCACCCACACACACACACACACAGCCTTCTAGCATTTCCATTCCCAGATCTAAGGAGCTCATACTGGTGGTACCACCCTGATAACATGGATCCCAATGCAGTCCTCTCATGTGCCCTAGTGTCAAACAGTTGGACATCTCAAGCCCCATCTTCTCCTTCTCCCTCCTGTCAACTTCAGGTGGACAGACTCCAATTCTAGCCTATAGTGCTGTTCAAGGAAAGGCAAGGTGTCAGGAGTTTCTGGGTAGAAGCTAGTAGGACATGTGGAGCTGTATGTGCACCAAAGGAAGCAGGAAAAGCCTCTCTCAGACCCCATGACAATGATATCACCACTGGAAGGCTAACTACATTTCCCATAATACTCTGTGCTCCTCCACCAGAAACCAAGGAAGTTTCATTTATTTTTGGTTTTTTTCTAGCAGTACCTTGCTGCCAGTAGGCCAGGCCGCTATGGAAGAAAAATAGCATCAGTATGACAGGGATATGGAATTCTGTTCTCAACTAAGTCTTGATTTGGTCACTTCAGGCCTCAAATGGTAAAAAATAACAAAGAATACTACTACTATTAAATCAGCAGGAGACATTTTTCAATAGCATGTTACTGTACCAGGAAAGACGATGATGTAAGCTCAACCTCAGTTTACAGAAGTGACTGACTATTTTAAAGAAACTATAAAATGGAATAGAAGCTGACCAGGGGATTGGTGTGTTGAGAATTTTAAAACGTAGAGAAGCAGTAAGTGATGGGCAAGTGAAACTCACTTGGGTCAACTAACTGCTCTTTCAGGAAGTTAGACCCTCACCCACAAACAGACATAAAGCTCAGTGTTTCTAATGTTTGTCCAAGTGAGTGGGAACCTTCTGTCTTTAGGTTGCTCCTGTGGGTCCTTTAATGGGCAACTGACTCATCCCTGATGATAAATCTGTGAACCATTAGAAACAACATGAGTGCCTGGTTCAAAGCTTCATAGGCCAAAGTTGAGGCCTTATCCAGAAGTAGGCTCAGAGACCAGGATTCCATGATTCTCTTCTCAAAGTTGGGGGGGAGGGGGAGGAGAGACTGTCACCACAGTAGCACTGATAGAGACACAATTTGACGATCTGTGTTCTTCAAGTAGTAGCTACATCCCTTAAACATAAAGAAACTTGATGTTTCCTCCAAAAATGAAAATTTGCACAGGGTACTAACTTAAGGTTTAACACCTTTCCCTGATCATCCTCTGGTAACTCTTCTAGCTTTTCCTCTGGCCTGAGGTCCATGCTGTAAGAGGAAGACCTAAGTGTGACAATGAAAGCAGATGGGATAAGAACAGGAAGTGAGAAGCAAACCATGACTGGTCTCTTAGGGTTTCTGCATGTAATTCCTAGAGCCTTGATGTCATGTACATACCCTAAGAATACCACAGAATTATCCAAAAGTATGAAGGGCCAGGAGTTAGGACAAAAGGAGGTACAGTCAGTAAGAGAAATAATAAAGTCCAAGGCCCACCACATCTAAGGTGTTATAGGTCCCCATTAACAAACAATATAACATATATACATATGATATATGTATGTATGCATACATGTATATATGTGATCTATATCACATGTATAGTATGTGTTAAATAGTGTGATGTTATATATGATATATATCATATGTATAATATTTTACATTTATACATGTCTTACAAAGAAATATGTAGAATATGATAAAAATAAAACATATACAGGCAAACAGACTCAATTCCATACACCAAGTAGGTACATGAAAAAAATCCACCATTAGGATAGAGAGCTAAACAGAGAATTCTCAACTGAGGAAACTCAAATGGTCGAGAAGCACCTAAAGAAATGTTCAACATCCTTAGTCATCAGGGAAATGCAAATCAAAACAATCCTGAGATTTCACCTCACACCAGTCAGAATGGCTAAGATCAAAAACTCAGGTGACAGCAGATGTTGGCCAGAATGTAGAGAAAGAGGAACACTCCTCCATTGCTAGTGGGAATGCAAGTTGATACAACCTCTCTGGAAATCAGTTTGGCGGACTCTCAGAAAAATGAACATAATACTACCTGAGGACCCAGCTATACCACTCCTGGGCATATACCCAGAAGATGCTCCAATATGTAAAGATATTCCACTATGTTCATAGCAGCCATATTTATAAGAGCCAGAAACTGGAAACAACCCAGGTGTCCCTCCACAGAGGAATGGATACAGAAAATGTGGTACATTTACACAATGGAATACAGCTATTACAAACAATGACTTCATGAAATTCGCAGGCAAATGGATGGAACTTGAAAATATCATCCTGAGCGAGGTAACGCAGTCACAAAAGAATGAACATGGTATGTTCTCACTGTTAAGTGGTTATTAGTCCAAAAGTTTGAAATACCCAAGAGTCACTTCACAGCAACCATAGGGCTGAGTGTGAGATCCCAGATGGAGGACTTGGGGAAGGGACTGAAGGAGCTGAGGGAGTTTGCATCCCCAGGGAGGCAGCAACAGTGGTAACTGGCCTGACCCACCCCCCATACTCCTGGAGACTGATCCACCAACCAAAGAATACACATAGAGGGACCCATGGTGCTGGCCACATATGGGGCAGAGGAGGGTCTTGTTGGCCATCAGGAGGAGGAGAGGCCCTTGGGCCTGAGGGTGTTAGATCCCCCAGTATAGGAGAATGCCAAGGAGGGAGGACGAGTGTGGGTGGGTGGGTGGGTGGGGGAATACCCCCATAGTGTCAGGGGGAGGGGGGAGGAAATGGGGAGGTTCCAAAGGGGAGATCTGGAAAGGGGGAAACATTTGAAATGTAAATAAAGTAGGAAAAATTTTTTAAAAAAGGAAAAAAAATAAAGAGTAGATTGTTTAAAAAAAAAAAAAATCCACCATTAAAGGATGAACAGCCCTGAAGTAATCCACATTATCTCATCAGAAACCTAAACAATCCACCATTAAAGGATGAACACCCTGAAGTAATCCACATTATTATCTCGTCAGAAACCTAAACAATCCACCATTAAAGGATGAACACCCCTGAAGTAATCCACATTATCTCATCAGAGACCTAACACTTTTTCTTTAATAGGAATAACAAAAAAAAAAGCTAAGACTCTTTTGAAAAGTTAATATATGAAATTGCCCAATAAAGTCTGAACCATGAGAAATTAGGAAAGACATCATTATCTGAATTTAATGCATGCTTTCAAATTATAGTATAATAAAAATGACACAATGCAAACAAAATCCATAAATGGGTCCACACAATCTAATAATTATCTGTAACAGAAAGTGTTATTGTCTGTGCTGGATAGTTTTATGTCAACACAAGTTAGAATCATCAGAGAGGAAGGAGCCTCAATTGAGAAAATGATTAAGGTTGGGCTGTAGGCAAGCCTGTGGAGCTTTTTTAAATTGGTGATTAATGTGGGGGAGGGCCCAGGCCATTATGGGTGGGACCACCCCTGGGCTCATAGCCCTGGGTTTTACAAGAAAACAGGCTGAGCAAGCCATGAGGAGCAAGCCAGTAAGTAGCATCCCCCATGGCCTCTGCATCAGCCCCTGCCTCTAGGTTTCTGCCCTGACTTCCTTCAATGATGGACAACCATGTGAATGTGTAAGCCAAATAAACCCCTTCCTCCCCAAGCTGTTTTAGTAGTGGTGTTTCTTGTAACCCTAAGACACTATGCAATCATATCCAGAGTGACATTAAATGTGAATGGATAGGGCTACTCAGCTGTTCCAAGCACTGACTGCTCTTCCAGAGGACCCAGGTTCAATTCCCAGCACCCACACGGTGGCTCACAACTGTCCCTAAGTCCAATTCCAGGAGACCCAACACCTTCACACAGACATACATGCAGGCAAAACACCAACGCACATAGAAATAAAAAATTTTAAATGTGAATGGATAAACCAACCCAATCAAAAGAAAAATGCTGAGGTAGGAAACACACCTCTGCTATATTATACATATCCAGATGTGCAAAAGCACAGGCTGAATCCTCAACACCAAAAAAAGTGTGTGCATGCACACACACACATGTATATGTATGTGAACATGTATATGTGTATGTGTGTGGTGGGATGAAGTCATAAACACAGGAGGCTGATGACCCTCCATGAACAGACTTGTACTCTGCTTACAAAACCATTTAAGAGAATCCCATAAATTTACCTAGAACTGGGAAAGGAGAGGCTAAGAGTGCAGAACAGCAATGTGGCAGTCTTATATACTCACAACTAGGACTTCCTCAAGCCGTATCCAAGGGATCCAGGCCTTAAAACCGAAAGTTCCCAGTTTCTCACAGTATACACTTCCCACTATTGCCAACCACTGTTGCCAAACACTGTTGCTAACTTGGAGCTTCCATCTAGCGTGCATCAGAGAGAGAAGAGGAGACAGCAGGTTTCTACCAGGGTGGCTAGGAGCCCAGCACTTAAGCATCTCCCTTGCTCAGCTTTAAGTCTCTCAGTTACCACAAAAAGTTTGTTCACACACTAAGTGTCCCAACTTTATCATCTTGCATATAAGGGACTACATTCTGCATCTCCAAGCTCTGACAGCAAAGGAGACTGAATGTATATATTTCCTTAGACCACAAGCCACAAGAAGTTTTAAATAGAAGTGTAAGCCCATGTATGGGTTACAGCCACCAGTAGTCAAGAAAGGGGATTTTTTAAAACCAAACACATCAAATTTCTATTCATCCTTGGAAGGAATTTACTGCATGCTCTGGTAGGGGCTACAGGATACCCTGGATAATTTTTTTAAAGATATTTATTTACATATATGGATGTTTCATGTATATACATGTTGTGTTCTAGTGTGCATGTTCATCTCCACACCAGAGGAGGGCATCGAACCCCATGGGACTACAGTTAGAGATAGTTGTGAGTCATCATGTGAGTGATGGGAAATGAACTGAGAATCTCTCAAAGAGCAGCCAATGTGCTTAAAGGCGAGCCACCTCTCTAGTCTTACACCCTGGATTAAGATACGGCAGGGATTTAACAAATAACAGATCCTCTGTAGCCAGAGATGTTAGAAAGGATGTTGTCAAAAAATTGCAAGATGTTCATGGTTAGCTTGGGATACATAAAGAAACCTTGTGTTTTTAAATAAATAAATACATTAATTAATTAATTAATTAATTAAAAAGGTTTATTTTTAAGTTTTCAAAAGGACATGGACACGGAGTAAAAGAAAACTCTTGTGCATTATTGATGAGGTCATAAATTTCGTACAGTAGTTTTTTAAAACAGTGTGACCGTTCCTAAATAAAAGCTGACTGAGCCGGGCAGTGGTGGCGCATGCCTTTTAATTCCAGCACTTGGGAGGCAGAGGCAGGTGGATTTCTGAGTTCCAGGCCAGCCTGGTCTACAGAGTGAGTTCCAGGACAGTCAGGGTTACACAGAGAACCTCTGTCTCGAAAAACCAAAAAAAGAAAAAAAAAAAAAATTGAAAAGCTGACTGACCAGATGATCCAGCAATCACAATCCTAGATATCTTTTTTTTTTTTTTATGCCAACTAGTAGTTTATGGAAAAATACAAACCAGGGATCTGTCTAAAATGTACACCAAACAGTTCACAGTATCGTGAAGAAGGGAAGCTGGTGTGACCAACGGGTGTGAAAGGAATTTTAAGAATTTACTACCCTCAAGAGGACCGGAGTTCAGTTTCCCGCACGTACATAGGGAGGCTCACAGCCACCTCAAACTCAGCTCTAGGGGATCTGATGTCCTCTTTTGGCCTGAAGGCACCTGCACTCGCATCGAATGTCTTCACACCCATATAACATACACATAAATACAAATTAAAAACCTACAATAAAAAACTGTACTGGCCCCCGCAGGAGGCGCGGACGGGGTCCTGCGTGGATGTTGCCCACAAATTCGGATGCTCAGGACGGGGCGGAGCACCTCTCAGGCAGAGCTCGCACACCCGGTGTCGGGTCGTCTCTAAGATCACGCCATCGCCACCGCAGAGTCGGTAAGCAAAGGTCGCAGGTAAACATCGAGCCCCCAACCCTGTCCCCTCCCTGAGGGGCCCGAGGAACCGCCGAACCATCCCAAAAGGACTCGACTGGGGACGGACGCAGCAAGAGCACAGCCGTCGAACTCCGAGACCGGGCTCCACTCACTAAGTCCGGATTCCGGAACGGCTCGTGTCCGCGGTGTCCCGTTCCAACGTGTCCGGGTCCCGAGTCTCTGGGTTCTGGGTGTCCCAGTGTCCTGGAAGTGACTCCCCAGCACAGATGCTCCCAGGGAGGAGAAAGACCGCAACCACCACAGTGACACCTACACAGAGCCAACCAGGTTGAGCTCTATAAGCCTATTCGCCTGATTGGATCAGCCTAAGCCTTGAGTGACAGTGCCTGCTACCAATCTAAGACTGAGTCAGAACAAACTAACACATCCCAGCTGTACTTTCTTTAAGCCTCCTTGTTGGCTGACAACCACCCAATTTGCACTCAATAATATCAGAAAGCCAAGAAGGTGGAGAAGAAAAAGAATGCTTTAACCTGAATGAACTCTTGCCAGATGAAAACAGAAAATTCCAGCACAATTAAAAAAAAAAAAAAAAAAAAGCACCAAAAGACAGAATTTGCTAGAAGGTTACCTAATTAAAGACAATATACATTTCATATTAAGATATTTCAAGAGAGTGTGGTGGTTTGCACCTTTAATTCCAGGACTCAAGAAGCAGAGGCAAAATCTCTTTGAGTTCGAACCCAGTCTAGTCTATACAGGCAGTTCCAAACTAGCCAGCTCTACAAATTTAGACCCCTGTCTCACCAAAAAACAAACAAAACCCCAGATACTTCAGATAAAAATGATAAAATACAGTGAACCGTGCTTAAGGTTTGTATGACCTTGCCATTTCTAGATACCACTTTCTGGGAATTATATGAAGAAGACTATAGATTTCATTTACAACAAGAAAAATAATTAAGGCTGGGCAGTGGTGGCTCACGCCTTTAATCCCAGCACTCGGGAGGCAGAGGCAGGTGGATTTCTGAGTTTAAGGCCAGCTTGGTCTACAGAGTGAGTTCCAGGACAGTCAGGGCTACACAGAGAAACCCTGTCTCGAAAAAAAAAAATTAATTAATGTCTTAACTATTTTGTTGTTGATGATGAGGATGATGATAGTGATGGTGATGATTGATACACAGGGTCTCACTCTGTATGCCCGAGTGGCCTGAAACTTACTATGTAGACCAGGCTGACCTCAAACTCACAGAGATCCTCCTGCTTCTGCCTTCCCAGTGGTGAGAATGAAGGCAAATGCCACCACTCCTGACTCACGTTTTCACTCAAATGAAATTCGTCTAACCCTCACTACCTTATCAGCTGTAATTCCACTCAGCACACCCAAGCATGGACTCTCCTTTTCCTACATGCCTCCCTGTTGTAACCCCATGCTTTCGTCTATGTTCAATCTACACTACAATCTTATTAAACTCCAATTCTGCTCACATTGTCACATTCTGATATTCTTTTCTGCAGAAGCCAAGAATCCCAACTTTACCTAAGACTGCTGCTCCCTGTATTTTGAGACAGGGTCTTGGTCCTACTAGGCCAGAGCTTGTGGGGTAGCCTAGGCTGGTTGCCAGTGGGCCACTAGGCAATGCAAGGATTACAAACTTGGTTCACCACTCCCATCTTTTTTATACAGGTCCTGGAAATTGATCTGGGCCCTCATCCTTCTGTGTGATCTAAGTTGGATATGTCTGACTCGGTCTCTTATTTAAGTGCTTTTATTACAGAAAATTTAGCCATACATAGACTAAAGTAAATAATGTAATACCCTTCACTTTTTTGTTTTTATTTTTGTCTTTCTTTTTGAGACAGGGTTTCTCTGTGTAGCCCTGGGTTGTCCCAAAACTCACTGTGTAAACCAGGATGGCTTCTGCCTCCCAAGTGCTGGGACTAAAGGAGTGTGCCACCACCACCCAGCCTGTTATTTACTTTTAACAAATGACAATCATGTCCTGATGCCATTTTTTTAGCACTTCAAGCTATTTTCCATATTTAGTTGCTTCAACTTTCAGACATTAAAACATTCCCTAAGGAAACTTTAAAGGTGTGCCAGGCAGTTATTTTTAGTTCAAATATTGTATCGTGCCAATAAATTTTTCAACCAAATTATTTTTAAGATGTATTTTACTATCTTTATGTGTATATGTGTAGATATATACATGTGTGTTCAAGTACCCTTGGAGGCCAGAGGTGTTGGGTATCCTTGAAGCTGGAGTTACAGGCGGTTATGAGCTAGCTGCTAGACGCATCCTGGGAATCTAACTAGGATCCTCTGCAAGAACAGTGTATGTGCCAGGCAGTGGTGGCGCACACCTTTAATCCCAGCACTTGGGAGGCAGAGGCAGGTGGATTTATGAATTTAAGGCCAGCTTGGTCTACAGAGTGAGTTCCAGAACAGCCAGGGCTATACAGAGAAACCCTGTCTCAAAAAATAAATAAATAAATAACATTTACAGTGTGTTACTTCTCTGGGCAGGCAGGCATTACACAGTACTTGCCAATGAGAAGAAATTGCCTGATAATTGTAATTGCAAGTTATTTTGATTTATTAAGAAATTAATAATTTATTCAGCAATTTGTATGGCATGAAGATCAACAAAAGGAAAGATCTGGTAATTAATTACTGTATAATTCCTCCCATTATCAATAACCAGCCTAGATTGGTGCTTGTCGGCCCCTGTGCCCTGACACAGAGACTTCCCATTTTCAGGCAACGGACCCCAGCTGCCTGGCCTGAAGAGGTCCTGGCCTCTTCAACCCAAGTAGAGGAGAAATGTGTACTAGACTCTTTCCCCCAACTGCTGTTGCGCCCAGCCTGGCTGCTTCCAGGACCCCGAAGCACTCAGACATTTATTAATATGAGCATATACATGTCTTACATATATTTACACCCATGGAGAATGAGAGCTCATAGCACCTATACAGACAATCTAGCATGCAACCACACCAGGGCATGCATGAAGATTGGAGTGAAGATAATGTTTATTCATCTTTTGAGTACATATTTACTTCCATAAAGTCATAGGGATATTTCAGAACAATAATTTTTACACAGCGTTGTGAATTGAATAGGAAATGTCTTCAACAAGGTCATGCCTTGAATGATTGGTCTCTAGCTTGTGGTGCTATTTTCGGGCATTATTGGAACTTCACTTGGTAGAGCCTAGCTGGAAGAAGAAGCCACCAAGAGTAGGACCTCTATAGTGTCTTATCCCTGGCTTCTTTTTGTCTATATCTTGCTGTTCCCAGCCTTTCATGATGTGAACGGAACTGCTTTGCCACACCTTCCATACCACAAAAGAATAAACTGTAAAAAAAAAAAAAAAATTAGCTAAACTCTTTATTCTTCTATGATATCTTCGTCAAGTAATTTGTCCACAGTGGTAGAAAAGGGACTACAGAGGTTTGAATGATAAATGCCCCCTACATATATGAATAATGTATTTTCTGGCTATGAAAAGGGGTGTCCTTATGTTTCCAATTGTTATTTGGAACAAGCAATGCTGACTAGCAGGATAAGTAAATCACCTACCTTTAAAAGAAAGGCAAGCTGCCATGGGGGAGGGGAGGGTGACCTTCTCCAGCCAACAAATGAGTAAGGAATGTGGCCTTTTGTAAAATAAACAGCTGGCAACCAGAGCTGGGGCAGGATGTAGGGGGCAGAACTTCTGGGCAGGCAGACATGCAAGTGCAGACACAGAAGATGTGGTAGAGTGAGGGTGACAGGAAAGGAGACAGAAGGGGATGGACAGAGCTGTTGTCTGCCCGGAAGCAGAAGTGAGAGCCCCATGGAGAGATGGGATGGCAGAGAAGTCAGGATAAATTTACACAGCTAGCTGAGACACTGCCCCAGCAGACAGACCACAGCTTTAAACTATATAGATGCCTCCATGTCTTAAACCTCAAGCAGGATCTCAAAAGCCCCACAATAGATCTCTGTACTTCTAGGCCAACCTGGTCTATATAACAAGTTTAGACCCTCTAGGGACACATTGTGAGACCCTGTCACAAAGAATGGGGGGTGGGGAACCTCTAAAGCTTCAAAGCATCAATGTTGGAGGTGCTAGAAACAAGGAACGTTTTCTAAGCAAAGGAACAGGGAGTGAATGAAGCCAGCCTAAGAGAGGCCAGGTGGAAAGACCACAGGAATGAGGCTGACAACAGCATTGGTGGTCAAATGATCCCAACATGTGATCCAGAGGCTGAGCATGAAGATTTCCCTATGTTTCAGTCTTGGTTTGACCCAATCACTTCTTTCTATGTCCCCACTTCTCTCCTTACAGAGCTATGATCATGTTCAGTATTTATCTTGGATACATAAGTTTGTTTATTCTTTATCTTACAGAAGATCGCAGCTAGGAGTTTGTTTGCAGCTACAGAAGAGACAATGAACTTAGGCACCGAGAAATGTGGTAACAGACACAGCTTGGGTACTGTTGTAAATCCATCTCATATTTCGAGCTGGCCATACCATATTGGTCCACTAATGTAACGCTATGGCTTGAATCTGAAATTGTCCCTATATGTTTGCATTTTCAAAGTTTGGGACTCAGTTGATGATGTTACTTTGGGAGGTCAAAAGGTTTTAGAAAATGTGAAACAACTAGAAGAAATTGGTCACTGGGAATGTATCTTAGCCACTTCCTGTCTTGATCTCTATTTCCTAGCCTTCCTAAGAAATAGAGATGTAAACTAAGCTGTCCTGCATTCTTTTCCAACCATAATATACTGGATCCCTGTATCCATGAGTTAGAATAGGGGTTTCTCCTTTAAGATACTTACATAAAACAATTTGGAAGAGGGGTGGAAAAATAACTAGCACACACCATGAATTGTATTAATTTTATTGATTTTATCTGTCTAACATTGTCAGTACTAATTTTACAAACAATGAATTAAGATTAAAGAATAGTAATATAAACCCTGTCTTGAAAAAAAAAACACACACACATTTGGTGCCCAACATGGGGCAAGGCCACATAGACAGAGAAATCACAACAGCTAAGGACAAACTGAGAAGCCATCAGATTTGGTAAGACACCAGGAGAGCCCTCGAGGAGAGAGTTAAGTAATATTAAAAGGAAAAACCTTCCCATGTTAAGGATGGTAAATATCATGATACAGGATGTTAGGACCTTGGATAGTGCTGTTTTAGATGGCTTGAAAATAGAAGCAGAAAATGAAAAGATAATGATCTGAGATTGACATAATACTGTGATTAGTATCACTCTGGTAATTCACATTTTTATCCTTACTGCCATATACATTATGAAATTTGGTCCATGATATTTGCTCACACTAAGTCCAGAGATTGTGTTATTTATATTATGTTGTTATGTTATGATTACAGAAATGTCATATTTATAATGAAAACATGAAAAATGGCTTGATAATTGTGTCACATATGAAAAGTGGATTGATAAGATACAAGCCTTAGAAAGACTTACAGATGAAAATAAGAAAAGTCCTCAGACACAGACAGAGGAATTTAGACAAGAACCCACCACCCCACTGCATGATGAAACTGAAGAAGAGCAGGTCAAGATTATGAGAAAACCAACCTTAGTTTACCCAGTTACTATACAAAAACTACCACCAGACAATAGGCAAAACCAAGGTTATGGAGAAGCTAAATGGAATCCTATAGCTGTATTAGGTTTGAGGAGACTTAAAGAAGCTGTCATTTCATATCTTATGCATTCACCCTTGTGTGAAGCAGATATTAAATTCATGGGCAACTCAGAACATAATTATCCCCCAAGACTGGAAAGATTTGACAACAGCAATATTGGAAGCTGGTCCTCAGTTACAATGACAAACATGGTGGCAAGAGGAAGCTAGGGCCAGAGAATAATACAAGGCTGGAGGTATTAATATTTCTCAAGATCAGATGCTAGGTGAAGGTTAATATGCTCAGTTACAAGGACAGCTTGTGGTGCACACCTTTAATCCCAGCACTTGGGAGGCAGAGGCAGGCAGATTTCTGAGTTCGAGGCCAGCCTGATCCACAGAGTAAGTTCTAGGACAGCCAGGGCTACACAGAGAGATGCTGTATTGAAAAAAAAAAAAAAAAAGAATTTGATGAGCATCCCTTGTTGCTATGTTGTTTAGCAGCTTTAAATGCTTGGGATAAGGTTAAAGAATCAGAAGAGTCTAATTCCTTTCTAAAATTATACAAGGCCCAAAAGAAGCCTTCATTGATTTATTGCAAAGATTGACTTCAGCTGTAAATAGAATAGTATCAGATTCAGAAGTCAGACAAATAGTAATCACATCTTTGACTTTCAAAAATGCTAACTCAGAATACAAAGGGGTGATTAGTCCTTTAAAGACAAGATCAGCACCAATAGATGAATGGATTAGAAATATGGCTGATGTTGAATATCACAGTTATTGTGCTGCTCTGATAAGAGAAGTAATTTCTAAAAGTTTTAAGAAAAAAAAAAAAGAATGTCATGTGTTTTAATTGTTGTAAGCAAGGTCATTTGAAAAGGGATTGTAGGTGTGGCATTCCTAGAAACAATGTTTTTTTCTAGCAATAATGCAAAAAGAAGGCCCCAGCCTTCTGGAATATACAGAAGCTATGGCAAAGGCCAGCACTGGACTAATTAGTGCTTATTAAGAAGGGACAGACAAAGTAACCATTTGCCACTGGGAAATGACTTAGGGAGCCTCCCATAGGCTCCAATGTCAAATTTGATTCAATCATTCCCTGTTAGCACAAGAGAAACTTGTCCACAGAGCAATTAAAAGATTTAATGCCTGTTTTAAAATAACACTGTTTTGGATGTCATTGAGGACAAGACAGCTTCAGTAGATAAAACATGAAATTCAGGACAGACCAGAAAACAAGTATTTTGACAAACAGCTATAAATGATCAAAAACCAAAGCTAAAAACGCAAATTAAAGGTATTAAAATTGAAGGTTTAGTAGACACAGGAGCAGATGTAACAATAATTTCACCAAAATCTTGGTATCCAGATTGGCCCTGACAGGAGGTAAATATTTAGCTTCTAGGAATGAGAACTTTATCTCAGGTAAAACAAAGTGCAAAGTGGGTTGTGTTTATGGCCAGAAGGACAAATAGGAAAATTAAAACCATATATGGCTTCTATAGCTATAAATTTATAGGGGCATGATTTGTTGCAGCAATGAAAAACAAACAGTAACATTCCTCCAATCTCAGAAACAGACCATAAAAAATGCTTTGGAGAAAACTGTTAAAATGTATTATCAAAAACAGTACAGATCATTCAGATTGTACATAAACAGGACATATCAGCTGTTGGTCTTTCAAAGGTACCAACTGCCCTGCCTCTAAAATGATTAGTTGACAAACCTGTGTGAGTGGAACAATGGCCTTTGACACCAGGAAAATACAGGCACTAAGACAGCTGCTACAGGAGCAGCAAAACTTTCAACATACTGAAGAATCGACCCATCCTTGGAATTCTCCTATATTTGTCATTAAAAAGTAATCTGAAAAAAGGAGAATGTTAACATATTTAAGAGCCATAAATAAGGTAATTCAGCCAAAGGGCTCTTTATAGCCTATAATCCCCTTGCCTTCTTTATTACCTAAGAGATAGTCCATTTTAGTGATTTATTTAAAAGGCTTATTTTTTACTATACCTTTACAAGAAAAAGAAAAATTTGCCTTCACAGTGCCCATTTATAATGATGTTCAACCTGTTAAAAACTATCACTAGAAATACTTCCACAAGAAATGTTAAATATTCCAACACTGTCAATATTTTGTGCAACAGCCATTAGAAATAATTTGTAAGCAGTTTCCTCAGTCTAAAATTTATCATTATATGGATAATATCTTACTGGCTGATTCAGATGCACATACCTTAGGAAAAATATTTGATGCAGTAAAGAGAATTTTGCCTTGCCAAGGATGAAAATTGCTCCTGAAAAAATGCAAAGAGGAGATTCTGTTAATTATCTAGGATATAAGAAAATGCAACCACAGAAAGTACAAATCAGGAGAGATCGATTACAAACTCTTAATGATTTTCAAAAATTGCTGGGAGATATTAAATGACTACAGCTAACCATGGGATCCAAGAGCTAAGTAATTTATTTCAAACCTTACAAGGTGATAAGGACTTAAATAATCCAGGAAAATTATCAGCTGAGGCTGAGAGAGATTGGCTCTGGTAGAAAAGAGAGTACAGGAGGCACATGTGAATCTCTTGGATCTGAAGCTTAATTGTATTTTAGTTATTTTGCCTCCCACAAGAATTCTTATGTAGAGAGAAAATATCTTAGAATGGATAGATTTAGAACACAGAGTTAAAAAAAAAAATCAAAGGCCTATGTAGAAAAGATTTCTGAATTGATTCTGAAAGGAAAAATGAGACTTGGTCAATTAGCAGGATTAGATCCAGCAGAAACTAGTGTTGAAATTGTGTCATTACAGGCAGAAAATAAACACTGGCAAAGAGCTTGCAACAACTTTTTGGGAGAGATTAACAACAAGTATTCCCAAAACATAAGACTTCAGTTAACAAAAATAACTGGATTCTACCTCGTATAATAAAAGCAACACCAATTTCTGAAGACCCTACCTTCTATACTGATGCAAATAAATCAGGAAAGGCAGATTTTAAGTAAAGAAAAGTAAGTAAAATGCCATATGGTATTATTAGAATTTCTCGACTCTCTCAGTATAGTTACTGACCCTAAATACTCCAGAAAGAGTTATTTTACATATTGAAACCTTTTAACATATTCCAGATGATTCAAACTTAACTTCTGTATTTATTCAACAACAAGTAATCAGAAATCAAAATCATCCAGTGTATATAATATGTATCAGATCCCATATGGGTCTATGAGGCCCCTTAGCACAAGCCAACGATGAGACTGGTCGGCTATTCATAGGAAATACACTAGAAGCCTCAGAATTTCATGAGAAACATCTTAACAGCAAAAGTTTGAAGAAATATTTTTCTATCACTTGGGAACAAGCCAAGAAATTATAAGTAAGTATCCTAATTGTTCTTTGTATAACCAAACTCCATTACCTGCAGGAAAGTAATCCAAAAGTTACCCAAGAGATAAAATCTGGAAAATGGATGTATTTCATTTTTCAGAGTTTGGAAAATTAAGTAAGTACGTATTCAGGATGTCAATATGCAACTGCTCTAAGTTATAAAAGGGATGCTTCTCTAATTACACATTAATTAGAAGTTATGGTTGTTCTGGGGATACATGCACAAATTAAGACTGGCAATGCTCCAGCATTTGTCTCTGCTAAAATGGAATTCTTTTGCATATTGAAACATAAAGCATATTACGGGTATACCACACAATCCTATCCAATTCATGGTGTGTGTGCAATGGTCTAGCTATATGGTCATCAAAATGGAAAAACACTAACTGGCAGATAAATGGCAAAGATATCTGGCCATGGAAGGTATGAATGAAAATGGAAAACCTATCAAAACTTAGTAAAATCATTAAGTTTAATGTAGCTCATACAAGCCAGACAAACAACACCTGAAAATAATAATTAGTGGACAAATTGGCATCATGTTTAAGACTAAAATGTTAAAATTTGATAGAGAACAAATTCAGAATAAACCAACACGAGTGATGGATTATACATTTAAAAAACTTGAAAGTTTAATCTTAACACTAAATCAAGGGGAAATGGAGAAACAACCCTATGAGAATGACTAGTATAAGGGACCCATAGCCAGGCAGTGGTTCACACCTTCAATTCCAACACTTGAGAGGCAGGCACACAAGAATCACAGTTATTTTAATTTAAAAGGTGCTTGCAAAATGCAGGCTGAAATTTAAAGTGAATGTCCTTTGTGACCTAAAAATAAATACACTTAAACCTCGAATCAATATACAAAGAAAATGGGAAATATAGGTATATTTATCCACATATACTAAGGTATATTTAGTTTCAATTTTTCAAGAGTTTAATTTCAATTGAAAGATAATATTTTCTCAGTTGCCAAAAAACATTCTGCCCTAGAAAAGATAAAACCTACCAAAAAAAGGAAACACCCACCCACCCATTTCCCTAGAGTTAGGGTTGTGGTGGACTCCACTCAGGAAAGGCTGAGTGGGCAAGTGAGTTTTTTGAAGACAGCCACCATCTTGCTCAGCTACGATGAGTGTACCCTGGAAAGGCACAACATCAGGGGCTTCATTCCAGGATAGCTTCTTGCTACTGATGTGCAAACAGTGGACACCTTTGGGCTTGACTGCTATGTTCTACCTTGACATTAACCTGACAAACACCACCCAAAGATCAGTTTCAGACTACAAACTACTAGGATGTTCAAATTGCTGAGTTCATATGAGATTGACACAAACATTTTACAGAACTTCGAACTCAAAAATATTTAATCCTATAATTGCCAAATACACCCAAGCTAGACATTGTAGAAAGCTTGGCAGAAATAGCTTCATTGTTGTAAACAGTTTTACTGTATTACAGTTAAAACCTTTCCTAGCAGGAGAGTGATGGCGCACGCCTTTAATCCCAGCACTTGGGAGGCAGAGACAGGTGGATTTTTGAGTTCGAGGTCAGCCTGGTCTACAGAGTGAGTTCCAGGACAGCCAGGGCTATACAGAGAAACCCTGTCTCAAAAAAAAAAAAAAAAAAACTTTCTTTTTTAGACAAAAATGGGGAAATGCTACAGAATATTTGAACACTGTGAACTCCAAGATTGTGTTATTTCTAGGAAAGCCTGCTTCTAGTTGTGGTGTGGCTCAGCCTTAGCACACACCTTTAATCCAAGAGTTTTCTCCTTGAATATTATAGACAGGATTAAATAAAGTCAACCACAGGTCAAGAGGTAGAGCAAGCAGCCAGTTGACAGGAAGTGAACATAGGATTATTAAGAAAAAAAATAGAGAGATGCACAGGAAGTAGAAGGGAGGGGCATTCAGTTTGGAGATTGAGATGGCATGAAAGAGGGGAAGTATGGTACTTCAGCTAAGGAGAGATATCAGCTGAGTGTTCTCTCTACCCCTCTGAGCTAGCAGCCTTTCACCCCAGCATCTGGCTCCCAAGCCTTCATTGGTTGAAATCGAACGATTGAGATTTTGTTTAAAACAAAAAAATATCTTCCTCCCACAATTGAAATTTTGTTTAAAAACAACATATCTTCCTCCCAAGTATTTGACACTCTTGTAGAAAATGACACATGCTAAATCATTTTTGAAAACATTAGAATTTCCGTCAAAGCTAAGTGCTATGAACACAAATTCATTGGTATATGAATGGGGAATAATGGGTTCTTGAAATCAGATGGGACGGTGAGAGAAAATTATTTCTTACGATCTTTGTCCTTCTTTATGTTGGTGTACACCTGAGCCTGTGCTGACTCAGAGGCAGCTTTCATCTTGTAAAAGTCTATGATTTGTTCTTCTAATTTTCTCCTCTCTTCTTCCAGCTTCAGGATCTCCTCTTGCTGGATTCTCTTCAGATGCTCGAACCTGTCCTGCAGCTATAAAATGAGAAGTAACCCTGTTGTCACAAAGATTTATAAAATTCCAAAGGCAGACTATAACCCTAGAAAAGCTTATTTAAAATCCTTGGGCTTCTACAAGGAATACAGAAGTTCTTAAGAGGGGTAAAGGGTATCATTCCTCTACTCCTCAAGGTTTGGAAGTCATTAGCAGTCACCTTTGGACTAGCCTAAAAACTGTCAAAAGATACAATTTTAAAAACTAAGCTTCTAATAATTCTAATAATTGGCTTCTATTTATGTTTCTAGAGTCAGGCAATGGACCATTCTAATGGGCCTATTATATTAATATTTTATATTATATAAAATATAGTGGGATGCCAAGAGGATGAGCATAGTGGGCATTGAAGACAGAAGAGGAGCAGAAACCAGAAGCAAAGTCCAGATGGGTGTTTGAAAGTTGCTTTTCTTACAAGTTTAAAAGAGAAATTTTATTGCACTAACTCAAGTTGACTATATTCTCTCAAGAGTTTGTTTGCAATTGGTTCTCTCCTTCCACCGTGGAGGTCCCAGGATCTAACTCAGGTCACCAGGCTCAGCATCAAGCACTCTTACTTGCTGAGCCACCTTGCTAGACTATAACTGATTCATTTTGAAGCTTCATTTAATTATATGTCATTTAGCATGGGTGATTCCATTCTGGTTTTAGTCTTATATATTTTTTAAAAAATTATAAAAATTATTATATTTATTAAATTATTTCCAATGGGTTGAGTGAATGGTACTACATTGAGAGTGTGGATTCCAGGGATTGAATTCAGGTCATGAGGCTTGGTGGTAAGTGCAAAAAAGGTATTAAATTAGCAAGACACACAAGGTGTGTGTGGCTTTTACAAAACTGCATATAGTAAAATGAGAGACAGCAGAGATTAAAGATCGAATTCATCACTAAGTAGAAATAGTAAAATTCTCAAAAGCTGAAATCAGCAATATAAGGAAGTTCTCAAAATAATGCTCAAGATATGTCCAAGTAACCCTTTGCTAAAGAGATTAATATAGTTAGAAACCAGTTTTATTCATCAATATAATGGAGAATGGCCCTGAGGGGGTTGGGAAGTTTTGCAGTTGGCTTTGGGATTCATTGCTGTGTACTGCCACAGTTCTCCTTAGTAATCCTAGCCAATATCAAGTGAGACCAGGCATGGCTCCATCTGATGCCCTAAGAAGGTACAAATTATAAATCTTGGGTTTTACCTGGTGATGCTAATTCTATGTCTATGCACAAGGCAAGAGTTGTGGGATCAAGACGTCTTCACATAGGTTTCAAAAGGTGTCCTAGGTAGCCCCAAGCCCTGTCATAGGATTATAGCTGCTACAGAGGGACTCCACTTATGACAATGCCTAATGGAGCTATGGAGATGAGATAGTCCCCAAGATCCATGTATGGCCCCTTAGGTCCATAGAAATGGCACTATTAGGAGGTGTGGCCTTGTTGGAGGAAGTGCATCACTAGGGGGTGGGCTTTGAGGTCTCAGATGCTGAAGCCATGCCCACTGTCTCTCTCTTCCTGTTTGTTGCCTATGGCTCTAGATGTAGAAGATGGAGGTGGAGAGGAGCTACCTCTCCAACACTGTCTGCCTGTGCTATCTGTGTGCTGCCATGCTTCCTGCAGTGATAAAACTCTGAACTGCCAGCCAGCCCCAGAATTGCCATGGTCATAGGGTCTCCTCACAGCAATAAAACCCTAAGACAAACCCTAAGCTGTACGGTTCCCAGCTTGCAATTCCATGCTGGGAGAGCTATATGCAGGTGCTGGGTGAATGGAGAATGCAGCCCCTGCCAGATTGCATCAGAGACATGAAGCATTTAAAAGAAAATAGCTAAATGCTCAGGAAAAAACATAATTTCAGCCTATAATTTCATAAAGGCTATATTAAGATCATATTCAGTGAATAGCTGCATTTAGAGAGATGTAAGGTTTCTTCCAAAATAAAAATCCACTCGTCTCTAGAATTTATCCCTCAGAAGATCAGGAAGTGGAGAATGGGTGTGAGGTGGATAGTACATGCCTCCTTTTCTGCATCCTTAAAGGTCAGCTCCTTCTCCTTGACACGCTGCATGAACGTCTGCTTGAGTTCTTCCTCCTCCCTCTGACACTGACCGTGGAACTCTTGTCTCTTGGCTTCGTACATCTCTTGAAAACTGAAAGTGAGAAAGTTTGTTATTCATTGTTATTCTCACATCAAAATGGTAATAAATGGCCAGGGAGATGGCAGGGCAGGTAAGGGTTCTTGCTATGGAGCCGAAAGACCTGAGTTGACCCCGAGGATTCACACGGCAGGAGAAAAACAGCTCCTGCAAGTGGTCCTCTGACCTCCACCATGTGTGCACATGCAGATGCATACAAAATAAAGGTAAAAAATTATTTTTAAATCTAATGTGAAATAGCATGCAAGCTATAAACCTGTGTTTCTAAAGTGACACCAATATTCCGTGTATCGACACCCCCAAATTTCTATAGGATGAGGTATAAAAACTGAGACATCAACCAAGTGAGTATATGACTGACCAATAAAATTTGAAACACCATGTCAGTGATTTCTTACTCCCATAGTTGTATTCTATTTCCCTGGAGGTTTAGTGGTGGTGGTGGTGGTGGTGGTGGTGGTGGTGGTGGTGGTGATGGTCTCAGCAGCAGCAGGAGCATCGGTTCAGTTTACGGTTTTTTTGTTTGTGCTGCTTTCTTTTGGAGACAGAGTCTCACTATGCAGCTCTGGCTAGCCTGGAATTCACTATGCAGAAGAAGCTGTCCTTCAACTCAGAGACTCACCTGCCTCTACCTCCCAAGTGCTGGGATTAAAGGCACGTACCACCACATCCAGCTGTTTCTTACCTCTATTATTATCATTATTATCATTTTTTTATGTTTTTTGTTTGTTTGTTTTTGTTTTTGTTTTTTGAGACAGGGTTTCTCTGTGTAGCCCTGGCTGTCCTGGAACTCACTCTGTAGACCAGGCTGGCCTCGAACTCAGAAATCCACCTGTCTCTGCCTCCCAAGTGCCGGGATTAAAGGCGTGCGCCACCACTGCCCAGTTTATTTTTATTATTTTATTACTTTTATTTTTTACAGTCTAGCCATTGCCCCCCTCTCGGTACCCCCACCCACAGCTCCTCATTCCATTCCTCCTCCCCACTGTCTCCAAGAGTATGTCCCCCCACCCCTACCACGGCTCCCCACTCCCTGGGACCTCAAGTCTCTCAAGGGTTAGGTGTGTCTTCTCCCACTGAGGATAGATCAGGCAGTCCTCTGCTGTATATGTTTTTTATCTTTTGGACAACTAAGGTATGAGACTGTTTTCAAAATAATTTAAATAAAGCAAACAAGACATCCTTTAAAAAATAATTCACTTAACAGTTTAGGATTGAGAAGTAGGTTTGGTGTGTTGTGGCTCTCAATCTGTGTATTGTGACTACCACAGGGGTCATATATCAGATATTTACATTATGATTCATAACTAGCAAAATTACAGGTATGAAGTAGTAACAAAATAATTTTATGATTGGGGGTCACCACAACATTGTAGTGATATGTCAAGTGAAGGCTTTATGTCTGGCTTTATGGGAAAGCTCTAACAAAGCCTTTGTGTCTGGCTTTCACCAAGATGTTTCAGTAAAACCTTTGCTATGAATCAGTAGAATTAATCAGACAACACTGAAGAATGTTTATCTCTCTGAGAGAGCTTCACTTGGTATTACATGGGAGCTCTCAGCTGCACAGATCTTGGTCATAAGACACTCTTGGCAAACCTGGAGTTCTTGGCTTTGATTACAATTAGCCATGGTCAAAAGGGACTGAGATTTGTGTAGATTGTCTGTTCTCACAGGCAGCAAGGACAAGATAACTTTGGTAGCTGGAACCTTTCTCAGCCTCAATTAACCTTGTAGAATGTTTGAATAAAATGACTGGACTGAGCTAGCTAGTCTTTTCCAAGGCTGAGCCCCTCTGCTCTTTCCAGAAATGAAAGCTTAGTTAGCATCATGATGAGCTTCTCTCTCTATGGTGGCACCTATGACCAACATCAATCAATACAAAATGGGAAACTGTATTAAAGGATCACAGCATTAGGAACGTTGAGAATCACTGGCTCAGATGGTAAAGTGGCTCCACCATGCATGCACACAACGATCTGAGTTTGGATCCTCAGATGCCAAATGAAAAACCATCAAAGCTAGGTTGCAGCAGTACATGCCTACAATCCCAGGGCTGTAGAAATAGAATCTGGAGGATCCCTGTGTCCCGATGGCCAGATAAGCTAGCCAAATCTGCAGACTCCAGATTTAATGAGCAATCTGTCTCAAAAAGTAAGACTCAGAAAGATTAAGGAAAACTTTCAACAAAAATTTCTAGCCCACAACAAATTGTTGTAGGGCATGGTCCTCCCAGTTGTGACATTTCCTCTAAATTAAATTATTTGTGCCTCAGGAAGGAGTGGCAACCTCCTGAGGGTGGTAAACAGGAGATCACATACCCAAGAGAACAGCATCAGAAAAAAAACCTGGGAGATTTCTGAGAGCCCCTACCAACTGTATAAAAGGGAGTGGGCAGTTGCTGAGGGTGGAGAACACTCTGTGGGAAGAGACATGTGGAATTGGCTGTGAGGTCAGGAGAGCACCAGGGTGGTAGTTTCCACCAGTTGTCTCCATCTATGTCCAAAAACTATTGAAAACCTAAAAATTCATGAAGAGCCTCAGCCTCATTCTTTTTCTTTTTTCTTTTTGGTTTTTCGAGACAGGGCTTCTCTGTATAGCCCTGGCTGTCCTGAAACTCACTTTGTAGACCAGGCTGGCCTTGAACTCAGAAATCCACCTGTCTCTGCCTCCCAAGTGCTGGGATTAAAAGTGTGAGCCACCACTGCCCAGCCTCAGCCTCATTCTTGAATGAGCATACCTTGTGGTTTTATGGGCATCCTAAGTGATCAACTTATATGTAATGGCATTTCTTTTTAAAGATGCTTACTTTTAATTTTATGTATGAGTGTTGATTCCCACATGTATATCTTGTGCATGCCAGGTGCCCACACAAGCCAGAGGGGGTGTTGGATCACCTAGAACTAGAGTCACAGATGATCATGACTCACCATATGTATCCTGGGAATTGAACCCGGTCCTCTTCCACAGTGCTCCCCCTAGCCATGTCTGCACTCACCTCACTGGCTGTTTGTCTGGGCCCATATCACTGAAGCCCAGTTTCTGCAGCCTGTTGCTTCTGTAACATTCATAATACTGACTGTGGGTTTGATCTTTCAGATCTTCCATATTGGTGCACAGAAGCAAATCCCGGAGCTTCACAAAGTCACAGTGGTTTTCATTTTCCACTAGTCAAAAAAAAATCAGTAAAAAATTCATTATGGAGGGTTTCTATTATTTTCCTGAATAAGCTTTCTACCATTTGGGGGTTCTCAGCCCAAATATTTTGCTGTGTTTAGTGATGTCTCCAAGTTTTCCTCCTTCATTTCCATTCTCTCTCTCTCTCTCTCTCTCTCTCTCTCTCTCTCATCTTGCATATTTCAACAAAACCTATCAGCTCACTGATTATTTCTGCTAATGATTTAGTCTATGTGATATCTGATCTTGGTTATCAACCTGACATACCTGGGAGGGAATTGCCCCCATCAGATTGGCCTGTGGGCACATCTGCTGGGCAGTTTCTTGATTACTAATTGATGTAGGAGGGCCCCAGCCTGCTTTGGGAGGTGCCACACTAGGCAGGTGGATCTAGGTGGTAGTTTAGTGACACTTTTAGTTACTAATATTTATTCTGTAGCTTTGTTAGAGTCTCAGCATTGTGAATGGTATGTTTCAGGAAGACAGAGACCATGTGCATGTGGCCCATTGGTTAAACAAGGATACTTGGTAGCTATGCGTCTAAGTCAGCTACTGGCAGTTTCCTATTAGGAAAGATTATAGCAGCTCTAACTCTGTAGTTCTTAGCCTGTGGGTCCTGACCCCTTTGGGGGTCAAACAACCCTTTCAAAGAGGCTGTATATCAGATATCCTGCATGTCAGACATTTATACTGTTATTCACAACAGTATCGAGACTACAGTTAGGAAATAGCAACGAAAATAATTTGAAGGTCAGGGGTCACCACAACCTGAGGAACTGTATTAAAGGGTCTCAGATTACGAAGTTTGAGAACCAATGTAGTCACTCTTAAAGGAAGCTTAAATGAAAGGAATCTGTGTTCCTCATCAGCAACTGCTAACTACAAGTTAGCTGGAGTTTTATAAACGCTGGCTCCAGCTAAAATGCTACTTCAAGAGCATTGATGACACAGTCCATATCATCGTCTTGAAACACAATCTTATACTTACCTTGTAAAACACCCCAAGGGTAATGGCGGCCTCGAACCATTCTTTTTCCAACTTTGACCTCCTCCATACCTCCTACCACAGCAAAGGGTAACAGTCCCTGAACAAGAATAAATGATACAAGTTAAACTCCCTCCAAACAATTTAGTTCACTCTGTTTCTCTTTTCTTTCTGGGATATAAAGAACAGAGCTGAGGCTAGTCTAGTACATTGAACCATACAAATAATCTATCCTGTATCAGATTTTAATACTTATCAAAAAATATATGCTAACTGATTTTTATAAGTATTAATCCCAGGCTGGCATACATATAATTAAAAACTACCTACATAGTATTTTCCTAAAGCAAGACATCCTGGTGCATGCAGTACAAGGATAAAAAGAATTGGATTGTTAATACATATAATTTTTTCACATTACCTTAACACGAAACACAAAGACAATGTTGATATGAAGACTATTTTTTCTCTTTTTTTTCTTCCCTTTTTTTTTTTTTTTTTTTGTATTTTGTTTTGGTTTTGTTTTTCAAAACAGTTTCTCTTTGTAACCCTAGCTGTCCTGGAACTTGCTCTGTAGACCAGGCTAGCCCTCTTGGATGCAGGGATCAAAGATGTATGCCACTGTGCCTAGCTGAAAATATTTTATACTTAAAAATGTATTTCCATCATTTATATGAGTATACTATCACTCTCTTGAGACACACCAGAAGAGGGCATCAGATCCCATTACAGATGGTTGTGAGCCACCATGTGGTTGCTGGGAATTGAACTCAGGACCTCTGGAAGAGCAATCAGTGCTCTCAACCTCTGAGCTATCTCTCCAGCCTGATATATACAGTCTTAATGATAAATAAGACCTATCACTTGCTGCAAAATGGAGCTGGATAGGGCTGGAGAAATGGATCAGTGGTTAAGAGCACTATCTGCTCATCCCAAGGACCCAGACTCAATTGCCAGCATCCACATAATAGCTCACAATCAATCATCTGTAACTCCAGTTTCAAAGGATCTGATCTTCTCTGGGGCATCAGGCCATGGGTCTACACAAACAGACATGCAGCCAAATCACATGTGTACAAAAAATACTAACATTTTCAAGTGAATGGTGCTGGAGGATATGTTCAGTGAAATTAGCCAGACACAAAAAACCAGGAGCTGCATAGTCTCTCATATAAGAATTTTGAAAAATCAAGAGTTGGGCATGGTAGCACATGCCTTTGACCCCAGTACTTGGGAGGCAGAGGTGGACAGATCTCGGAGTTGGAGGTCAGCCTACAGAGGAAACTTCAGGTAAGCCAAGGCTACACAGAGAAACCTTGTCAAAAAAAGAAAGAAAAAGAGGAAGGGTGACAAGGAGGGGGAGGGAGAGAGAGAGAGAGAGAGAGAGAGAGAGAGAGAGAGAGAGAGAGAGAGAAAAGGAAAGATGGAAGGAAAAAGGTCAATTCTTCCATCTCAGGATGGGATGAAGTGAGCAGCCAGTGCTTACTTGCCTGGCATGTGTGAAGCTCAAGGTTCAATCCACACTACTGCAAAACAAAAACAACCCCACAAAAAAATAAAACAAAAATAACCCCCAAACACACACACACACATACACACACACACACACACACACACCCCAAAAACTTTTTTCAATTTAAATGTATCACAATGATGACTGGAGTCTAGGAAGGGGGTGATTTATAAAGAGACTGGATAATGTAAATAAAAAGACCAATGTGTGAAATAATTTTGGTTACTTCACAACATGACAGGAAAGAGAATAAAATGGAATGAGAGACTATAAGGAACCCTTGGAACTTACAAGAAAAATGTCAATATAAAGTGAACAAAGAATCTGAATATGTAGGCATAAAAGTATTCCACATCTGTAATCACTCAAAATGCAAACCAAAACTACAGTGGTATCCACTCATACTAAGTAACGTAGCCAGACTTTTAAAACTTTATATACCATGAGTCGAAGTGAAGAAATTATATCAAAGCTCCTGGAGCACATGTTTTGGGAATCAAAAGAGCAGATCTTCAAATGATTAGGGTTATTGTATGACCTAAGAATTCTACTTCTAGAAATATACCCAGGAGAAATTAAAGTATTTATCAGCACAAACACTTGTGCATAAATGCTTATAATAACATTATTCATAATAGACAAAACGTGGACTAAATCTAAATGTATATTCACACAATGGGCATGCACACACACACACACACACACACACATACACACACACACTGATAAATGTGCACTACTGTAAATCTTGAAAACATTACCCTAATTGAAGACAGTAGATTAAAAAGACTTGCATGTGAGTCATTCATACAAAATACCCAGAAGAGGAAACATAATAAAAATATCTATAATACACATAAGTTGGTACATAAATATACATATATAGCTTAAATGATATTTTCCCATCTGGGTTGACAGTATTCCCTATCCAAAAACCATCTATCAAAAACCCTACCGCCAAACATGAAAAGATCTTTTCAGTGGCCAGTCAGGGTTGTCCAAAGAACTTCCAAAACATTACAGGTTATTTCTATTGTCTATGGTTGCCCCTCAGAGGTGCTGAAGACACCATGCCCTTCAGACATAGGGTGCATAGACCATGAGCTGGAATTGAGATGAACACTTTCCTTCCTGAGGACTTGGTTTCATGCTTCCAGAAAGTGCCATGCAAGTTTCCAAGGGAGGGAAGCAACCAAAAGCCCTGCCCAAATATGACACCTATGAACTACAACAACCATCATGAAACAATAGCCCAAAAGTGCAGTTGTGGCACACACACACCTTCGAAGTAACCAGCAGCTCTGTAATTGGACTTAAGATCTGATTAACAAATTATGTCTGATCATTGAAACCTAGCCAACTACCCAGGGCCAGTGAAATCATGAATCTTGGAGAAGAATCTATAGCCACTACTTTACTAAACCGCTTAATCCCTAACTGCTGGCTAAATATTTGTCCTTGTACCCACAGATAAGTAAGTAGAGTCTTCACCCCTCATCAAGGAAGCTTCTCTTTGCAATGGATAAAGACCTTTATAGAAAACCACAACCAATAAAAATGTTGAGTTGGAGGCTCCAGTCCCAACAAATGCATCTACAACTCTGGGATGGAAATCCAAGTACTTGGGAGGTGAAATTAGGAGAATCAAGGATTTCGGGTCAGCCTTATATAAGCCACAGTAAATTCAAGGCCAATTGGGCTACATGAAACCCTGCCAAGAAAGGATGGAAGGGGAGGAAGGAAGGAGGAAAATAGAGAGGGAGGGAGAGAGGGAGAGGAAGACAGGAAGAGTGGAAGGGACGGGGGGAGGTGAGAGAAGGGGACAAAACACTTCCCCACAATGTATTTTGAGGAAAAATATATTGCTTGTCAGATACAAGTGAGAACAAAGCACAGGTAATATCACAAACATTTACCGAGTTGTTTACTTGAGCAGTAGCTTTGTCATCAACCATGAACTGATATATGTGGACGCCATTGCTGTTCAGCTCACTCATTATGTTGCTCTTGAACCTCTGTAGGTCGTTCTTGGAAAGTGAGTCAGCTTTGGCAATCAAGGGTATGATGTTCACCTGTTAAGGAGGAAGAGGATCAAATTTCACTATCTTGCCATCTAAACCCTGAATCTGAAAAAAAAAAAAAAATCATGTGTATGGTTTGTTGTTGTCCCTGCTGCTGCTGCAACAGGATTTCAATGGAACTCTGGGAAGAATGCTAGGCGTACCCACAGGCATGCCCCATCATGCTTGGCCACAGAGAATTTCCTGTTTGGGGGAGTGCCAAGAACTAAACCTCAAGCCTTGACTATTCGAGGTAAACATGAGCCGTATTTTGAGCCCTCATCTTTTATCGGAACTCAGGTTTAGAAGTCTTGATCTTGTCTCTTTTCTAAAAATCCCATGCCCCCATGCCTCTGAAATTAGTATGATTTAAGTGGTAGGGTAAGTGGTAAGGTTGGTAGACTGCTTACTTATCAAACCAAATGATGAAAAGACCTAGCATTAAAATGGGGGGGGGGGAGGGAGTTTCTCTCTTAGTGGTCATTCATGTAACTGTTTCTCCATAAATGTGCATTAACCAATATCTTTCATGCACCTTTGCTCTACCCAATTCAGAGCTATATGTGTGTTTAAGTCTGTTATATGGTACAAATGAATAGATATCAGCTTTAAGCTCAAATCGCATTTGTTCAAATCCTTGGACAAATCCCACATTTTTCGAACATGCTAAACTGAGGTGGGGGGTGGATCTAATAAATGAGTAGAAAAAAATAAATGAACAGAATTTAATCTAAACTTGTAATATACATTATAACTATTTATATTGTATATCATATATTATACATAATATAATATATTATACATCATATATAATATATATTATGTAATAGAGTTAACCCTGTATGAGAATGCATGCTCACAATAAATTCAAGCAGTGGAGATTAGAAATGAAAGTGAAGATTAGCAATGGAAATATTCTGGCATGAGTTCTGACCTTGAGGAGAATTTGAGAAAGCTATGAGCAGTTTAGCATGTGTCTTCATGGAACTATATTATAAATGGTCATTTTTAAGATTAAAAACTTAGTGGTCTTATAGAAGCAGATGAAAACTTTAAATCCAAGAGACTGAGAAAACTTGAGATAAAACACCCATCATCTATTGTCCAACCCCTGTCCTTATGAATAAGATGAACATAGCTTTCTGTTAATTCTTCCATAAAGTATGAGCCTCTGTGTAAACTGGAGAACAGGCTGAATATGTTGGAGCAAAAGTACAGGGTCATGTATGCTGTTAAGGAGGTGGCCATTCCTGCAGTACATTCTAGATAAGAGGAAAAGTGGTATATATCATGTGGCTGTAGATGCATGTTATGGGCATGAGCCTAGAGCCCTTCCCCCATGCTTCAACTACAGGATACCCTCTCCCTCAAGAATTGAGCCATTGGTTCTGGCACCTAGAGCAAGGATCTTATCTTGTCCTTATGCCAGGGACTCATAAAAATGTTAAGAATATTCTAAAATCCTGGAGATAAGAAGTCTGTCAAAGGAAGTCCAATTTCGTATGGTAGCACCTGTAATTCCAGCACCTTGGAGGCTGAAGCAGGAGGATCATGAATTCTGGAATGACTTGAGCTACAAATAAGTCCTTCTGTGAGCAAAGCGAGTCCACATGTCTCTTAATGTCCCTCAAGGTTCTGCCTGGGGTCTTTTTCTATAGCAGGCTGCAGCTTCATGCATGTTCTGTACTCTGAGTCTCCTCTGAGAGAATTTGAAGCCAGAATCAGAAAAACTTCACATTTCATTTGATCAATGGTACCAGTCAAAGGCTTCATAGGATTATTTTGTAGTACCATATAGTAAATTCAGTTTTAAAATTATATACAAATGGCTGTCGTCTGATTAGAATTTAGTCACAGGAAAAAAAATCAAGTTTTATTTTTCCTGTATCTCTCTCTCCAACCAGGTAACATTGTTGTTGTTTTGTTTTGTTATTGCTGCTGTTGGTTTTTGTTTGTTTGTTTTTTGTTTTTTGAGACAAAGTCTCACTCTACAACTCAGTCTGCCTGAAGACTACTGTAGTCCAGGCTGGCCTCAAACTCACAGCTATCCTCCTGTCTCATCCCTGTAAATGCTGAGATTACAAGTGTGCATCTGCATGCCAGGCTCCAAGCAGTAATTGTTTTAATTAATTTTACCTCGAGGGGTGGCTAAAGATGAATTTTATCAAATGTAAAATTTCTCTCCCCCTAAATGCTATATATTGATGTCTTAATCTCTCTCTCTCAAAAATCTATCAGTACTTGTAGACAGAAACTTTTAGGTTAGACTGTTAAAGTGGGGTCTAATCCAGAATGATTACCAACCTTACAAGAAGGAGAAACTTGGCCTCATATAACGGTGCATGCTTTTAATCCCAACACTGAAAAACTGAGTTGGGAAAATCAGCAAGTTAAAGCCAACCTTAGCTACATAGCAAGTTCAAGGCCAGCCTGGTCTATATAAGACCCTGTCTCAACAACAACAACAAAAAAAAATGTTGTACATACAAACACCAGAAGATAGGTCACGTGAGGAAAATCAAAGAGGTATTTAAACCATCCACTCTATGGCATTTTGTTAGGAACGTCCTAGGAAATCCATTCAAATGTTTTCAAGAGCAACAAGAAAAAAATATTCAAATATATGCACATATATATGCATATAAATGCTTCAAGATGCATTGAACCTTGAAGAGACTCATGCAGCTCTCATATACCCTTCTGTCAATGTTCTTCATCGTTAGTAGGTCCAGGGACTTGAGGGAATGTCCTGTGGGGGAAATGAAGTAAAGGCAGGCATGGATTCGAGAATCGTGATAGTCAGCTAAGGAGCGCTTGATCTTCAGCTCCTCCTGGAGGTATGCTTCAAACTGAGCGTCTAGGTAGTCAACAACTGGCTGGTAGCTAAAAAAAAAAAATATTAAACATTTAGCAGAACACTAGTAAAATCAAAATCTGATGCCTTAGTATGAGATAATCAACACTGTGTACCCTGAACAGTTAGCCACTGGATAAAATTGATGCATTTCATGGCCATAAAATATAATTTCAGGTCCAGGGACGGGGGTTGCTCAGTTGGTAGAAGGCATGATATCCAAGTCTTAATTCCCAAAGAGTGTGATTTTATTTTAGGGGAAGTGGGATTACAGATGTAATTTTACAATTCAAAGCTGGTCATAGTGGCACATTCCTGTAGTCCTAACACCAGGAGGCTGGGGCAGGAGGACTGCTCTGAGCAAGACTATCCTGGACTACTTAGTGAATTCAAAGCTAGCCTGGGCTACATAGCAAATCTCAGGCTCAAGAAAGAAAACAAGAATCAAACAAGCAGAAATTTGACAAAAGGCCATGGGGATCCTCTGTCCACATCCTCAGTCCAGTGATAGTTGTCCTTCAAGAAAGAACCTCAATTGATAAAATGCCACCTGCACACCACCTGTGCACAAGTATACAGGGCTTTTTTTTTTTTTTTAATTAATGATCAATGTGGGAGGGCAGAGCTCGCCTCAGGTGGTACCTGGATGGTATAAGAAAGGAGGCTGAGCAAGCCACAAAGAGCAAGCCAGTACGCATTATTCTTCTATGGCTTCCACTTCAGTTCCTGACTCCAGGTTGGCTTCCCCACAATAGACTATGTCCTGGGATATATATGCAAAATTAACCCTTTTCTGCCCAAGTTGCTTTTGGTCATGGTTTTTTATCACAGCAATAGAAACCAGGACAGTAGCCCAGACTGGTCAAAAGCTCATAGAAAATCTGCCTGCTTCAGACACACCCAGCTCTGACACCTTGATTCTGAATTTTTGGACTGTGGAACTGTGAAGGAATAGGATTCTGTGGTTTGAAGCATCGGTTTAGGGTGATTTATTACAGTGGATTGCAGCAACTAATAGAAGACACACTGTGGGTCTTATTTTACCATGGAACAAAATATGTAGAGTTAAACTGATTTCTAAAATGACGTTCATTTTCTACGAATAACTATGTAAAGCAACATTCCATAAGCCTTTGCTTCATCCTTTTTTCTGCCTAGTCCTCATTCAAAACAGGTCCTGAAATGGCAAAATAATAGTTTTTATTTAGTCTTCTCAGTAAAGGAAAAAATACTAATTTTTTAGAGCTAGCTAACTTCAAGTCAAGTATGGTGGTACACACCTTCAATCCCAGCACTTGGGAGGCAGAGGTAGGCAGATATCTGTGGGCTCAAGGTCACCCTGATTCTATAGAATGAGTTCTAGGCCAGTCAGTGCTACATAGTAAGACCCTGTCTCCAAAAAAAAGTGATCTCTACCTCATTTTTTTAAAAAAAGAAAACACATCATAATAAAGCCTAAATGCCTTTTGTGCTGACTTTAAAATTTAATTTAAAAAAGAAACCGCTAACCTGGCTTCCTTGTTTATCTGATCACCATATCCAACTGTCTTCACAACAGTCAATTTCAATGGAATATTTCTTTCCAGAAGTTCATATGTCTTCACCTTCAGTCCAACCTTCGAGTAGAAATGGGAGGACTTGGTCTCTTTCAGATTTGTATTGAATAGTGTATTGATCAGGGTTGACTTTCCAATTCCAGTTTCTCCTGTAGGGAACATAAACTCATCATCACAGAGGCATAAGAGTATGCTGAACCTCAATCACCAGCTCTAGTGGGAGTGGCATTATTTGAGAAGGATTAAGGGGTGTGGTCTTTTGGGGGGAAGTGTGTCACTGGGGGTGGCCCTTGAGGTTTTAAAAGTCCAATCTGGGCCCAGAGGTACTTCTCCAGCACCTTGTCTACCTACATGTTATACATACTCCCCACCATGATGGTCATGGACTGAACCTCTGGAACAATAAGGCAGCCCCAATTAAATGTTTCCCTTTGTAAGAGTTGCCATGGTCATAGTGCCTCTTCACAGCAATAGAACACTGACTAAGACATACAGAGATCTGTCTGCTCAGCCTTCTAAGTGCCAGGATTAAAGAAATTTGCCACCAAATAAGTATGGCTGAAATGTTCTTAAATATTTAAAAAATGCAGCTAAAAGAAGGGGAATATATATATATGAAATAGTCTTCAATTAACATTCAATATTATGCTGTTTGGTATCAGTTTAAATGAGTAAGAGACAAATAGAACAATAATTTGAATGTGGTATCTGGCACTTACCCACACAGAGAATATTAAAACAAAATCCTTTCTGGATTGATTTGTTCGCCAGCTGAGTGGGCAAACATTCAAACCCAAAATGCCCAAGAGTGGTTAAGCAACGGATGTTCTCCTTTTGCTTAAGAACAGAAACAAAAAAGGTTCTCATTAGAATCAGAAATAACATCATTTGAAAAGACAACACTGATTATGTTTTTTAAAAAAGATCAGGACTGGTTATCCCTCTATTGTCTGCTTGATACAAATGTATAAAGTGAATTTGTGCAAAAAGAACTCACAAAGATTCTGGTGTTCATGTTACTCTAAGAGGCCATGTCTCTAAAATGTAAGGAAGAAACTGAAGAAAAGAAAATGACATGAGAAACCCCAGGGTATTATTCTAAAATATCAATGGCTTTTCTATATTAAAGGAAAGTTTTAATAATATTTGGTGTGTATCTATAGTAAAAGAACCTAAGGTAGGTATAGTGGCACACATCTGTGTTCCCAGCACTCAGGAAATCAAAGCAGAAAGATCAAGAGCTATAGGCTAGCCTTAGCTACCTAGTGATTTAGAAGGCAGCCTACACATGAGATCTCTAAAGTAAAGACATTTTCACAAAATGTGGTGGTGCACATCTTTAATCTTAGAACCTGAGAGGCAGAGGCAGACAGAGCTCAGAGTAGAAGGCAAGCCTGGTCTACAGAGTGAGTTTCAGGACAGCCAGGGCTGTATAGGGAAACACTGTTTTTTTTTAAAGGAGAAAAAAATTTGATAAAGAAAACCAATTACAACCTGGCACATGGCCTCAAACCTAGCACTTGAGGGATGCAGAGGCAGGTGGCTTTCTGGAAGTTTAAGGTCAGCCTGGTCTACAAAGTGAATTCCAGGCCAGCCAAGACTACACACAGTAAGCCTTTATCTCAAAACAACAATTGCCTGTTAATGTACATGGCACAGACAAAATCAATTGGAAGTATAAAACTAAACAAGTGGGGAACTGGAGAGATGTCTCAGTGGTTAAGAGCACTTCCTGCCTTTTCAGAGGACTGGAGTTTGGTTTCCAGCACTGTATCTCCAGATAGACCTCTACCTCCAGCTCCAGGAAATATGACACCCTCTTTTGGCCTCTAAGGGCATGTATATGTGCGTGTATATACCCATCCACACATATACACACAAGCACATAAATAAAAATAAAATAAACCTTTAAAAAGATACGCTTCAACTTTAAATTTTTATATACCCTTTGAGAACAACTTACTTGAGAAAGAAGCCTTATGCGACCACTACCACCCAAGAAGATACATCAACATTATACCTAAATAACCGGCTAATTCGAAAAGGCAGAAAAATAATTCAAAGAAATAATATATTTTTGGAATATCTAATTCATTTTACCCATGAAAATCTCTCACAAATTTAAAAGTTCCACAAAAACACAATGAAGGTATATTTATTATAGCACTTTTTAAATGTTAATGCACACTAATTGTATAAATCAATGGATGTCGTGCATACGTTCAACCTGCACTGATCAGGCCTATTTACTCTGCTCTCATTTTATGGTTGGGGGTCACCATGTAAGGAACTATATTAATATTAATCCCTGCAGTGAGTCCCAAGGTGATATAATAGAAGTCTGTAAGGGGTGATTCCGATGCTCTAACAGGGAGTCTGCATGTGAACACTGAAGGTTCTGTTCCCCAATTGGTTCTTGATCAATTAATAAAGATCCTAGCAGCCAATGAGCTGGGCAGAATGGGCAGGACTTCCAGTTTTCCCCACAGGCAGGCTAGCAGATACAAGGGAGGAGAAAGATGTCTCACCATGCTTCAGAGGGAGAAAGAGCCACCAACCATGTGAGATCTCAGGTGGAATGGTTGTTGGCTACTTCCCTAACTAGACTAGGGTAGCAAGCAGGAGATTTGAAATACAACTAAGCTGAGGACAGATTTAGGGTGCTGAGCTAGGACTAAAGGTAACTAAGCAGCTAAAGTTGAGGGTGAATTTCGGGTGCTGAGCTGGGAGTGAAGGTAAGGGCACGACAGCCAAGGAAGACTTAGAAGAACCAAGCCACTGAGCTAAAGCATATCAAAAATAAGCTAGTGTGTGTGTGTGTGTGTGTGTGTGTGTGTGTGTGTCTGTGTCTGTGTCTGTGTCTATGTTTCATCTGCAGATCTGAGGGAACCTGGGTGGGGCTGGTAGTAGGAACTACACACTAGACTGTAGCCACAGATATTCTTCTGACCCTGTAGCTAATCCAGAGGCTCCATCAGTGAGCCTTAGCTTAAGATGGGACTGTGATAGTTCACCCAGTGTTAGTTTTTACTCACCAGGCACTGGACTCTAAGCTGAAGTCCTATGCTTACCATCTTGTTTCCTTTCTCTCTCTCTCTCTCTCTCTCTCTCTCTCTCTCTCTCCTCTCTTTTTCTTTCTCTTTCTCTCTCTTTCCTTTTCCTTTTCCTGTCTTTATTTTTTGGAAACCAGGCTGGCCTTGAACTCAGAGATCTACCTGCCTCTGCCTCTGGGATTAAAGGCATGTAGCACAGCCTGGCTCTGTTCAACTTTTCAATGAATGAGATTTTGTACCATAGTGTGGGCTGTGCCTGAAGTTTGGGTACTACTGCTCAAGGCAGCCTCTTGGTTACCATGGCTGCTTTCTAAGCTGATTCATGCCACAAAGGGCCTTCACAGTTTTATAGATGCATCAGGGCCATGTCTCAGATGGCAGTGTTGTAGTTCAAAATAGGAGTCCATCTACTGGGCCATGTCACTGTTATTCAGACATGAAGAAAAATGTATCACATTATGTCTCATATGAAGAAGCTTAAAAACTAAATTACTTGAAAACAGAAAACTGTGAGACAAAATCTTATTCGTTGTAAAATTGAAGAGGGCTGAGAGTTGTGGTGTGCACCTTTAATGCCAGAACTCAGGAGGCAGAGGCAAAGGCAGCTGGATCTCTGAGTTCAAGGCCAACCTGGTACCACTTTAAGTGCCACTGCTACTACTGTTAAAACTGGCCATAAAAAGGATACTACACACTCATGGTTGTGTGAACCATGTGTGTGAACTGCTAGTGTTCCTCAGCAACAGGCTCTCTTCAAACCAATCACAACCTGAACTGTCTCCAAATCCATCTATTATAGTCATAGATGCTGTAGAGAGACAATCATGTCCACTTGGAATCAAAGCCAAGACACACACCAAATTCAAACACCAAGATTCATACTATGGCACGTTTAAATGTGGTCAAGACAGATGACCTAACACACATACAAATATGAATGCAGGTGCATGAGAAATATGTTTTTTAAGTAACCTGGCAAATGAGCATGGTAACTCTCTAGCAATAGTTCCCAAAGAAAATGGTATTGAAGTAATGTCTGATGAAGAATTTTTAAATGTTTTACTATAGTTGTTTAGTACAGAGAAGAAAAATACAGAGAAGACTTGAGTAAACAAAGTCAAAGATGAAAAGGGATACATTATAACAGTCCTCACAGAAATATAAAAGGACATTAGACAGATCCAAAATGGCAGATTAGAGCCCTTGGCACTCACCAATTTCTCCTGTGGGTTGAATCAAAACACCTGGAGGGCTGCCCAAAAGTTCAGACAAGCTTGGAGAAACTCAGGAGACCTTAGACAGTAGAATTGAGGAATCCCCAGAACTAATGATGCAGCCACTTAGCAGAGAACAGGGTCAGAAATGAGGGAGAACCTAAGTGAACCCATCACAGGAGCTGTGCTGTGCTGAAATGCTCCCTCTTCAGACAGTGGCAATGGGATCCCCATAGAAGTTCTGTGTTCTTGAGCCAGGTCTATGGTAGCCTGTGCCTTTAATCCCATCACTCAGGAGGCAGAAGCAAGGGCAGGTAGAGCCAGCCTGGTCTACAGAGTGAGTTCCAAGACAGCCAGGGCTGTCTCAAGAAAACAAAAAAGAAGTTCTGAGTTCTCTAAGATGATACAGAAGCATCATGGGGAGCTATCTTGAGAAGATTCTTGAACTTGTCTCTCTAGGAGTCATAACTCCTGGTTTTCTTGTCACTGGCAGCCCCCTCAGCAGTATTGTACCAACTCAGCCTAGGGGCACAGTTTTCCTTTGGTGGAAAACATCTGCTACAAACCCACTGAGAGCTTCTTGCAGTTCAAAAACTGATCTGTGACACATAAACGAGAACTGATTTACTTGAAGACTGGCAGCTCAGAAAGCCAGCTGGGGTATGGGGAAAGAGATGATGCAAGTCATTTCATACAGCTACTTTTGGCATCAAGGTTCCAGAATACCAGAACTGTGGAAGGCAGATTAATGGGTAGGGTTTCAGAAAGTTAGAAGTCTTTGGTACCGCGAACGAAATAATTGACAAGTGAAGAAACAAACTACAACATGGGAGAAAATCTTTTCCAGCTAGTCATCTGATTGGTCTTAGGGAGAGACAGATCCCACACTAGTGTAACAGGGCCTCCTGCCTTTCTAGGCTTTCCCAACTGGGGAGGAAGGGTACAGGGGGAGGGGATGAGGACAATACAAATAGCTTGGGGCAGTGAGTGACTCTCTGCACCTCTTTCTCCATGAAGTACTTTGTTACAGTGATGCAAAACTAATAACACCCCTAGAGTGACTTTAAATCTTGATTTAGTCTCCTTTGCTTTTAAATGAGAATGTTTTGCATACACACACGTTTTCCATTCTTGTGTGTGTGTGTGTGTGTGTGTGTGTGTGTGTGTGTGTTGGTATGACACACCAACAGAGTCAAGAAACAGTCTGACAATTGTTTAAACCACCATTTACATTTAAATCTAACCATTAGTAAGGTTCATCATTCGGTTCCAAAGAGAGCAAGCCTCTTTTGCTGTCAGGACCTGAATCAACTTAAGTCAATTATTTTGAAACTACTTATTGAAGTACACAATGCATAGTGATATACAAAAGATGCACTCAACTGGATCTTCATTGCCAGGTGTTTGCACTGATGTGTTAGTTGGTTTTTCTGCCATGTCAGACTGAAATGGCTAAAATAAAGAGAGAAAATGTTGTCAGTTCCACCTACAAAGGTCCTATTCTTTAACCTAGACCCTTAGAGGATTCAATACAGAAACTACCGTAAACTATGCCATTTTGTTCACACTTCTGACTTGTTTGAAGTTGTATCTTTCATCCAAAGCAAGCTTGCATGTGCTCAACAACATAGTATATAAAGTAACTCCATTTGACCAATGATATCCAAAATGAAAAGATTAAACTCTCTCAAAATCAAGAAGTTACCGACATCATCTTTTTATGGATCATTTTTAGCCAGCAATGAATTGGGGCATTCCATACATGTATAACAGTATGCCCAGTCGTCCATTTAAAAAGCTCTGAGCATGAGAAAAAGAAGTCATGAGACAAGAAGACACTCAGAATGACTTCAGTTCCCAGAGGGGCCTGAAGCTGAAGTAACATCCAGGAGAATTGAGAAGAGGGGAAGTTAGGGATGTAGCAAAAGGGAAGCTTCTAGAATCTACACAAATTCTCTAGAAACCAAACCAAAGCCAACTTTTTTTTTTCATTTTTACGAAGCACCTGTATGCAGGTAGTGTTGTGCTGGATGAGTTACCTCCTGCAATAGTTAAAGGACATCTAAGCTCTTCAGACTCAGAAATACCACTTACCTGCCCCGGATCTCAGCTGTGAAGTGTGCAGTCTGAACAGACTTGGGAGTCTAGTGTGTTCTCCCTTGCTATCTGCAGATTTAGACCAATTAATAGTCACTGTATTTGCAACAGTTGGAAACCAGGGAGTTAAGGTACAAAGGATCGTGCTGTCCTAATTTCTAAGCAGAACAGTTTGAGAAGGCCATGCTAATCTACATTTGAGTACAGCACAAAGATAATGAGAACATGAGTCTTTTTAAAAGAGATTTATGTGGTTTTGTTTTATATATGTGAGTATCACGCCTGTGTGTGTGTGTGTGTGTGTGTGTGTGTGTGTGTGTGTGTGTGTCCACCATGTGCAAGTCTGGTACCCTAGAGGTCAGAAGAGAACATTGGTTGCTCTGGTGTTAGATTTATGGACACTTAAAACAAAAAAAAAAAATCACACACACAGGGCAGTGGTGGCACATGCCTTTAATCCCAGCACTTGGGAGGCAGAGACAGTCAGATTTCTGAGTTCAAGGCCAGCCTGGTCTACAGAGTTAGTTCCAAGACAGCCAGGGCTATACAGAGAAACCCTGTATCGAAAAACCAAAAAAAAAAAAAAAAAATCATACACACTTGTGAGCTGCCATGTGAGTGTTGGAAAACCCAAGTCCTCTGTAAAAACAGAAAATGCTTCTCTGGTGTTTCAAGACAGAGTTTTTCTGTGTAGCTCTGGCTGTCCTGGAACTCACTCTGTAGACCAGGCTGGCCTCAAACTGTAAGATCCACCTGCCTCTGTCTCCTAACCTAACCTAGCCTAACCATGACAAAAAAGTAAGTTGAAGGGGAAATGGTTTATTAGGCTTACACTTCCTTATCACTGTTCATCACCAATGGAAGTCAGGACAGGAACTCAAACAGGTCTGGAACCTGGAGGCAGGAGCTGATGCAGAGGCCATGGAGGAGTGCTGTTTACTGGCTTGCTCCCCATGGCTTGCTCAGTCTGCTTTCTTATAGAACCTAGAACTACCAGCCCAGGGATGGCACCAATAATGAGCTAGGCCCTCCCCCATCAGTTACAATTAAGAAAAGGCATGCATGCTGCCCGATCTTATGGAGGCATGTTCTTATTTGAGGTTCTGTCCTCTCAGATGACCCCAGCTGTGTCAAGTTGACATAAAACAATCTAACACAACTGATCCCTTGTCAACTTGACACAAACACATCACCATTGAGCCACAGCCTTTCCTTCCCCATTTATCCCCAAGACCACACATTAATAACACCACCATAGAAAATGTTTTGCAAGCTTACATTTTTCTAGCCTTTACAAATTAAGACACTTTAAAATTCAACCTCTTTAAAAACCCAAAGTCTCTTTTAAAACCTAAAATCTCAGCTGGCTCCCACACCTTTGATCCCAGTACTCAGGAGGCAGACCTAGGCAGATCTCTGAGTTTGAGGCCAGCCTGGTCTACAAAGTGAGTTCCAGTACAACCAGGGCTACATAGAGAAAAAAAAACAAGCAAATAAAAAAACAAAACCCCTAAAATCTCTTTTAAAATTCAGTCATTCAACTATGGACGCCTATAAAAGCAAAATTAACTTAAATACATTCTTCAAGAGAGAAATACCAGGGCATAGTCAAAATTAGATATCAAATCCATACAATGTCCAATATCTGGGATTCACTCACTATCTTCTGGGATTTTCCAAGGGACTTGGGTTACAATTCCAGCTCTGCCCTCTGTAGCACACAAAACTAGTCTTTTAAGCTCTGGCAGGCTCCATTCCCCACTGCTGCTGTTCTTGGTGATCATCCCATGGTACTGGCATTTCCAAAATGCTGGGGTCTTCTGCTGCAACTGGGTTGCACTTCACCAATAGCCTCTCCTGGGCTCTCTTCATGGTGCCAAGCCTCAACTGCTCAGCATGACCCCTTCAGTTCTGGGCCTTAAACTGCCACTGAGGCTGCACCTTCACCAGTGCACCTCCCCTGCCTCTCACAGTGCCAAACCTCAGCTATTTTCTATGCCTCCTTCATGCCTTCAAAACCAGTACCACCTGGGTGACTCTCACACTACCAAGTTCTTATACCAGCATGAGGTACAACCTTGGCTATCTCTGGAACGCAGCTTCTGTGTGCTGACTCTCATGAAACACTTCCCAGAAGATTTCACATCTGTGATACAGATCTCTTCTTAGTCACTGCTAATCTCTCAGCTCCAGCCGACCAGTATCAATTGTCCCAGTAAAGCAAAGCTTTTACTTCAGTGGTGCTAGTCTCTTGTTAATCATAGCTGATTCTTCAGCTCCAGCTGACCAGAACCACAGATACTTCACACACATGGCCTGGGAGAGCCTTTGCTTCCCTCTGAAACCTCACAAGCCAGGCCTCCATTTTGTGCACTGCTCTCAACATTCTTATCCTCCAGTCTCCTACAGTTCTCAACACTCAGTGGTTCTTCTAGCCCCAAGTTCCAAAGTCCTCTATCCTGGTACCAACTTGTCATAGGGTTTCTGTTGCTGTGATGAACCAGCGTGACCAAAAAGCAAAGGGTTTATTTCGCTTACAGTTCCATATTACTGTTTACCATCAAAGAAAGTCAGGACAGAAACTCACATAGGACAGGAACCTGGAGGCAGGAGCTGATGCGGAGGCCATAAAGGAGTGCTGCTTACTAGCTTATTCCTCGTGGCTTGTTTTCTTTATTAATTAATTTATTTATTTTATGTATA
>JADRCH010000355.1:1261780-1292444 GCA_019843965.1 Rhynchomys soricoides | reverse complement strand
AGGAAAAGACACTGGTTCATGGCCTCATGGCCACAATAGGGGACAGGGAATTATTAGGAAAAGACACTGGTTCATGGCCTCATGGCCACAATAGGGGAACAGTGTTGTAGAAAAGGCACAACTCCAGTACATATGTCATATAGAATTATGTCATTAACCTGGCTTGCCTTGGTTCTTTGGAAGAAATAACTCCTTTAAAGAGCATCCTTGGCTCCAAAAATACTTTTTAACAATTAAAACTTAGAAATAAAGTTGGTTTTTTACAATGAAAACAAACTGAGTTTTGTTTTCAAAAATTACGGGTATGCTCTAATATTGCAAAAGAAACTTAAAAATATAGTTGAACTATCAATGTTCCATTAGGTGCAGTTTACAATTCAATCACAAGCTCAAGATTTTCAACTCATCCATATTTGTAATTAAGAAAAAATTAGGCAAGTGGAGATTCAATAATCTCACTTCATAAGATTTATGAAAAGTTAATGAAACTAGGAACTTATTAGGACATTACAACCTGGCTTACCTACTCCAGCTGCCGTTCCAAAAAATACAAATAAAATTATTATAGATTTAAAAGATTGTTTTTATACTATTCGTTTGCATCTTGATGGTTATAATAGGTTTGCATTTAGTGATATCGTTAAAAAGGTTTGCCTCTAAGACTGGCTAAAAGCCCTAAATTATGTTAAAAAAAAATTGTTTCTGCTTCAATGCAAGAGGTTAAGACTTTGAATCCTTCAGTATATATTATTCATTATATGGACATTTTATTAGCTGATTTCTCTGAAGGAGTTTCACTATAAACCTTTGCTCTTATACAATGAGCTTTAAAATCTTGGGAAGAAAAGATTCAAAGGCAATATCCTTTTCAATATATGGGACATCAGTTATGTCCTAAACAAATTGTAGCACAGAAAATTCAAACAAGAAAAGATAGTTTACTTACTTTAAATGATTTTCAAAAGCTGTTAGGGGATGTTATTTGGCTACGACCTCACCTTAAGCCACAAGAGAACTTAAACTCTGTTTGATATTTCTCAAGGGGAATGCAAATCCTAATTCCCTTAGACAATTAGCTGATGAGGGACAAATAGCTTTGCAGTAAAGTAGAGGAAGCCATTAGCCAACAAAATATTAGACTATGGTCAATTGTTGGCTGTTTCACAGCAGTTCTTTGACAAAAAAAAAAATTAATGTGGATTCATCTTTCTTCATCTCCAAGTAAAGTTTGAACACCCTATAATGAAGCTGTTTCTGTGTTAGTACAGAACTGTAGGACAGAATCATGAAAGTATTTTGGAAAAGAACTTGATGAAATATTTATTCCTTATTTCAAACAACAATTAAATTGATTACTGATATTTGGCCTATTACATGTGCAAACTTTTTAGGCAAATTTGGTAATCATTATACAAAAGACAAGTTGTTAGAATTTGTCTTTATGCATACTTTTGTATTTCTTGTAAATTTACACATGCAGTCAATAAAGAACTCATTCACTTGTACTTATAGATAGCTCATCTAATGGGAGAGAAGCATATATAATTGAATCACATGTTTATTCTCTTGAGTTTCCCCCCTGTTTCACAAATAATTGAATTATGTACTATAGCCACTGTTTTTGAAATGTTGAAAAATCAAGCTTTTAATTTGTAGACTGATAACCAAAATATATAGTTCATGGCTTACAATTGCTTGAAATTGGACCTTTTTTAGATATTGCTAATTCTCAAATTTTACAATTATTTATACAAATATAGCTTCATTTAAGAGAATGTACTGCTCCTTACTTTATAGGACATTTAAAAGCTCATACTGGACTGCCCAGACTCCTTAATGAGTGCAAGGGATTGGCTTGTGGATGGGAAAACAGTGTGTACATTGACAGTTCATGCTTTAGGAAGCATTCCCTTACTTCCATTTAAGCCTCTGTGTTCCTGTTACTCATAATTAAAATACCTTTTTACAATAGCTATTTCAATCTATGTTCCAATAGAAGCTAGATGGAGGAGACCCCAACCCAACAGGAAGCCTTAAAGTCTAGACAATCCTGGCTCGGCTAAACTAAGATCCATGGACCTACTGTAGATTTGTACCTGAGGGAGCTTATATATTTGCTACTATAAGCTATTGAGATATTGGCATTTTTATTCAGCAAAACACAAACACAAAAAATACAATTCTTAAATATTTTTATTAAGGGATATTTTAACTATTAAAATTGCAGAATCCTATAGAGTTGAGTTGTTTGTTTTTTTAAAGAAGGTTCTGGGAAGATGACCCAGTGAGTCTGTGAATAAGAGTGCTTGTTCTGCCTTCAGAAGGATCTGGGTTCGGATCCCATGAACACCATGAACCTGTAACTCTGGTGTTGGAGAATGGAGATGGGAGGACTGCTGGGATTTGATGACTAGCAGCCAACTCCAGTTTTATTGCGAGAAGGCCTTAAGGAAGTAAGGCACACACGCATGGACACTCATGTATGTCTAGAACAAATAATGTTTTTCAAACTCAAACTAGCTGTTTTCAGCCTTCTATGACATTGAAAAGACACTGCGATATTTCAAAATCCATTTTTGTGGCTGAGGAGCTCCCACCTAACCGTCAAGTGAACATCATTATTCTGTATTAATAAAAGGCAAGCATCTACAGAAGAACATTATAGAGCTATGTAAATGCAGTCTAAGCAATGAACATACTCAAGTTAAAGTGTATGCTTGTGGATCAGTATTCGAAAGTTCCTGTCTGAAAGGTTTTTCAAAGATGAAATATGTAAAATCTGTTTATAATTAATGTTAATTGGCAGGCCGTTAAATGGTCATGGTGGCTCACACCTCTATCCCCAGCACATGGGAAGCTGAGCAATGGTGCTAAGAATGCCAAGCCAGACTGGGCTAGTAAAAAGTCCTGTCTCAAAGCAAACAAAAAGAGAGGGAGGGGCTGGCATGGGGAAGAGAAGGAACATTGAGCCATTTACTGTGAATTCTAGCTAAACAAGAATGCATTGTAGCCGAGCCAGATGCTGCAGGCCTGTAGTGCCAGTTAAGAGGCTGAAGCAGGATGGCAAGTTCAAGGCCTGTCTGGGTACCTTAGACCTGTCTCATAAAAATGAAGAAGAAGAGGAGGAGGGGGAAGAGGAGGAGGAAGAAGAAGAGAAGGAAGAGAAAAAAGAGGGGGAAGGGAAGGAAAAGAAAAACAAACATGGGGCTGGGTATATAACTCAGCAGTTGAGTACTTTTTGCACACGGGTATGGTGGCACACACCTTTGATCCCAGCACTCAGGAGGCAGAAGCAGGTCTCTGTGGGTTCGAGGCCAGCCTGGTCTACAAAGGGAGTCCAGGACAACCAGTATATGGTTACACTCACAGTGCCCTTTTGCTCTGCTGGGGATCTGTAACTCCAGGTCCAGGGGGATTGGGAAATGTCTTCTGACTTCAGCAGGCACTGGGCACATTGTACACAAACATACATGCAGGCAAAACATTCCTACAAGTAGAATCAATAAGTAAATATTTTTAAAACTTTTAGTGAAAAAAGGACAGGGGATAACTCAGTAGAGAAGAACTTGCCTAGGCCTGGGCTTAATCCTCAATAGCTCGCCCGAAAAACACACACGCGCACATGCACACACACACACACACACACACACATACACACGAATTCCATCAGTGTACCTAGAATTAGATTTTTTCGTATATTTTAATTTCATCAGTGTAAAATTGGCAGGTTGGGGGGATGTGGGGATGGCTCCAGAATAAGTTGAATGACAGCTGAGTCATCACCTTGAGAGTAAAGACATCTGCAAATAACATTTCTTATTGACAAGGACTATGCTCACCCATTTGGGCCACTAGGAACAGGAATTCCTATGGAAGGTTAAAGGAGAAGAGGTCTGCAGCTCCCTAGGAAAGGGTAGGCTTGCCCTTAGAAGCTGGGATGAGGTGGGAAGAGCAGGAATAGAAATGACTCGCACATTCACGTTCGAGATCCAAAGCAGTCAGTTAGCCATTGTGCCCTGGCAGTGGAAAGGCCAGGTGTCAGCATCGTCAGCACCTTCTCCCTCCCGGGTCCAGGCAGCCTGTGGCAGCTGGCATCATGGGACGGAGCCACCCCAGGGCCCCTTGTCATTGGAGATCAGTGAGTACCGGATGTCCAGGGAAAAGATGGATTCCTTAAGTGCCGTGCAGCCCGCCGAGCCTCAGAACAAAACGTTTAGACCTGGCATCCCTCTAAGAGTTGGGCCTTCCACACAAAGTCTTTCCTATCCTATTATTATGAACTTGTTTTCCATATTTTCCGGATGCTGTGCGTAGAGGGGATGTGGGACCCTCCCCCGTCTCCCCATCACGTCTGACGCTGTGCTCTATAGCTGTCTTAAGTGACATATATTTATTTGTTTGTTTTGGGTACTGGGAATTGAACCCAAGGCTGCTCTGAATGCAAGGCCAAGCTGCTCTACCACTAAGCTGTATATATCCTCAGCACCCCACACACACACACACACACACGTACACACCACTATGTTTTAAATTTTGAGGTAGGACCTAAGTTGGTCGGGTTAGTCTTGAGTTTGCAGTCTTCTTGCAACTTCTGTGAGTGCTAGAATTAGATCCTCACCACCACCTGGCTCACATCTGCTCCATGCAGCTTCATGATAACTCTACGAGGCAAACCATTTGTATCGAAAACCTGACGCTGTATCCAATGAGAGTTAATAATACAGTTGAAGCTGGCTTGACCTGCATGAGGTCCTGCCTCAAAAAAACAAAATAAAAATAAATAAGGCCTGTATACATGATGTAGAAAACTTATGCTGTTTTATTCCTTTTGGTTTTGGAAGGGGTTGGTTTGTTTTGGTTTTTTGCTGAAATATATTATGTTGTGTGTTCGAGATAAGTCTAATAAATCATAATAAAACTAGAGGTACAGTAAACCTCTGTACATGTAGAACTGAAGCATTTACTAGACCATGTTAGTGGTTCCCTGGTGCATTGGTTCATTGCATTATAAGTTATGTCAGTGTCTTGCTGTTAGATACACAGAGTATCTGGCATTTCTCTGTCACTGTGAAATCACTAGAAAGTTACATCGAGAAAAAAAGGTGTATCCTGAACAAGTAAAATGTAAATGAGGTGTCTCATCAGGTCTACGATGAGGGTCTGTTGCCTCAGGTCAATGGCATCATTAGACCTATAACGTCAAAAACTTAAGATTTAAGCCCTTTCATGAACAACATGTGAATACTTGGGCTGATGAGATGACTCCAAGGATAAAGTCCAATCCCTGGAACCCATGTAAATGTGTAAGAACACCAACTCCATGTATGCCTCAGCACATGCCCCCCACACAATGATACTAAATAAATTTTTCCCCTTCTCACTCCAGCCCTGCTCACTGCATCCCGAAGATTATTTATATATGTAAGTACACTGTTGCTGTCTTCAGGCACACCAAAAGAGGGCATCAGATCCCATTACAGATGGTCATGAGCCACCATGTGGTTGCTGGGATTTGAATTCAGGACCTCTGGAAGAGCAGTCAGTGCTCTTAACTGCTGAGCCATCTCTCCAGCCCCCCTAAATGAATTTTTTAAAGTAAAAATACCATAAAATGTTTTTCAAATTAAATGCATTTGGAAAACATTTCATACAATATATATCAGCATCTCTCTATCCGATAGGGTTTTTGTTGGATTTTTTGATGTATATCACAATACAAAATCTTTTAAGAGGAGCCCGGAGGTGGTGGTGAACGCCTTTAATTCCAACACTCAGGAGGCAGAGGCAGGCAGATCTCTGTTAGTTTGAGGCCAGCCTGGACTACATACAGGGTTACAGGGTTAGTTCCAAGACATCCAGGGCTACATGGAGAAACCCTGTCTCAAACACACACACACACACACACACACACATACACATTAAAGAGATGTAACAAAGAAACTTATTTAGCCTGACATGCCACAAGTCTTTAGTTTCAGCACTTAGGAGGCAAAGGCAATTGGATCTCTGTGAGTTCCAGGCCAGCCTGGTCTTCATGGTGAGTTCCAGTGAATTCTGTATCTTATTTTTTAATTATGTGTATTTGCATATATCTCTGTGGCTATATGCACAGAAACAGCTGGTTTTTTCTCTCTCAATAGATAAATGGTTTAGAGAAATGCTTTCATTGGGGCCGGTGGTACATGAAAATGCAATAATGAAATCCATTATTGTTTGTAATTAATATATGCTGATTTTTTAAAAGCTTTTTAAGAAAAGAAACGGCACTGCCACTGGCTGTTTAAGAGAGATTTTCCAGAGTGTCTTTGTGAGCAGACAGAGACTGTTCTTTTGTGTAATTAGCAAATCCATACATTTCACTCTGCCATTAACCCTCCTCTTCCTCTCCTGCTTCCTGCTCCCCCCTCCATATTTGAGGCATAGTCTTATTTTCCCACACTGGACTCCAACTCACTATGTAGCCAAAGATGACTTTATTTGCCTAATCCTCCTGCCTCTGCCTCCTGAATGCTAGAATTACAGGTCTTTGTCACCAAGCCCAGTGTATTTTGGTGCTGGGGATGGAACTTGGGGCTTCACGAGTGCTGGCCACGTGCTCTATGGATTGAACTACAGCCCAGCTCTGGTTTCCTCCCTTTCTAAGGGGAAAAAAATCTAATCTTTCTGAATTCTTTCAATTAATTAGGCAAGAGCACTGTGTTCTCTGATCTGGGAAAATAGAATAAAAAGACCCAGATTAAGTATCTCAAAGTTAATAACATTTATAGCCTTCTGCAGTTTTGTTTCTTTTTGCTTTGGGGGGACGGATCTCTCTATGGAACGCTGGCTGGCCTAGAGCTCACTCTGTGGATCAGGCTGGCCTCAGATTCATACAGTTCTACCTGCCTATGCTGGGATTAAAGGCTTGCATCCCAATGCCTGGCAACCTCTGGGTTTTAAAATCTGTGAATCAGATATCTAAAAGCCCAAGAATGGCAGTAACTCATGCCTATCATTCCTACACTAGGGAGACTGAAGCAGAAAGATTACTATAGACATACATTTTTTGCAACCTACATTTAATAGGGGTTCAACCTCTCTTTTAGCCCACCACCAAGCAGAGGCAGTGGGGGAAGTGGACCTGTTCAGCAATAGATCTTTGGGGGCGAACTCGATCTTCATTCTCAGCAGTTCAACCCCATTGCAAGCACCAAATAAGATTCAGCAGCTACAGTCCAGTCCTTTCAGCAAGCAGACACCAGACACAAACCAACAGCTGTAGTTGGATCCTGAAGCAACAGCAAAGCTCTCCAGCAGTTCTTGGGCAAGTTTCTTTTGATAGTTTTGTTACCACAGGTTGAGCTCAACAACACTACGTAAGGAGAACCAATACATGTGGGTTATTAGTGAAGAATAGCGGAGTGGAGCAAACCAAACCAAAGCTCAGTGCTCGTCTCCCACTGTCCGTGGGGTCGTACTTACACTCCTTCATCAAGAGTCCTTTCACCTGTGTCTGCTTCAGGCAAACAGTCTTTCATGTGTTTGCTTTAGCAAGAAAGACATCCTTTCGCCTGTGTGCCCCAGCAAATTATCATTTAACATAACAGGAAAACATAATTTGACATAATTATGGTTTCAAAGGACTAGAAGTTTCCACTTCAGATGACCAAGAGTTTAAGGCAACCTGGGCTACAGAGTGAGACCCTGTCTCTAAAAAACAGACAGAGGGGAGAGCAGGGAGGGAGATGAGGGCATTTAAGTACTTTTTCTTTATTTTAAAGAATGTCAGCTGGGCAGTGGTGGCATGTGCCCTTAATCCTAACACTTGGGCAGCAGAGCAAATGTATTCTCAGAATAAGTTCCAGGACAGCCAGTGCTACACAGAGAAACAATCAAGCAACAACAGTCATAGCTTGCTCTGCTCTGTCTTAATGAACCAGTTGTACTTCTCTTTGTGGACTCCATAGGTCTCTTCTGACTGAGATTTCTGAATTGTTTCTGCTTCCTGTGGTACCCCTCGTTCTAGGCGCCCAACCTGAAATTGCATCTTACCAGATCTCTGCCAGATAAATCAGAATATCATATCAAACAGTGCCTACACAAATGAACTATGTCTTTACACACAGAGAAAGTAAAAACCATTGTAGGGCCCTGTACATCTCAAGTCTAAGCATGCCGAGACTCATTTCTGGGAAGCAGAAATGTTGTTGTGATGTCAGTTAAAGCCTGAGGCTCTCTCTCACTCCACAGTGTCTGATGTCTACAGATTCACGAAGATGTACTGTCTTGTAGTGATGCTATATAGACAAATAGATGACTTAAGTCTTGATGATGATCCTATAAGAATTCCTAAAATTATATCAGTGATTATTAGGCTCTTTTATAGTGGGACTGCTATTAGGTCCTTTTCTGATTGTCACAGCTACAATGAAAACTCTGCCAGTCTCCAAAGTGTCACCAGTTAATTACTCTTAGATAGTAACTAGACTTTCTCCTACTCAGAGCACATTCCAAGAGGTTGTAAAACAATTAACCAAAGATCACAAAAAAGGGAACTAATGATTTATTATAGGTGCTAGGACAGAAGATAAATACTGACTGGGTTTATCTACACAAAACTTCACTAATAACTTAGTTATGGTTTTAAACCTTCAGTGAACCTGTGGAACTGAGACAGGTAATGGATGTTTAGTCAGATAATTACCCCTATGCATGTAAACATTCTCTATTGTAAACTTCTATTTCAATTTATGATTTGATTTTTTTGTGTGAACTTGTGATGAAATTTGTTACATGTGATCACATATTCCAAAAGATGTATAAGTACTGAAGACAGAGAGAGAGAGAAGAATTTTTTGCCTTTCCCCAGATAAAGTAGAATTTTTTTCTTCCCTTAGAAGAATTTTTCCCTTACTAGAATTTTTTCCTTTTCCCCACTTAGGATCTTTTCACTGTTCCCCTTAGATCGCTTTCATAGGAAACTTTTTACAACTTAGTAATAGACTCTATAACCACTTCTCTAAGTGTCCTTTCTTCCTGCAACTTCCAACTGACAGGCTGAAAGTTAGAGCCGCACAGTTCCTGCTGAGATAGAACAAAGGCCACATTACTTAATTCCCTGCTTTTAGGCTACAGGTGTCAATCGCCTAAACCCACTAGCAGCAAAAATGTTTTTAGGATTTTTTTACAAGTTATCATCAGTATTTCAGTACAGTTAGAGAACTAGAACATCCTAAGACCCTCAGACTTCACAGCCATCACCAGAATCCTACTCTGCTCTACCACTACCCTGTCCAGGCCGGGAGGCTCCCTGAAGTAGAGGTAGATGCATGGACATGTAGACAGGGAGACAGACAGGATCAGAACCATGAGCAGAGAGAGAGAGAGAGAGAACTGAAGTGGATATCACACCAGTCCCAAGGCTTGTGACATCCTCATCTGACCTCTGTGGGCACCAGGCCTGCACATGGAACAGATGCATACATGCAGGCGAACACACATCCACATGAACTAAAAATAATTTTAAGTTTTAATTTTATTATGTGTACTTGTATGTGTTTGGGAGAGGGGGTATTCACATGAGTATAGGTACCTGTGGAGCCCAAAGGTGTCCAGGTCCCCTGGAGCTGAAGTTACAGGCAAGTTGTGGGCTGCCTATAACAGTGGTACTAGGAACTGAACTCAGGTTCTCTGCAAGAGCAGTATGCTCTCCTAACCACTAAGCCATGGCTCCAGCTCCGGGTTACATACAGGTTTTTATTCAGGTCCCTTCTGCCAGACCATCCTGCCTGTCTCCCACCCTGAGTACCTGTACTGGCTGGTTTTGGGTGTCAACCTGACACAAGCTGGAGTTATCACAGAGAAAGGAGCTTCAGTTGAGAAAAATGCCTCCATGAGATCCAGCTGTAAGGTATTTTCTCAATTAGTGATCAAGGGGGGGAGGGTCCCTTGTAAGTGGTACCATCCCTGGGCTGGTAGTCTTGGGTTCTATTTAAAAACAAACAAAAAAGCCAACTGAGCAAGCCAGGAGAAGCAAGCCAGTAAGCAGCATTTCTCCATGGCCTCTGCATCAGCTCCTGCTCCTTGACCTGCTTGAGTTCCACTCCTGACTTCCTTTAGTGATGAACAGCAACATGGAAGAATAAGCTGAATAAACCCTTTCCTTCCCAACTTGCTTCTTGGTCATGATGTTTTGTGCAGAAATAGAAACCCTGACTAAGACAGTACTCTAACACCTGGCTTTGCTGTTCGGATTTGGTTTTCTGTCATGCAAACGTCAGCTTTTCCTGATAAGCCTGACTTGGCAATCCTCTGGCTTTCAGCACTCTGGGTTTTCTCATTCCCATTTCAACCTGCTATGCCTCTGCCTACAGGGCTCCAACTAGAAAAAAGACTAGCTCTAACTTAAAGTAATAATAATAAAAGCAGTTTTCATAATGCAGCTCTATGAGGTGCCCAAGCTCTTGGTTCACAGGAGTGACTTTTCTCCTCTCTTGTCAGGGAGGGCCTGCCTAGCTGTCTTCTTGGGAAGCCAACTGCGTTCCTTCATTTATTCTCAGAGACCTGCTCAGTTGTTTCGCTATCTTTATATATTTATATCTTTATATATGTCCATTATCATCAAGGCAGGAGCATGGCAGCGTCCAGACAGACATAGTGTAGGCAGAGCTGAGAGTTCTACATCTTCAGCCGAAGGCTGCTAGCAGAATACTGGCTTTCAGGCAAATAGTGCCATTCCCTGGGCCAAGCATATACAAACCATAACAGTGTGTGTGTGTGTGTGTGTGTGTGTGTGTGTGTGTGTGTGATATTATGTGTATAATACATATATATGTATAAATATAATATAGTATATTATATGTATGTATATGTATATATATATATAGTGTGTGTGTGTGAGAGAGAGAAAGTGCTGTGTATGTATGTGTGTGTACATGAGGCACAGCACAAAGTGGAAATTGAGGATTGTGAGAATTGAAATTGGGCAATCAGGCTTGGTGGTGAGCATCTTCACCTGCTGAACTATCTGAACGGCTCATCTTCTTTTTTTTTCATTTGTACGTGCGTGTGTGTGTGTGTGTGCGCGCGCGCGCCCGCACTCATGTGTTGGTGCACATGTGTATGGGCTTTTATATAGAGGCCAGAGGTTAATTAACATCAGATGTCTCCTTAATTGCAAGGTCTCACATTTGAACCCAGAGCTTGCAGGTTGGACTAGCCTGCTTAGCCAGTTTGCTGTGGGGATCCCTTGCCTCTGCCTCCTGAGCACTGGGATTACAGATGAGCCACCACACCAACCCAGCATTTACATAGATGCTGGGGTTAATTGTACCCCTCATGACTGCACAGCAAGCACTCTACCCACTGAGCTAACTCCCGGAGCTCCAATGGTTCCTCTTAAGGGACTGAGAGGGGCTATGCCTTGCGTGACTGAATTCCACCATGCCCTCTGCAATATCACATACTTCATTGTTTTGGTTTGGTTTGGTTTGGTTTTTGGTTTTTCATGACAGGGTTTCTCTGTGTAGCCCTGGCTGTCCTGGAACTCACTCTGTAGACCAGGCTGGCCTCGAACTCTAAAATCCACCTGCCTCTGCCTCCCAAGTGCTGGGATTAAAGGCGTATGCCACCACTGCCCGGCCACATACTTCATTGTTATTGATGCTGCCTAGTACCTGTTTATCTAAAATGTCTTCGTAGCTAAATGTATCTGGTGGACTTAACAGCTGGAGGGTGGTCATTATATTAGAAATGATAGGGAGTGATTAGAACAGTTGGTTTCTAAGTGTGAACTAGAGGTTAAAAACAAAAAAACAAACAAACAAAAAAACACACAGCCAGAGCCAGCAAGAAGGATCGGTGAGAAAAGGTGATTGCTATGGCGACCTGAGTTTGATCCCCAAAACTCACGGAGTAAGAGAGAGTGACTCCTGACTTCCACACATGTGTGTCAATTAGGCTTGCAGGCACAGTGGTACATACCAGCAGTGCCAGCACTCAAGAGGCTCAAGTAGGAAAATTGCATGAAACTAGACTGCCCAGACAACATAAAGACTTCAAGGCCAGCCTGGGCTACACAGTAAGAACCTGTCTCCAAATAAACAAAGACAGAAAGTGTCAGGTATGATGGTGCACACCTGTGATCCCAGCACTCAAGAGGCAGAGGAAGGAGAATGAGGAGCTGGTGACCAACACTGACTACATAGGGAGACTCTGTCTAAGAAAAGAGGGTGGGCTACTTTAACATAAAGATATCTTAGATTAATCAAGGGGTTTCCCTCCTGGATAACTTAGTTAGCACCATAGATTCTTCGAATGAACAAAACATAGCTAGACTTATGTTTCTAGTTTGGGCAGGAATTGTGCAGCAGTTTCTGTGTCAAAGCTTAGATTTATATCGGTTGACCTATATAAGAAACACTCATGATTATGCACCCCAGCAAAACTTGGAGCATGCAGACTCATCCTGTCTCAGCAGCTTTTCCAGTCTCGCCCATGGAAGCTATTCATTAGTTATGTTGGGGCCTTGGACTTTTGGAGTGGGAGTCTGCCCTGACCTTTTCAGAGGTGAGTGATGTGTCAGAGCTGTTGTGGGCCATTCCAAAGGAAGCTTGTAAGTGTCTTAACAGTTATGCCTGAGGCTGGGAGTAGTGGCAGTTGTCTGCAGTCCTAGCACTCAGGAAGGTGAGGCAGGAGGATCATCAGTTTTAAGACCAGCCTGGGCTACACAGTCAGACTCTAGCTCAAAGAAATAAAACAAAAAAGTGGATGGAAAGCAAAATGAAATAATTTATCATGCTTACAAGCAATGCTTGTTTAAAATATGGTTTTTGGATAAAACCAGGCAGGGTAACTTCTAAAGTATTAGCATATGATTATTTTTAGGAGATGTGTGTTTTAGAAATTTTTAATCCCAATCCAGGGTTTCTACCTTGCCTAGGTCATTCAGTTCCCAGATAAAAGACACACAACTTTTATTATTTACAATAAGCCTTAATCAGCACTAGAGATGGGCAGAGATCTGCCCTGTATGCCGTTAGAATCTACTTCCCTATCCTAACCCTGAGTGATTACTTACTGTGTTCCATCTGGGCTGCTCTTAACTCCAGTTGGCCAGCCCTCAGGCCATGCTTTCTTGCCTCCTAAGCCATGGCGTCTCTCTCTTCCTCCTTCATCTTCTCTCCCTCATGCTTCTCCTCTGATTCTCAAGCCTAGGAACCCTAAAACCCACTTACGATTCTTCTGCCCAGCTATTAGCTATTACCATCTTTATTTATCAATCAAAAATAACTTGGGAGCAAGGTCATATAGTGTCAGTTGGGTCTACATGTGGACTCTTTCATGTCTGGGGCAACCAGGTCTTGGTGCCTGCACTTAGCATTACAATACATATCAAAAGACCAAACCTCAACAGATGTGACTATTTTAAAGACTTAGCTTTTGCTTGTATTTATGTGTATATTTGGGATCATGTATGTCAGTGCACCACATGTATGCAATATCTGTGGGAGCCAGAAGAGGTCATCAGATGCCCTGAAATTGGAGTTACAGATGGTTGTGAGTCACCATGCAGATGCTGGGATGGTGCCAGGTCCTCTCTGCAGGAGCATCCAGTGCTCTTAACTGCTGAGTCATCTCTCCAGCTCCAAAGGACTCTTTCCTTTATGCATTCCTACATTTCTTTTAATATGTTACTCTATACATTACTTGTATCATTTTAAACAAAAAATTTAAAAAAGGAAAGAGTAATTTTTAAATAACAAGCTGGCATTACCATAGTACAGTCTGCAAATAAGTTCAGACCTAAACCTGCCTTCTGAAAGCACAGATGTCCCTCCAGTACCTCCCATAGTCCTTTAACATTTCTTTCTCCTTTCTCCTTTCAACCATGGCTACTTCTGGATGGCCATTGTCTTGCTCTGTCTCCCATACGTATGTTTTCAATGTCTCCATGCTCACTCTTACCAGTCCTCCTTTCTTAGCCTTCCTGCTTGTTTTATGTCCATATTGTAAAATGTTAATTATGTGACCCATTAGGGTTATCTGGTAATTCTACATGTAATGGTCTTCTTTTCAAAGCCTAATGTTACAAAGGATTTATACATTCTGAATCTCTTTTAGATGGGGTGGTCATACCTGAAATGAAGAAAACATTGCTCCTGGACAACACATCCGATGACAATCAGCTTCATGAGACTCATAATGGAAAGACTAACAGGAGGCACTTTCTGGTACTCCATCTTAGGAGGACTCTGGGATTTCAATCATGGGTTAGAACTGAACCCATCATCTGCTGAATAAAAGCAGCAGCAGTATTTGGAACCAGCATCTTTCACCCACCGAAAAATTACACAGAGAAGCATGGGGTGTGATAACTTTGATGAAAACTATAATCTGAACTCAAACCTTGTGCACCACGTAATCCCTCCATTAAGGAAACCTCTCTGCTATGACACACAAGGAAAGATCATCAAATGGCATTCAGAGTTGATGTAAGACAGAACACCTATGAAAATAATGAGTGTGGGTAAATCTTCAGTCGGCATCCTCTTCTTACTAATGGTAGTCTTATAGAAAAATACTGTAAATGTGGAGAGAGGCCTTTGACCAAAACTCAACTCATCATCCACCTCATGCCGGGAGCCTCCCAGCCTGGAGAGGGTAGTGGTGGAGTGCCCAGAGTAGGACTCTGGTGATGGCTTTAAAGTCTGAGGGTCTCAGGACTTTCAAGCTCTCTAACTGTACTGAAATGCTGATGTAACTTGTAAAAAAAAAAAAAAAAAAAAAAAAATCCTAAATACTTTCTTGCTCTTTCTGAGGGTAAAAGGCTGCTGGCTTAGGAGCCGGACACCTGTAGATTAAGTAATGTGGCCTTTGTTCTATCTCAGCAGGAATTGCTGGGCTCTAACTTTCAGCCTGCTAATCCGAAGCCGCAGGAAGAAAAAGGGACACTTAGAAAATTATTATAGTATTTATTACTAAGTTATAAAAAGTTTCCTATGAAAGGGAAAATCAGAAAGATGCTAAGTGGGGAAAGGCATGAACCAGAGATGGGAAGTTTTCAAATTCAGTCTTTTCATTCACAATCAAATTATTCGTGGTGTAAAGAACGCTTATCTACCAGTGAGATTTTACTGCATAGAAACAGAATTTGTAACTGAATTTAGTACTTTATAATATTCACAAGCGGCCTTATAAATAGTGAACGTTATTATATTTACAAAGAAATATACATTGGGCTATATTCTGACTCCAGTGTAAAACCTAAATAACATGCCTGTAATTCTAGCACTCTGAGACGTTGTTTCTGTTTTCTTTGTAACCCTAGCACAAGGTGGGGAGAAAGGATTTGAATTTAAGGCAGCCGGGAGACGCGTCCCGGGTCTGTCACGTGTGGAGGTTGGGGGTGGGGACTGGGCATTTGGGGCCGTTCTGGAGCAGGGAAGAAGGAGTCGGGTCTGGTCGGTCCGAGGATCTCCTCTGTTTTTTTCCCCTCGGTTCTCCACCTCCGCCTCCAACCGCAGTCACCGCCACCGCCACCGCAGCGGCTCGCGGGCGTCTGCCTCTTTCCCGTCCGGCTCTTCGGTGTGCACCGGGGTGGCACGTGTTTACCCGTCCCCGGCGGTGGTCTGGGTCCGCTTGCCTTCCGCGGCTCCGGCTTTACGGTGCGGGAGCGTTTGTTGCGTGTGGGTCGGTGCCGCGGTGGGCTTGTCCGTCCCTCCCCGCTTTCTGGCCTCGCTTCTGTCCGGGTACCTAGCTGTCGCGTTCCAGCGCGGAGGTTTAAAGACCCTCGGGGGTCGCCCTACGGCCCCATGAGTCGGGGGGAGGGGGACGCGTAGGGAAGTCAGTCGTTCGGGAGGGCTTTCCGGTTCCTTCTTGCCCAGCTCCCTTAGACTCCACGACCTCTCCCGCCGCCACAGCTCCCGAGGCTGTGGGGAGGTGGGGGGTAGGGTAGTTGTGGAGAAAAAAAAAAAAGAATTTAAGACAACCCTCCACTATGGATGGATTTCAAGGCCGATATGGACTACTTGAGACCTTGTTTTTAAAAAGAAAAAAAAATTATTGGGGGAAAAAAACATGAAAATCTGAAAAAAAAAAAAAGCAATAACGTATAATTACTAACCTGTAAATTTATTCTATAACGCTGTTTAATTATACGGCTATTGATTAAACAAGGTGACAATTTAATATAGTCAGTTACATAAAATGGAATAAACAGAGTAATAGTTCTCAAACGTTAGTCATTTTGTGCCTTATTTAACAGGTTTTCCTATACTTAGTCTTAATCCTTTTTTAAAGGACATAGGATTTTTAGCCTGGCCTAATAAATATCTATGGAATTTAATAGTTTGCTATACTAATTAAAATTTGTTCGGCACTCTAGCAGAATGAAATACATTTTAAACTTTAAAATATTCAACTGGGCATGGTGGCTCATGCCTGTAAGCCAGGCACCCAGGAGATGGAGACAGTAAGATTGGTGTGAGTTTGGGAGGAGTTTAGGATATATAATTAAACCTTGTCTCAGAAACACGTATGTGCACACATACACACACACACACACACACACACACACTCCCTTTATTGGACAAAACTAAATAGAATATTCCTCTCTTCTTATAGCCTTTGCACTGATGATATGGAAAGTCTCATAAGTCCTTTGTACTAATTTGCCCTGGAATCTTATGTATCTTTCTTTGGAGTCTGAAGCAGAACAATTTCAGATCAGTTTGGGACTGTTCTTGTGGGAACTGCCTGGCCGTCCTTTGGAGGGTAATTCCAGTTCAGCTCTGACCAGAACAAAACAATAACCTCCAGGTGGTGGTGAAGGGGTATGTGTGTGGTGTGTGAAGAAATGTTCTCTGTATTCACACTCTTCTAATACCTATTTCATACCTGGTTTGGATTTTTTGTTTTCTTTTGTTTTCATTTGCTCTAATAGACTGGACTTTTGTGGGTGAGGCTCCCTTTTATTCAGCTTTTCCCTAAAATACCTAGCACAGATTCTTAGCATATATGTCCCATAAATGTTTGCTAAAAAAAAAAAAAAAAAAAAAAATGGGTTGAACAGATTGATGCTTTGTTTTATTGTTGTTAATACTGGGGATTGTTTCCAGGACATGGTGCGTGAAAGAAAAACCCTTGGCCATTTGGCCGTATTTCTGTGCCACCATGTCCACATTTAATATTAACTTGAAATTTTTTTGACCTGCATATTATACATATTTATGAAATACAGTATGCTATTGCAGTGCACACCACAGTGATGTCAGGGTAGATGGCATATCCATACACTTACCACGTCTCTGCCTTAAAAATATTCAAAACCCCATGTATTTGCTACATTGATGTATGCAAATTTTACACTATGCAACAGGACATTAAAAACTATTGTAGATCATCCCTGCAATCCAACACTGGAAAGGCGAAGGCAAGCCGGATGTACGGTGTAAGACTCTTAAAAAAAAGAAAAGGAGTTTCTGTCTGACAAATACAAGGAAGGTCCTTTGATTTGAAGACATGACCAAGCTATTCCTGAGAAATCAAACGAGCAGGAAACAAAATGGAACAGGAAAAGGTAGGAACCTCCTGCACATCTATAGCAGTGAATATGGAAAAAGTATAAGGGGGACACACTTAACACCAGGACTTCCGCCGGAGGTGCGGTTTCAAATAGATTGGGCGGGTTCTTATCTTTAGCCCCGCACAAGACTGACAGCACTGGCGCCCTGTGAAAAGGGAGGGGTGGGACTAGCGCTCCGCGTGCGTCATCTCGCTGCGCCCATGCTCCTGCGGCCTTGGTCCGAGTAGTAGAGTCCGGAGGTGAGCGAGGGCTCCTGGTCCGGGTATTGGGGGTCAGCAGTGCTGCGTCTCCTGGCAGTCTCCCTGGTGGTTTCGGTAGCAACTGATTCCCAAAGCGGCTCTGAGTCAATCATGTCGTTCCTGTACAGGAAGCTGGCTGACCGGCCGAGATCTTGCAGAGAGCCTTTGTGTGTATGGTAGCAGACTGTAATGGCTATAATTGAGACAGAGAGCTGCAGTAAATGCTGTGATCCTCGATATCCTCGATATCCTTGATATCCTTGTCGTACCCTGGTAACGACAAGGAATAGACCCCACAGACTCGGGAGTTGAGCGCTTCAACCAACACTATTTGTTAGTAATACTCCCTAACCGAGGACCAGTTCCCAGAAAGGACAGCAAGAGACACAGACTGGTTTCTAAATGGTTACAGAACAAAGAATAGTGGGTAAAGGGCAAATAAGGTGACTTGACTTCTAGTGATCTAATAGACACCTGTAGGTAGAAGAGCTTTGGTCTGTAGAGCATCAGTAATCGGCAGCAGGGGAATTTTCCGGATGAGTAGGTTAGAGATGCACTGAGGCTGATCCCTTGACTGCTTATTTTCCCGCTGTATCCTTCCTCATGTGGAGAGAGGGACTCCAATTTGACTAGTTTGTTTGTATGCTTACACGCCAATAGTTCCTTAAAACACTTGTGAGCAGGCCAAGTTATTCCTAACTTTCCATATAAGGAATCAAAGGATTAGATTCATTTTCTACTTTGTAAACATTATAAAGATAAGACCTGTAAGCATCTCTGACCTGGCCGTTTCAGAAAGGTAGAAAAAAATGATTACTGGACACGGGCATTGCTCCTGACAAAATTTACTTGGTAAGCCTTAACCATCAGAATGCTAGTTTAAATGGGGTATTGTGGTACCAGCCTGTGTGTAATTTCAGAGGATTCTCCTGGAACTGGTGCTACAAAGGTTTTGAGCCACCATAAGGGTGCTGGAAATTGAACCCAGGTCCTCTGGAAGAGCAATCAGTGCTTAGCTGCTTAGGCATATCTTTAGTCCAACCCATGGGAGGCTAATGTAGAAGGATCTCCCAGTTTAAGGCAAGCCTGGGCTACAGTGGAGAAAGGTAAACTTCAGGAAAAAGAAACAGAGTCATTGGTTTATTAATGAATAGGGGAAAGGGGGCAAGACTGTGCCTTAACAATGTTCAGCTTTGAGGGCTTTTGTTTGTTTGTTTGTTTTAATTTTAGGTACTTACAGACACATAATGTCAATAGTCCGTTCATCGGTCCATGCCAAATGGGTTGTGGGGAAGGTGATTGGTACAGCAATGATTAAAACTGCTAAAGTAAGAGCGACCAGACTTGTTTTGGATCCCTACTTACTGAAGGTGAGTATCAACACTTGTTTTAAAGTAGTTACCAATGAGCTACTGCAGCTGTTCTCAGCCTGTGGGTTGAGACCCCTTTGGGAATCACATATCAGATATTTACATTATGATTCGTAACAGTAGCAAAATTATGGCTATGAGGTAGCAATGGAAATAAGGTTGGGGGTCACCACAACATGAGGAACTGTATTAAAGGGTCACAGCTTTAGGGTCTGAGCAGAAAAGATAAGTTGAAGCTGGGCAGTGGTGGCGCATGCCTTTAATCCCAGCACTCTGGAGGCAGAGGCAGGCGGATTTCTGAGTTCAAGGCCAGCCTGGTCTACAGAGTGAGTTCCAGGACAGCCAGGGCTCACAGAGAAACCCTGTCTCAAAAAAAAGTTGAACATCTGCAGCAATCTGCTACTCCCACTGCTGAACTGTAGGTGTAACCTGGTTCATAGGAGGCTTGCAGGAACATACAGTTCATTCTGATATTTCCTATAGAGACTAGCTGGGCAGAACAACACGGGAACAGAGGACAAGACAAGACACTTTATTCCTTCTTCCCAGGTTGCTATAAGAGACATCCCAGTAAAGAGACGTTTGAGCTGACCCTCCAGTACAATTCTATTCCTGGGCTGGATGGCAAGAAGTCATTCCACTGTTGATGAATACATTATGGTAGTTCTTTCAGTTGTGATAGGGCACGGCCTTCTGCAGAAATAGCAAATGGTTCTACACATTGAGGCCAGGAGCTGGTATTCTAGTTTAAGGAATGCAAGGACGGTCTGAGGTAGACTGCGAAAGATCCTTGTGGTTTTTTGTTTGTTTGTTTTGGGACAGGGTCACTGTGTAGCCCTGGCTGTCCTGGAACTCAATATGTAGACCAGACTGGCTTTGAACCCACAGAGAGCCACTTGCCTCTGCCACAGGTGTGCACCATTATAGCCAGGAATCCACTGTGTATTGATTTCATCCTTTAAATAAAGGGAAGACTAAGACTAAGAGATTAGGACCAGTGTAAGGAGTGAGGAAGGGGATTTTGCAAAACTGTGGAGTAGAAACAATAAGGACCTGAACTGAAGTGGTGGCAGCAGCGGGAATGGAGTGGGCAAGGTAGACCTGAGGAGAAGAGCTGGAGCTGAAGTTTGTTAGATGAACAGGGAGGGGGCAGCTTTCAGGAGTTGTTTTTGCATGTTCTTTTTGCACCACGGATCACAGATGGGAGTTACCAATCTGCCCCCTCCTTCTCTCCACAGTACTTTAATAAGCGGAAAACCTACTTTGCTCACGATGCCCTTCAGCAGTGCAGTGTCGGGGACATCGTGCTCCTCAGAGCTTTGCCTGTCCCACGATCAAAGCATGTGAAACATGAACTGGCTGAGATCATCTTCAAAGTCGGCCGAGTTATCGACCCAGTCACAGGAAAGCCCTGTGCAGGAACTGCCTACCTAGCAAGCCCCCTGGGCTCAGAAGCCACTCCCCACAGCAAAGAGTTTCCTGAGCTCAAGGTCTCCTGAACCTAGGAAAGAAGGAGCCAAAAGGATTTCTATGTTTTTGCTCAGTGGCTTTCATTATTAACTGTCCAGTTTCTCCTGTGACATTAGAAGTAGTAAACGAAGTAAAGAGCTTAGTGTCCCATAAAAGTTTGCATCTTTTTTCAGATTCTCTGCACTGAAGGCACTTTCTGATTGCTCTGTATGCCTATGTATGCTGCTGCATCATTTTGTAAGCTCACTGGTGTAGGTCATATGTATTGTTTCGTTTGTTTTGCCTCGCTCAAAGAAATATTGGACTTAGCACCTTTATTTTACAAGAAGAAAACCTTTTGATAATGACATAAAAGGCTAAGCTTAGTTTTGATAGCTTAATTTTTCAAATTATTCAAATTTATTGTATGTGCCCATGATGCCTATGTGGGCACACATGTGCCACCGCACACTGTGGCAGCCAGAGAACAGCTTTGTGGAGTCAGCTCTCTTTTCACTCTTACATGGTTTTCAGGTATCACACTCAGATGCCAGGTTTGCACAGCTAGCACCTGCACCCACTGAGCATCCTGCTGGCACTGAGTTATAATGGTCCATATTCAAAGTAAATTAAATTTGGGGTGTTTTGTTGTATTTTTGGAGACAGTTTCTCTGTGTAGCCTTGGCTGTCTTAGAACTTGCTCTGTAGACCAGGCTGGCCTCCAAATGATAGAGATCTGCCTGCCTCTGCCTCTGCCTCTGAAGTACTGGAATTAAAGGTGTATGCTACCACTGCTGCTAGTAAATTTAATTTTTTCCCTCTGATTTCACCAACTTCTAAGGAGAAATGTTTTAAATGCTGTAAAGATTTTTATTGCAGAAACTTTGGCCTATATATTTCAGTTTTCTCACTCCTATAAGGAGACTTAGGGTGTATTTCAACTTGTATTTTGTATGTGTATTTCTTTGTTTTGTTGTTGTTTTGAAATTGTGTCTCAGTGTAGAGCCCAGGTGAGCCTTGAATTTATAGTCCTACCTCAAGCTCCAGGTAGCTGGGATTAGTAGGTGTGACCTAGTTTAGTAGACGATACCAATGATAGAGCACAGGCACTCATGGATCATCCGGCTCCCAAAGTGGAGAGGGATGCTTTATGACAGATAGGACCCAAGGAGAATAAGTGGCAAGAGACCAGAAAACTTCTTTGGGGGGAGGGGGAGGGGAGTGAACTAATTTTGGACTCTGTAGACTAGTAAATAATGGTGTGGAGAGTACAGAGGAAAAAGTGTGAAGTCCTAAGTAATAACATGGCTAGTGAAGCTGGAGAGATGGCCCAGTGGTTAGGAACTCTTGGGGTCCAGAAATCACCTCACAAACCACACAAACACCAATCTCAGTCAGATAGGGATAGTTTATTGAGCATACACCCCAGGACCAATTGACCAGGACCACAGTCCAGATTCAGGAACTGGACTGTGACTGCAAGTTAAGATCCTACAGGGTCTTTAAGCCCAATATCCACAGCCAAGTTACTTTACCAATCAGGATTTAGGGATAGGGATCTCCTTAGGAACATGTCTTTGTTGTACACTTACCTGTTTCCATTGATTGGGGTGTTCAACTGTGGCAGACTTGCCTTGTTTATTATTCATTGTCTAACTTGTCTACCAGGATGGGACTTGTCTAACTTTCCTGTCTTAACTTGTCATCCAGGGTGTCAGTTACTTACTTACAGGTCTCTTTCTGCCAATGTTAGTTCCCAATGTTAGGAACTTAAACTTCACTGGACCACTACTCAAAATGGAAGTCTTATTCCAAATAGTTTCTTATATTGGTGCAGGTGTCCCTCTTGTGTTGGGGTCCATCCCAGGGGCAGCTTATAAAGGCAAATAACATAAAAGCTTATAGACAGGTGCAGGAAGTACTGCTGGATGGTTGGTTTGGGCCCAAGCTTATTGTGGGTAACAATACTAAAACAGTTCTACTGATTTCTATCATGATTGGTTTCCAAGGGCACAGAACATAATAGAATATGTAATGTAATAGTAATAGCAGAAACATTTGAGAAAGTTTCATCATAATGGCAGGCTAGGACTGGAGAGATGGCCCAGGGGTGAAGAGTACTGATTGCTCTTCCAGAGGTCCTGAGTTCAACTCCCAGCAGCCACATGGTGGCTCACAACCATCTGTAATGGGATCCAATGCCCTCTACTGGTGTGCCTGAAGACAGCCACAGTGTACTCATACATAAAATAAAGCTCCTTTTTTTTTTTAATTAAAAAATAATGGCAGGCTAGCCAGGTAATTGTTACCTAGGCCTTAACATTCCATCTAAACCTTAAAAGGAACACTGGTTGATTTTGCAAAGGACCCAGGTTCAGTCCTCAGCACCCACATTATATGGCAGTTCAAAACTGTTAACTCCAATTCCGGGTCTGGTGTCCTGCTCTGTTCTGTGTGAGCACAACATGCATGTGGTACAGAGACATACATACCAGCAAAGCTCTTGTACTTTTGTGTTTGTTTGTTTATTGTTTGTTTTTTAAAACATAACCAGGAGTTTTTGAGGCAGAGAGAATTGCTAGGACATTTTGAATGTAGGTGGACATTAGAGAGATAGGATAATGGATTATTTAAGGTTGTGAAAATCATTGCAAAGTTAAGCAGCGCCAATGTAGAGAGAATAAGATGAAGGGCTAGGAAACTGACTTAAAAACTGATCCTGAGGCTGGGCAGTGGTTGCACACACCTTTAATCCCAACATTTAGGAGACAAAGGCAGGTGGATCTCTGGGTTCCAGGCCAGCCTAGTCTATAGAACAAGTTCCAGGACTACACAGAAAAACCCTGTCTGGGGAGAAAAACAAAAACCTGATCCTAAAACCTAAACACCTTGTACAGAAAGGTGGGGTAGCTTGTGTTCCTAGGGAAAACTCATGACTTGGTGCCAGGATAGGTCATGGAAGTGGAAGCCTTTTAGACCAGTAGTTCCTAATGCAACCCTTTAACACAGTTCCAGGTACTTATATGTGGGCATCTCTGCAGACCTGCCTGGAGACCAACAGGAATGGTGTCACAGTTCCTAAGACCATCAGAAATATGCATTTACTGATAGTCTTACTTACAACTCACAGTCTGAGAACCCAGTTTTAGAGCATCTGGATCTCTGGCAGATGGACCTGTGTGGTCCTCTCAGCATGTATGACTGACACCTGTTGGACCACTCATGTCTCCAACTCCAAGCATCTGTAAGATACTTGACCAATTGATGTGTATGCTGATGTATCGTTTTCATTAAAGTTTCTTGGGCTTGAGATATAGCTCAGTGGTAGAGTACTTGCCTGGCAAGTACAAGACTACAAAGAGAACATCCTAATGGTGCTCACCTGTAAGCTAGAAACCTTGCCACCAAGCCTAACAACCCAAGTGGATCCAAGTTCCTGAGACCCACATGGTAAAACAAAAGAACAAACTCCTAGAATCTTTTCTCAGGCCTTCACATGCTTGTTGACATGGTCCAAGTACCTACACACATGTACAAATTAATTAATTTATAAATTTAACTTTTTAAAAATTAGGCTTCAGGCCAGGCAGTGGTGTGCACACCTTTAATCCCAGCACTTGGGAGGCAGAGGCATTGAGTTCGAGGCCAGCCTGGTCTACAGGCGGATTTCTGAGTTCCAGGCCAGCCTGGTCTACAGGGTGAGTTCCAGGATAGCCAGAGCTATACAGAGAAACTCTGTCTCGAAAAGAAAAAAAAAAAAAAATTAGGCTTCAGGAAAACTCTTGTAATGAAGAAGATGGGCCCGGTGGTGCACACCTTTAATCTCAGCACTCAGGCAGAGGCCAGCCTGGACTACATTGTTGAGTTCCAGGCCAACCAAGGCTACATAGTGATTCTCAATATTCCTAATGCTGTGACATGTATGTGGGTGTATCTGCCTGTGGGCAGACTTACCAGAAGAGGATAGAGGATTACTGTCTCAGTTCCTAAGCCTGTCATCATCAATGGTTGTCTTCAGAGACCTCTTTGAAAAGGTCATTGGTCAACCCACAGGTTGAGAACCACTAGGGCCTAAAGCCACTTGGGCAGTGGTATACACTTAATACAGCACTCAGGAGGCTGAGGCAGAGAACAGCAAGTTCAAGACAAGCCTAGGCAACTTGGTGGGACCTATTTCCAAAATAGATTGAAGATACACAGCTCATTGGTAGAATACATGCCTAGCATATACAAGGCCCTAAGTACAGTCACCAATACTTGGGAAGGGAGTAGAGCACTGGACTAAAGAACTAATGAAAACTCCAGAGCAAAACAGTAATGAAGTGGGGAGGGGGAAACACAGAAAAAAAGATGGCCTAATGCTAAGTAGCACAAAAGCGGAGTCATCAAAGAAAGGCATAAATGCCAAGATGGCACTGCAAAAGAAAGCTGAGTCAAGTGCAATAATGCATAGCTATGATCCCAGCACTGCAGAAGTGGAAGCAAGAGAAGTGGGAGTTTGAGGCCATCCTGGACTGAATAATGAGGTCCTATAACTAAACAGGTTGTGACAGCTCATGCAAGTAATCTCAGGACCCAGAAGGGTAAAACAAGAGGATCACTGAATGTTTGTGAGAAACTCCGAGAAAACAATAGTCTTATAACCTCAGTTTCTTCCCAACAAAATTGTTCCTGGAAGGTGCTTCACGCCCCTCCCAGGTGTAGTGGATAGCAGTGAGTTCACTCCAGATTGCTCATTACTGCTTGCTGCTATTATTACATGCCTCTATGGAAAATCCTTTTTCACCACATGGGGCTTGTCTTTGTGTTTGTACACTTAACTCATGTTATTCTTCTAAACCCTCAGAGTATTCTGATGCTCTGAATTGCTTGAGACTTTAGTCCGCCTCATTTTTAAGCTTCATTCTCCCAGGTTCAACCCCCGTCAAGATCGGTAAACAGATTACCATCAGTTTGAGGCCAGACTAGGCTCTACATAAAGACCCTGTCTCAGCTAACTAGAGAAATGGAAGATCTGTATAAGGCAGGGCTCACCCACACTTGAAGAGGCCCTGCCCCAGACAGACTCATGTCTACCGCCTACAGTTGGGTCTACAGATGTATGGAACTCTCCCAGCCTCATTCACATTCAAAGGAACAAGTGTCTCTCCCAGTCTGAACCACTCCTCCACCACCCATAAGACCAACCACTGTCATTTGTCCAAATCCTGCTTATTAAAAAACTGTACTCATGGGGCTGGAAAGATGGCTCAGCAGTTAAGAGCACTTCCAGAGGATCAGGATTCAATTCATAGCACCCACATGGCAGCTCACAACTGTCTGCAACTCTAGTTCCACGGGTCCCACACCATCACACAGACAGATATGCAGGTAAAACACTAACGATGCACATAGACTAGGAAGAGAAATTTAAAAAGATAAAGAACACCACACCTGTTGAGCTTCAAGATTACAGGTGGTGGAGAATCAGCTCCCATCCCTCCTCTGACCCAGAGCCAAAGCTGCCACCAACTGTAGAGTATCCTTTGCTTGGCCTCTGCGGGTATGAGGTCCAAGCTGCTCCCCATTTCTCTGATTCCTCGCGATCTGGTTCTGTTTCTGCCTCCTCTTGTCTTGCTGAAGTCTCATGCTTACATCCTTAGCTCTCTTACTGTCCTTATAGAACCCATTTTCCCCTGTACCACTGGTTCTAAACTTTTCTGATGTTGCAACACTTTACCACGTCTCCTCATTTTGTGGTGACCCTCAACCATAAAATCAGGCTCTGGATTCTCCCATGCACAGATCTACTTTCTCGTGCATCTCCCCTTGGACATTTCAGCGACGACCAGGTTCCTTTCTCACACCCATTTCGGGACTCTGAGCTCCCCTCGCAGGATCTACGGTTGTCTTCAGCAACTGCTTGGCGCGCCCCCTGGCGACAGCACCGTGGCGGCACGTGGCTCCCCCTAGCGGCCGCACCCCCGCACTACAGCGGCCTAGCGCCCTGCCCCGCCCTGCCCCAGCCTGGTCGGCCGGGCCGGGGGAGGGGTCGCGGCAGCAGCGGCGTCAGCGACACCAAGGCGATAGGAGCTTCAGGCTCTGGAGCAAGATGGCGGCATGGATGCTGCTCGCGCGAGGAGGCCTGCTGCGGCCAGCCGCCCCCGGCAGCTTCCTGCCCGGGCTCCGGTGAGCAGCGCCGCCCTTTCCGGGATCCGGCTGGGGAGGGGCCGCTGTGGGGCGAAGGGCGCGGGGTCCTCGGGGAGGGAACGCCGGGGGCCGGCCTCCGAGTCCCAGGCGACGGAGGGCTGGCGTGGCTGTAGCGCCTTCCCGGGCCCCCGCGGGGCTCAAGGTCACCGTCCTGGCGGCGCCGCCCTTGCCGGGACGCCGGGGCTCGCGGGCCACGTCCGCTCGCAGACTCCGCGCGCTGCGCCCCCCGCAGAAGTGATGCCTCGCCCCAGGTCGTGAAGAGAAGCGAAAGGATGGCCAGTCCCCCCGGGGAAGCTTTACCCCGAGGTCCCCACTCGGGACAGCCCTTAAGTTTGAAAGCGGAGTGGATTAAAAAAAAAAAAAAGTAACCGAGGGTAGCCAGCTGTAGTAGATGGCGGAGTTCTCAGTTGAAACTTTTTCTTTTCCTAACCTCCGTGGAGACTGCTCGGTTGTGTCAACCTGTCACCTTTCGTTTAAATAGTGAAAGGCCATCCGAATTTACCGACAAATTTGTTTTCCCTTCTTCCTTTGTATGATTATTTGATCTTTAAACGGTTTTTAGGATTTATTTTTTATTTTATGTTTTTGCCTACATGGATGGCTATCACATACATTCTGCCTGGGGTAGCCAGAAGAAGGTTTTGGATCCCCAGAACCGGAGTTATAGAGGGTTGTGAGCCGCCATGTGGGGGCTGGGGGGACTGGGAATTGAATCTGAGTCCTCTTCTAGTGCAGCAAGTGTTCTTAACCCCTGAGCCGTCTCTCCAGCCCCTATTTTTTGTTGGGGGGGGGGGGGTTGGGAGGGGTTGGTTTTTCGAAACAGGGTTTCTCTGTATAGCCCTGGCTGTCCTGGAACGCACTCTGTAGACTAGGCTGGCCTCGAACTCAGAAATCCGCCTGCCTCAGCCTCCCGAGTGCTGGAATTAAAGGCGTGCGCCACCACTGCCCGGCTCCCTATTTAGTTTTTTGATACAAGGTCTTGCTACATATATTCCTGGCTGGCCTTGAACTTTCAGCAAACCTTTTGCTTCAGACTCCGAAGTATTGCAGTTGCAGGTGTGCACTACCAAGGCCAACCTTGGCTAATAGAAATATTGCTCTTTTTTTTTTTTTTTTTTTTTTTTTTTAAGATTTGGGGGGGGGGGCAGTGGTGGCGCACGCCTTTAATCCCAGCACTTGGGAGGCAGAGGCGGGTGGATTTCTGAGTTCGAGGCCAGCCTGGGCTACACAGAGAAACAGTCTTGAAAAGCAAAAAAAAAAAAAAAGTTTTGTGTTTTTTTTTTTTTTTTAAACCTTTCTGCGCGCGTGCACACGTGTATATAATTGATTTTCTTCCGCCATGTGGGTCTGGGTAATTGAATGTAGTTCATCAAACTTAGCATCCAGTTTTTTTTACCCCTTAAGCCATCTCACCAGCCCCCAGAACTTAAGATTTCTTTTGTTTGTGTGTATGAGTGTTTTTACCTTCATATATGTTTGTGCATCGTGTGCATGCCTGGGGCCTACGGAAATCAGAAGAAAGTATCTGATCCTCTGGAACTACAGTCAGAGAAATGGTTGTGTGTACTGGGAATAGAACTCTGCTCCTCTAGGAAAGGAAAGAGGTCTTAGCCATGGAGCCATCTTTCCAACACTATGGCAGCACCATGTAATATGGCTTGTTTAGTTTAGTAGCAGTCTTAAGTAGTGGGGTATGCATCTCACACAGACACACAGAGGACAAGAGACACATTTCTAGGGAAAAGTGTGTGAACGCTTCTGTTTCAGGAGAGATGCAGATTATTTAAACACCTGAAATATGTTTCCAAATAGAATGAACAGACAACTTAGTTTCACATCTGTCATTACTAAGCAAGCAGTCTTGAGTCCCTAAAGTTTGTATTTTGTTCCTTGGGAAACAGGCATCTGAAACCCAAGGTGCTCACTCATGACCTAATGCTCAAAGTCATAAGCTAGTAAACTAGAGATTTGGACCTACCAGGTACCTGTTCTTGGAGCCAAATGCTCTCTACCCTGTTATTCCTTGAAGACACTCTCACCCTCCTCTCTCCCTTTCTGTCAATCCTCTCTGGGTGCTATTCAAGAGGAGGAAGAAGAGGAGGTCCAGAGTAGTTTAGAACCTTGTAAAGTCTAAGGTATAGGCAGTTCAAATGAAAAACCCAAATATCTGGACTATAGGCAGCTGGTGAGAATTAATATATAAGAATGTCAGCCAGTCAGTGGTGGCACACGCCTTTAATCCCAGCACTTGGGAGGCAGAGGCAGGCAGATTTCTGAGTTCGAGGCCAGCCTGGTCTACAGAGTACGTTCCAGGACAGCCAGGGCTATGCTGGAGAGCTGGCTCAGTGGTTAAGAGAGTGGATTGCTCTTCCAGTGGTCGTGAGTTCAAATTCCAGCAACCACATGGTGGCTCATAACCATCTGTAATGAGATCTGATGCACTCTTCTGATGTGTCTGAAGACAGCTACAGTGTACTTACATAATCAATCAATCAATCCTTGGTCCAGAGCAAGAAAAAAAAAAAAGGAAGAAGAAGAAGAATGTTGGTAGATACCTGGATTTCATTATACTGTTTTTATTGAATTTTGGTGGTGGTAGTTTTTTCTGTGGGTTTTGGGTTGGTTGGTTGGGTTTTGTTGTTGTTGTTGTTTTATTTTGTTTTTTAAGGGTTTTGTTGTTGTTGTTGTTGTTGTTTGTTTTTAGGGCGTTGGGAGTTTGAGACATAGTAACCCTGGCTGTGCTGGAACTCAATCTATATATCAGACTGTTAAACCTGCCTCTGCCTCCCTAGTGCTGGGATTAAAGGTGTGAGCCACTACCACCTGGCGTGTATTTGGTTGGTTGATTGGTTGGTTTTAAAGCCACAGTGATGGATGAATTTGTTTTAAGGAGAGAATGTGGCTAGTGAAGAAGCTGAGAAGCAAGCCCTACTGTGTGTCGCCATTTACAGGCTGTTGAATAGAGGAGAAGGAGCCGGCAAGGAAGACAGGGAAAGAACAGCCAGAACCATTATGTGACAGGTATCAGAAAGGGGATATTTATTGGACTGGTCAGCTGTGCCTGATCCTGGCTAAAAGGTTAAGTAAAATGACAGAAAAAAAAAATAATAATAACAGATTCGCCTACAGAGATGTTGGGGTGACCTTGCAACACGAGTTTCAGAAAGGAATCAGGAGGTCTTTGTAGGCGTCTCAGGCTTGTATATTCTCAACCTGGGGGCCAAGACCCCTGTGGGGTCACATATTACAGTTATGAAGTAGCAATGTAATAATTTTATGGCTGGAAATCCCCACAGTGTGAGGAACTGTACTAAAGGAACTGCATTAGGAAGGTTGAGAGCCACAGCTCTAGTTCATCTTATTTAGCTATGGATTGTAGTAAGCCCAGAGTTGTCAGCTGATTACCAGACCATCGCCTGGAAAGGGTTTTAAGGTACAAAGGACTTAATTCATGTTCCTCCCATAAAACCTGGTTGCTCTCTCCCATCGTCAAGGTCAGGAGTCAGGCCTTCTCCAAGCCTATGCTGCCTCTCTACCAGCCTTCTAATTTGGTCTTCAGAGCTGTCATTTTTGCCTCCAAATATCTAGGCCCCACTGTCTCTGTTCTCATCACCCTGAACCACCAGCAACACTTCTCTGGATTCCTCTGAAGACTGTGAGCTTGATCCCATCATTGAAGGAGGCAGATTAAAAAAAAAAATTCCAAAAGGCCATTTTCCCATTGTAAAAAATCTCCGTTAACCAACCTGTGCTGTCAGGAGAGGCCGCTAAGCAGCTAAGGGCATGCTCCCTAGTTCGTACCCCATAGCACCCATGTCACACACTCATGCCCTCCCCCATGCACCCATGTCACA
>JADRCH010000355.1:1226678-1261770 GCA_019843965.1 Rhynchomys soricoides | reverse complement strand
GCACCCATGTCACACACTCATGCCCTCCCCCATGCACCCATGTCACACACTCATGCCCTCCCCCATGCATACATAACTAAAAATGAAAACAAATCTTTAAAAACCTGGCGATAGTCAGTACTTGGGAAAGTGAGGTGAGAGGGTTGTAAGTTGGAGGCTAGCCTGGGCTACATAAAGAGACACCCCTGTCTCAACCTCCCCATACAGACTGGATCCTAATCCTTCCTTCTCCAACATCCCTCCCAAGAATGCAAATATTTAGTAGAGCATGGATATAGATTTTTTAGGGGTGGCTGTTTCTTAGATATGATAATAGCATAGTGGATTTATCTTTGTTCTCTGAAGATACATGTTAAATTATTCATTTACTTGTTGATTGAGACAAGGTCTCACTCTCTGGCCAGCCTGGAACTCTCAGTGTAGACCAGGCTGGCCTTAAACTCAGAGATCTGCCTGAGTCTACCTCCTAAGTGCTGGAATTAAAGGTATGAGCCACCATGCATGGCATATGCTGAAGTGATAAAGCATGTGTCTATACAATTTCCAAATCTATAAAAGTTTTTTTAAACTTATATAACACATTTTTTCTTATCTACATGGAGTGTGTAAATTATTTCAACTTCTGTGTTTTTCTAAAAGAGAAATGGGCAACAGGGTCTCTGTAGCAGCTGTGCAGGAGATAGGTTTACAGGAACTTTGCTTTAATATGAGACATCTTGGAATAGATCTGCCGCCCTCCAGTGCCTGTGCTTCCTTATTGCAGTATTTACTCCTGGCTTTGCTGTTACTAGCTCTTAAAATGCTCTGTCTCCCCTGGATATCCAGCTGACAGATGTTTCCTCTTCCTTTCTATCAGAGGTTCTCAACCTGTGAGACGAGACCCTTTGGGGTTGCATATCAGATATTTACATTACAATTCATAACAGCAAAATCACAGTTATGAAGTAGCAAACAAAGGGATCACCACAACATGAGGGACTGTATTAAAGTCGCACACAGCGTTAGGAAGGTTGAAAACCACTGATCTACATCATTAGCTCAAGAGTTATTTCTTCCTGTACCTCATCTCCAGGCCACCTGAGACCCTGGGTCCTCCACCCTGCTCTTCTGCATCTTACCACCTCTGTCCTAGAGCTTATCTCAGAATGCTTGTGATCCTGTTCACCTGCTCTCAACTGCAGGCTCAGCTCTTTGGGGTCAGGGCTGGGTTCGTTCTCTGTATGTCCTCCCACAGCTAGCCTAACCCCTAACATATCGTGATACAGTCAGCAAATATTTGTGGGTCAAGTGGCTAGGTAAGGCCCGCTGCGGTGGTCTGAATGTTAAGTGTATTTCCCTTCCTCTGTTTGCTGTGACTAAACCTTAGTGCTGACTCTCCTCGGCAGCACTGTTTCCACACACCACCACCACCCCGGTTTGGGAGGTTGTTTTTGTCGGGGTGGGGAGATCAGGGGTGTGTTTTGTTATGTTTGCTGCTGTTGGGTTTATGTTTTGTTTGTTTGTTTGTTTTGAAGCAGGGCTTCACAGTTTAGCTCTGGCTGGCCAGGAACTTGATATGTAGATCAGACTAGCCTCAAATACAGAGATCTGCCAGACTTTTTCTCCAGTACAGGGAATGGAACCCAGGGTCTCACTCTTACTAGCCATTAAGCTACACCCCCAGCTCCAGGGGTGTCTTTTGAAAGTATTGTTTCCCTCCATCTCTACATTCAACTGCTGAACAGTAGACTGTCCTTTTCCCACCCACTGAGTGGTTTGTTTCTGTTTTTCAAATCAGGATTTCTCTGTTTTGCCCTGGCCGTAGAACTCATTACATAGACCAGGCTGGTCTCGAACTCAGAGATCACCTGCCTCTGCCTCTGCCTCTCAATTGCTGGGATTAAAGTTGTGAGCCACCACCTCCCCTCACTGAATGTTTGGGTTTGGGGTTTTGGGTTTTTTGGAGGGTTTTGTTTGTTTGTTTTTTGGTTTGTTGGTTGGTTGGTTTTGGGTTTTGTTTATTTGATTTTTTAAGGCTTCCTTCAAAAAAGGTTCTGCTAGTCGTGGCAGGAGAGAGTCCAGGAACTGCACTCCCTGCCCTTGGGGCTGGCTCAGTACTTCAGGCTGCTTTTCCTGCTTGTTTTGAAAATCCGGCCTGCATCGAACCCCGCCCCCCGCCGTATCCAGGTGAGAGGTGCCGCAGTGTAGCCCCACCCACGCTGACCTGGTACCTTCCTCCCCCTTCCCTCTCTGCTGCGTGTCTTGCTAAGCTGCCTTCCTTACCGAAGCATGAGACCCTGTGTCCTTGTACATGTTGTTCTCTCGGGCTAGAATTAGCACCTGCCCTGTCCATCTGTCCTGCTTGGCCTCCAGCACAGAGCCGCAGATTCTCCACTGGAGTCTCTCTTGCTCCTCTTGCATCCAAGCCGGTGATTCATTCCCCTGAGCTCTGGCAGTGTTTCCATTTTGGGATCTGTGGTCATTCTGGCTGCTTTCCCCGGGGTGACTGAACTGACTTAGCATCTGGTAGAACTTGATATCAACAGAGCCTAATGCACAATGCTTACTCTCAAGTCCAGTATTTGATAGAAAGTAAGAACCCTCCAACCTGGGTGTAAGTGTGTGTCTGTGTATGTCTATGTTTTCTATGTGTGTTCCTGTGTATTTATATATGTGTGTCTGTATTTGTGTGTCTGTCTGTCAGTAAGAACCCAGGCCTTGCCTGGATCCAATCTCTCTGGCAGCTGTTGGCATAGCTCTCTCCATATTTGGCTTAGAGAGTGAGAGAGACTGAACGATGTATCATCACGAATCCTGTGCCCATAACTGGGCATATCATATCAGCTTTTGTCAGCTGAAACCTGACACTCAAACAAGATTTCAAAGTTTGACCCTCAAAGCCAGGCTGGCAGGTTCAGCTGGAGATGTAGGTTTGGGAGATGTCCCTGATTAGTAGAAACATTTTGAATACTGTTTGTTCTTGGAAACTTCCAAGACCATTGTGTAGTCTCTCTCAGCCTGTCTGTTGTTGCAAGACCTACCTTGCTGCTGTTTTGAGGCTCTAATGAGATGACTTAGGCAAATGATCTCAAGCAGCTCCTGGAAAGAAATGTGTCTTTATTAACTGTTAATACCCTTGAGCCCTAAGGAAGAAGAGAAAAGTATCACTGGGTTTTTCCGCTCTATATTTAGTCTGCAAATAATTCTTTGTTAGATTTGCAAATATAAAGTATTCAATGCAATAAAAATTAGTCATATTTGCGCATGTTTAATGCCTGCTTGTCTGCATTTTTGAAGGATACATTAAAAACAATTGGAGTAGGCCACAGTGGCACATACCTGAGCATGAGCACCATGGAGGCAAAGACAGAAAGATCAAGAGTTCAAAGCCTCAGCTACATAGTGAATGTCAGGTTACTCTTGGCTACATGAGACTAGATCTAAAAATAGACAGCCAAATACACTGTAAAGCACCCAATAAATAATGATGGTGGGGAAGAAAATAAATTCATAGTGATTGCTTTGGTTGTAAGTGAAATTCCTAGTGCCGTAAATTTTTTTTTAGCATTTTCTTTGTGCGTGGATTGGTGGTATTATTGCTGAGACAGAGTCTCACACTGTGGACTGGTGTGGAACTCACTGTGTAGACCAGGCTGGCCACAAACTTGAAGCAGTTTCCTGGCTCAGCCCCAACTAGGCAGTAGGTGTTCTTTTCCTAATTGGTCATAATTTTGTTTTTGTTTGTTTGTTTGTTTGAGTCAGATCCTGGAACTCACTCTGTAGACCAAGCTGGCCTCAAACTCAGAAATCTCCCTACCTCTGTCTCCCAAGTGCTGGGATTAAAGGCATGTACTACCACAGCCCAGCCCATAATTTTTAATACTAACTTCTTACAACTTAAGCAAAAAAAAAAAAACGAAAGAAAGAAAGAAAAAAAGAAAAAGAAAAAAGAAAATTCATCTATTTTTTTCGTATATAGGTGTTTTGTCTGCATTTATGTCTATGTAGCATGTGTGTGCCTGGTGCTCTTGGAGGCCAGGAGATGATGTTGGCTTTTTCCAGCTGCCAGCTGGGTTCAGTGTGTTTTATCATATCCCCCTTCCCACTCTTCCTAGGCCCCAAGTCACATCCTCCTCACGGCTGCATGTCTTTTTATTCCCAGTCCACTGAGTTCAGTTAGTATTCCCCATATGCACATGGCTGTGGCCCATCCATTAAAACACAGGCAGCTCCCACTTGGGGCCAGCCTGATGAAGAAAAGTGACTGGAGAGATGGCTCATGGTGAAAACCACTTGTTGCTCTTGCAGAGGACACAGGATTGTTCCTGGCACCCGCATGGTGCTCACAACCACCCCCAACTCTAGTTCCTGGGATCTGGGCTTTCCTTCGAACCCTTTTAAGGCACCAGACACACACATGGCACACATGCATACACACAGGCTAAACACTATACACATGAGATTTTTTTTTTTTTTTTTTCAGACAGGCTTTCTCTGTGTAGCCCTGGCTGTCCTGGAACTCACCTGTAGACCAGCCTGGCCTCGAACTCAGAAATCCGCCCGCCTCTGCCTCCCAAGTGCTGGGATTAAAAGCATGTGCCACCACTGCCCGGCTTTTTTTTTTTTTTTTTTTTTTAAAGATTTATTTATTTTATATGTGAGTACACTGTAGCTGTCTTCAGACACACCAGAAGAGAGCATCAGGTCCCATTACAGATGGTTGTGAGCCACCATGTGGTTGCTGGGAATTGAACTCAGGACCTCTAGAAGAACAGTCAGTGCTCTTAACCGCTGAGCCATCTCTCCAGCCCCACATGAGATAAGTTTTAATCTTCAAAAAATTAAATTAAAAAATTTAAAAAGAAAACTGACTCAGCTGGGTGTAGTGGTGCACACCTTTAATCCCAGCACTTGGGAGGCAGAGGCAGGTGGATCTCTGAGTTTGAGGCCAGCCTGGTCTAAAGAGTGAGTTCCAGGACAGTCAGTGCTACACAGAGAAACCCTATCTCCAAAAAAAAAAAATCTGACTCTTCCTTCTTTAGCAGACTTTGGGTACCAGTACCTCCTTGGCTAGTAGGTGAGGCTTCATGAGTCCCTGTATTTGCGTGCATGCATGCATGCTTATGTGCTCACATACAGCACCTAGAATAGGGCATCAAGTGCTCTCTTCCATTACTCTCGTTCTCACGCAGAGTCCCTTCCTGAACACAGGGTTTGCATCTGAGCTAGGCTGGAAGCCAGCAAGCCTCAGCAGGCCTGTATCCACTTCTCTCTGAGCTAGGGTCCTAAGCATATTTAAAGAATGCCCAGCTTGTGACTCGGATTCTGGGATCCAAACTCCAGTCCTCATGATTACAGAGCAAGTCCTCTTAACCACTGAAGCATCATCTCTCCAGCCCCATCACTCACAGGCTTGCCATTTGCTACGTCATAGTGTCAAACAAATATCCAAGATGTTCTATGCTGGGTATGATGGTGCACACCTATAATCTTAGCACTTCAGATACTGAGGCAGGAGGATTGAGAGCTTGAGGCAGCCTGGGGGGGCACAGTAAGACCCTGTCTATAAAACATTTCATTCTAAAGATAGGCTATGTTGGTCACTCTGGTAAAGCCTATTATGTAGACTAGGGGTGCTTCAAATTTGATAATCCTCCTGTCTCAGCTTCCCAAGTGCTGGAATATTTGGTGTGTGCCATGATGCCTGGCCAAGACCATTAACTTATGTGGGAAAAAGGAGCTGGGTGGGCTGATCTTCGACCTGCCATTTTCAAAGGCAGGCCCCTGATGATCATGAGAACAGGAGACTCAGGCAGGCAAGTGCTAGGCACCACTAATCTTTACTGATACTGGGCATAAAGCACAAGGCATTGTGGCAAAGTCTAACATAACTACCACAAAGTCTCTCTACAACTGAACCTTGACCAGGAGGTTAGAAGTCAAGAAGATGGTGGCTCCTACCATTTCCACAGCCTGGAATAAGTCTATGAAAACCAATACTGGGATGATGATATAGGTAACACTTTGGAAAGCATCTTCTAGAGAGGGCATTACAGCTTGGTTTGGTTTGGTTTAGTTTGGTTTGGGTTTTTTGTTTTTTTTGTTTTTTGTTTGTTTTTTGAGACAGAATATCTCTGTGTAGCCCTGGCTGTCCTAGAGCTAGCTCTAGCTGGCCTTGAACTCACAGAAATTCAGCTGCCTCTGCTCCTGAGTGCTGGGATTTAAAGCATGTGCCGACACCACCTGGCCAAAGAGTCCAGTTTTTGAAAAGACAAGCAAAGGCTGTGGAAAGAACCAGCTGGTACTAAGCAGACCGGTCTGCTCGATCCGAAGAATTAGGCAAGAAGGATGGATTCTGTGCACTGTGTACAGTTCACTGGGGAACCAGGAGGGGGACTGGTGCCAGAGGTCCCACCCAAGAGTGCTTTCACTGAGTGCCCTACATAAAGGTCAACAAGAGGCAAAGGCTCAAGGAGGGACTAAAACAACACTTTAGGGGTACACTGATAAAAGCTCATTCAGAGCAGGGGGAGTGCAGATCAGCAAAAGATGGTAGCAATAGAAGGAGGAGGAAAAACAGTCCTTCAAAAATTTGTCGGCTTTTCTCTGCCTTGAGCATAGGCTTGGTGCAGTCATCTAAACCACTCAGAGTTTCCTGCCCCACCTTCCTTGCCTGTGGGGCTGTCTCCTGCTTTCAGTGATGCTGACAGCCATTGGAACAGGCGCTTCATCTGAGCAGCTTCCAGACACCAGCCAACCAGCTGTCTTCCCAATCATGGCCTCTTTTGGGTCTGAATAATCTTCTGTACTCTGAAAAATAGGGGAAACAAGTGTTCAGATTACTTCAGACACATTTATGAGACTTGTATATAACCAAATAAAACTTTAGAAACAGTGCTCTTTTAAAAGCATTTATGTATATGAGTACTTTGCCTGCATATGTGCTTGTGTACCGCTTGCCCATGAAGACCAAAAGAGAGCTTCAGAGTTCCAGAAGCTGGAGTTACAGAGGGCTGTGAGTTACCATGTGGGTACTAGAAGTTGAACCCTGGACCTCTGGAAAAACAGCCAGTACTCTTAACTGCTGAGCCATCTCTTCTCCAACTCAAAAACAAAAAAACAAAAACAAAAACAAAAACATGTAATCTGTGCTTAAAACACTTAAAGCCAGACATGGTGGTGCACACCTTTGATCCTAGCATTCAAGAGGCAGAGGCTGGTGTGTCTCTGAATTGAGTTCAAAGGCAGCCTGGTCTACACAACAAGTTCCAGGTCCCACCCAGGACAATGTAGTGAGAGCATGTCTTATATAACAACAAAACCAAGTTGGGCATAATGATATACACCTGTACTAAGAAAACAGCAGCAGGAGGATTGCCACAAATTTGAAGCCAGCCTGGTCTATATAAGGAAGTCCAGGCTAGCCAAAGATGTATAATAAGACTGTCTTTAAAAAAAAAAAAAGTTGGGCTGGAGAGATGGCTCATCTGTTAAGAGTACCGACTGTTCTTCCAGAGGTCTTGAGTTTAATTCCCAGCAACCACATGGTGGCTCACAACCATATGTAATGGAATCTGATGCCCTCTTCTGGTGTGCCTCAAGAGAGTGATGGTGTACTCATATACATAAAATAAATAAACCTTTTTTTAAAAGTTATACAAATTAATTTTTTATTGAAATAAAATGTGCTATCATTCATTTCGAGATTCTTCAAAATAAGTTGGTTTTTTTTTTTATTCAAAGAATGGATTGCTGATAAAAACAAGCACTGTATGACTCAAAGGAAAATAAAAATCTTCATGTAGCCCAGGCTAGCCTTAAGCTTTCCATTTCCCAGCCTTAGCCTCTGGAGGGTTGAGATAATTAAGATTTGATGTTTACCATTTTTAGTGATGCTGCTGTGTGTGGGTATGTACATGTGAGTGCAGTGCCCACAGAGGCTAGAGCTGTTAGGACCCCTGGAGCGCCTAGTGTGGATGCTGGGAATTGAACTCTTAGAAAGAGTACAACTCTTAACCATGGAGCTATATCTGCAGACCTCAGAAACAACTTTTTAAGCCCTTTCCATATGTCAGATGCTATTCTAAGGTCTTTAGGTATGTTATCTGGAAGCATGCACATGTTTGCACTCAAACCTGTACAAGAACGGGGCCGTGAAATGGCTCAATGGGTAAAAGCACTTGCCACACAGTTCTGATGACCTGAGTTCAATCCTCAAAACTCACCTAAGAAGGCCAGCTGTATGCCTGGCAGTGGCTGTGCATGCCTTTAATTCCAGCACTTGGAAGGCAGAGGCAGTCAAATCTCTGAGTTTGAGGCCAGCCTGGTCTACAAAGCTCTACACATCTGTAATCCCTACACACCTATATTGAGACAGGAGGTGAAGACAGGAGAATTGCCCAGAAACTTGAAGGCCAGTTAGCCTGGAATGTAATACAGCATATCAGAAACCGAAGAGAGATCCTTGTCAACGATATGAAAACAAAGGACTCCTAACAGCTGTTCTGACCTCCACAAGTGTCCTGTGGTGCGCATAAACACACACACACACCTACACTTAGACACCAACACAGAATAATAAATAACAAATTTTGAAGTACAAAGCATGCTGATGAGAGCCCAGGGGGTAAAGTACCCCACCACCACAGCTGCCAACCTGAGTTTGACCCTCAGGACCTCCACGGTGGAAGGAGAACAACCACCTCTTACATGCATCCATACAAATAAATGTGATAATGAAATCGATAAAGGAAGAGTCACTGCAGAATTATGTGGGACAGACACCTTCTGTCCTTGTGAAAGTAACATTAACCCATAACAAAGGAGCTTTAACATGTGATAAAGCAAAATGAAAGAGTAGCCCACTCTTCTTGCTTTGGTTTTCAAGACAGGGTTTGTCTTGTGTAGCCCTGGCTGTCCCAGAACTCACTCTGTAGTCCAGGCTGGCCTTCAACTCAGAGATCTGCTTGCCTCTGCCTCCCAAGTACTGGGATTAAAGACCTGGAACATCACATCCAGCATCCCCCACATTCTCTTTTTAAAAAGAGTCAGGTGTGGCATATGCTTATAATCCAGCACTGGGGAAGCAGAGACAAGTTGATCCCCAAGGCTTGTTGGTCAGTCCCACTGGCCTATTTGATGCATTCCAAACCAGCAAGAGACCCTGTCTCAAACCCAAACAAAAAAACCAGACTAGGCCTGGTGATGCATACCTTTAATCCCAGCACGTGGGAAGCAGAGGGAGGAGGATCTCTGTGAGTTCAAGGCCAGTCTGGTTTATATAGAGTTCCAGGCCAGCCAGGGCTACACAATGAAACCCTGTCTCAAAAAAAAAAAAAAAAAAAATTGTTTTAAAGCAAACTGGGGTTGTGGGTCAGATCACTTGCCTAATATTTGTGAGGCCCTAAATTCAGTCTCCGGTACTGAAAAAGAGGAGGGGGGGTAGAAGCTGAGGAATGACACCCAAGGTTGTCTTCTGACTTCCACATGTAAATGTGGACATATAAACATACAAACACATATAAAATACATATTCACACATTTATCACAAAGTCTAGATTATAAGATGAAATGAAAAAGATAATGTTAATTCCCACCTGGCCCCAGTCACATTCTAGATTTTGTGAATATGGTACCATATTGTATCTGCATTTCCCATTGAATTTATCTCAGAGATAGTCTCTTTTTAAAATTATGTTTTAAATTTCTTTTGGGTTTTTGACATCTAGTCTCATGTAGCCCAGATTGTCCTTGAACTTGACAGACACAAGGGCTACCCTTACACTGCTAATGTCCCTGCCTCTACCTCCCAAGTGCTGTAATTGCAGGTGTGCCACACTATACCTAGCCTCAGAACTACTTTATTTCTTTTGTGTATGTGAGTGGAGGTCAGGGGCCACGGCTTGGGAGTCAGTTCTATGCTGCCACCTGCTAGGACCTGTGAATGACCTCAGGTGCCTGCAGGTGGCTCCACAACTGTTTTCTAATCAGGTTTTTTTTTTTTTGGTTGTGTACAAAATAAGTTTCATTTTTCATTTATTTTGTTCTAATGATGGGCCTTGCTCATCTTCCCTCCCCCTCCCCCACCCCAGGAGTAGGCATTTATGCTTCTGGGAGTGTGACAGTATTTGAGAATGTGAAGGTCTCCACACTTGTGAAGAGATTCAGAGCACTGTTTTTATTCTTCCCTAGGAGAGTGACATCCTCAAGTCACCGAGCTCGAGAAGACAGCTGGCTAAAGTCCTTATTTGTCCGAAAGGTCGATCCGAGAAAAGATGCCCACTCCAACCTCCTAGCCAAAAAGGAGACAAGCAGTCTGTACAAGTTACAGTGTGAGTAGCAGCCCTGCTGTCCTTGTGGTCGGCTCCGTCTGTCTGTTCATCCGTCCATATGTCCATTAAGTTTATCATTTTCTTTTGTTTCAGTTCACAACGTTAAGCCGGAATGCCTAGATGCATATAACAAAATTTGGTGTGTATCTCAAACTATCATTTCCTGGGAGAAAGGGATGCATGTAATGATGTCCATACATGTTAGCTCCGATGACAGTCAATAGCATGGGAAAGATCTTTGATCTCCCTAAAGCTGAGTATCCAAAGGTTAGCCTGAGGGGCGGGGGGACACTGCCAGTGACACTTGGGAGGGATTGTGGAGGGGGGTGGACACTGCCAGTGACACTTGGAAGAGATGGGGAGGGACACCGCCAGTGACACACTTGGTTTATTTTTATTTATTTTTTGTTTGTTTTTCTTTTCTATAAAACTTTGAGCAGTGCCTGTTCCGTTAATGTAACTGCCACCTTTAGAGGCCCCTGTTAGGAGACTCTGCCCATCCATCTGGTCGGTTCTCAGTACAAGTACCACTAGCCTCACAGCCCCTGCCTAGGTAAGGTTAGGGCTTTTCAGAGCAAGCGTGGGTTCCTGCACAAAGAACCAACTGATTCCATATGTGAGTCTGTGCAGCTGAGAAACCTAGGGCCCACTATCAGCCCCACCCCCACCCCACCCTCACCCCATACCTCTCTGGTTCCCATCCATACTGATGTCACTCTTCCCAGTAGCTCCACTGCACAATTGTTTACTTCCTGCTCTTGTCAGGACTGCTCGTGTCAGGTAGTGGTAGCACATGACTAATCCAGACATTGGCACAAAGGAGAGTAGGGACAGAGACAGGAGGATTGTTAGAAGTTAGAAGCCTATGTGGTTGACATAGCAAGTTCAAGGCTGGCCAGGGCTACGCAGCAAAATCCTGTCCAAAACAAAACAAACAAAAACTACTAAACAGCAACGTCAAGCACTTGTCACCAGCCCACTGTAATGACAATATGTTGTCAGCAGATATACTGATCAAGTAGCATTTCTTTTTTTCTTTTGTTTTTTCAAGACAGGATCTAGTGTTAATGTTCTATATAGCCAGACATAGGGGCATATGCCTATAATGCCAGTTCCTAGGAAGAATTAGTCCTCAGTTTAAGGTCATTATCGGCTACGTGAGACCATGTCTACACAAAAAGAAGGTTTTTGTGGAGTTAGGCCTGTTAAAAGTCACACATGTCCATGACTTGTCCAGCCTCAGGCACCAGTACTGTTCCTGGTGGTCCTGAATTGGTTGGTGTGTTCGCTGTGAGACCTCTGAGCTGCCCTAGCTGGCTGAGTCAAGTTGTTGCTTCACATGTATGTTTCATTTTGATTCTCCCCGTTAGGTCATATTGGGGACCACGGGGACTACGACGACCAGCTGGCTCCACACCACTGCGTCTGGAGGTCCCCTAAAGCCTGCTCCCAATGCCTCGCTCTGCTGAGCTGCCTATTGCTCCCCTCTGTTTTGAATGCTTCTTCCCATGCACTGATCTCTTTCCTCGTCTTGTGTGTAATTCCTGACTTTCCTTCTTTATGGGAAGCACAGAACTTCTCTTTTGTAAACATCACATTCCTAAATAGCTTTTTTCTTTCTCCTAAAATAGCGAACAGTGGAGCCATAGCTCCTGGACGCTGCCTGGGACCTTTGGTCCTTTGTAAACACCTCTATCAGTGTACAGGAGTTGCTTGCAACTCTTGCAGATAGCCTGGGGTTAAAACCTAAACTGTTGATAAGTTGGGTGCTGACTCTTCAGTTCTGGACATCACCTTACAAATCAGCTCTGGAGAGCTGGAGAGATGGCTCAGTACTCACTGTTCTTCCAGAAGACTCGGATTTGAGTCCCAGAGCCCACACAATGGTTAACAACCATTCATAACTCCAGTTCCATGAGATCCAATGCTCTCTTCTGGCCTCTGTGGGTACCAGGCACACTTGTGGTACACAGATATACATGCAGATAAAACACTCAGATCTAAAACACAGAACAAAACACATATGCTGTGGAGGCCGTTGGCAGAACACACAGTCAGTGGTTTGCAGTTCAGATGATGCTTCTGTGCTGTCTTTGGGGGAAATCTCTCCCCTGTTTAATCAGCGTTGCTGTCTCTTCTCTTTAAGTCAAGAAGTACTACCAAAGATCCATGAAGACAAGCAATACCCTTGTACCTTGGTGGGGACATGGAACACATGGTATGGCGAGCAGGATCAAGCGGGTAGGAAGCAGAAGTCTTTAGGACAGATACCTTTCCTTATGCAGCTTTGCAGCCATTTACACTGTCTGGTCATTGAATGCTTGTTTTGGCAATCCTTCTCAAGTCTCATTCTGCTTTCATGGATCAAACTTTTCATGACTTTCTAAAAAACTGTTCAAATATATTATGGAAATGTAATATAACTCAAGGGCACACTATGATGTTGTTCTGTGTTCACGTGGTGGATACAAGACGCACTACACTGTTGTACTATGTTCACATGGTGTATATGTGATAAATACAGAGCTGTTCTGTGCTTGCATGGCATGCACCTATATTGTCAAGGTAAGAGTACCCTGACATTAAATGTCTACTGTCTTTTAAAATCCATTCCAGTCCACCTCTGGAGATATGAAGGAGGATACCCAGCCCTCACGGAGGTCATGAGTAAACTTAGAGAAAACCAGGTAACAGTTTTGAAAAATGTGTGTGTGTGTGTGTGTGTGTGTGCACGTGCATGAACATGCTTGTGCAGTCTAATGTATGGGTACATTCACACAGAAGTTCGTGACAACACTGTTATCAGCTTTTGTTATTAAACCATTCAACCTTCAGAGTAGAAATTTCACTGTATGAACCCTTAAAGTTGTCTGTAAGCATGAAACTGCCAGTTTTAATACCATCAAAATCATGGCTCTTCTATGGTACCACACTGCAACTGACCAGACAGTGCTGTGACACCGGCTTAAGCTGCATGGTAGACAGCCTGGGTAACATTAGCAACTCAGCCACTTACTGAATGTTTGTTTTCTTTTTGAAGTTTTGTTTGTTTCTTTGTTTGAGGCGGTTTCACGTAGCTCAGGCTACCCTCAAATTCCTTATGTACCCAGGGATGGCCTTCAGCTCCTGATTCTTCTGCTTCCCAGATGCTGGGACCATAAGTGTGCACCTCCACACCTGGCTTATGTGGTGCTAGGAATCAGACCCTGGCTTGTGGTTTAAAGGATTTGTTGTTCTTGTTGAAAACCAAAGTTTGACTCCCAAACTAACATATCAGCTCACAACCATCTGTAACTCCGGTTCCAGAAGATCTTATGCCCTCTTCTGACCTTCATGGGGCCAGGCATATGCATGGTGTATATAATATACATGCAGGCAGGACATTCATACACAGGAAGTAAAATAAATAAATATTTAAAAACAAGCAAAAAGACCTGGTATATGTTAGGAAGTGAATTCATTAGTTAGGAATTCATTATTTCAATGCAATAGATTAAAAACTAAGATGGAAGCTGGGCATGGTGGCACACACCTTGAAGGCCAGCCTGGTCTACAGAGAATTCCAGGACAGCCAGGGCTACCCAGAAAAGCCCTGTCTCTGGAAACAAACAAAAAACTAAGATGGTCTGATTTATAACTATATCCTGTGGAATGTAGGTGTTATTAACATATATCTTCATATAAGTATCTGAGGATTTCATGAGCATATTTTTTCACCCAAAGGAATTTGTAAATTTCCGTAAGGCCAGAAGCGACATGCTTCTCTCCAGGAAGAATCAGCTGCTGTTGGAATTCAGTTTCTGGAATGAGCCGGTGCCGAGATCAGGCCCCAATATATATGAACTCAGGTCTTACCAACTTCGAGTAAGTAGCAGATGCAAACTGGCTGTCCTTATCTGCTTCCTGATGCAGACTGGAAAACAGAAGTGAGCATTTTGTTATGTGTGTTTAGAGTCTTACATTTGTTTTTGAGGGGCAGTGATGATGATTGGAAACAGGGTCTCTGGTAGCCCAGGCTGTCCTTGAACTTGAGCTCCTTCTGCTGTAGTCTCCTGAGTGCTAGGTTTACAGGCATCTACCACCACATCCTCCTTATATTTTGATTTGACTTGTTCCCAGCTCCCCACCCCCACACCCCATTCCTATACCCCCAAACCCCTACACACCTAGCCCCCACCCCCACCCCGACTAGTCTTTTTTGTTTTACTTTTTTCCTTTCTCATCCTGTCTCTTCTGCTAAGTTCTTTTGTATTTAAGTCATCATGTATTATGTTTATTACTTGATGTTTTTCAAAATAATTTTTTTTGAGGCAGGCCTCAAACTGTATGCAGCCAGGAATAGCCCTGAATTGTTTTTTTAATTTAATTTTTTTTTTTACATCCCACTCATTGTCCCCCTCCCATCACCCCCTCCTACAGTCTTTCCCCCCTCCCCCCTCCCCCCTCCCTTTCTCCTCTGAGCAGGTGGGCCCCCTGGGTATCCCCCAACCCTGGCAGAGACCAGATTTCAAGTCTCTGCAATAGCCCTGAACTCTTGACCCTCCTGCTTCCACCTCCTGAACACTGGGATCACAGGTGTGCCCCACCACACCCGGCATATATAGGCAAACACTATTCCTGAGCTACATTACATCCCCAGCCCCAGGTAATGTTTTGTTTTCAAGAAGAAAGACATCAAGTGCAGAGCCAGGCACAATAGATAGCAACTGCTCTTGTTGAAATAGAATGCTGAGTGTTGGTACAGCTGACATAGCTCTGTCTGAGAAAGGAAGTGAGCCGGTCACAGAAGCATGCGCCTTTAATTCCAGCAGCTAAGACAGAAAGGCAGGCGCATCTCTCTGAATTCAAAGCCACCCTAGTCTATATAGCAAGTTCCAGGCCAGCTACAGCTACATAGAGAAATCCTGTCTCAAAACAACAGCAAAAAAGAACTGAATAAAAACCTCATCTTAACTGGTAGCCTCTAATTGTACTTACAGTAGAAACCATGATTAATTGTATCCATTGATCACCTTCTCCCTGTGGTCCATCCTTCCCAGCCTCCAGCAGCAACGGTGTTGAAGAGTGCTCTAATGATGACCTTTGTACTGGGGACTATGGAGAGAGGTCCTTCAGAGCATCACCAATGTGGCTGACTTACCTTTACACTATGTAAAATATGTAGGTCGTCCGTTCATATGACACCATAAAATATTAAGTCACGGCACAGGAACACAGCACATAGTCACAGTTTTCCTGTTCTATGGTTTTTCATACAACTAACCCAAATCTAAATTCCCTTTCAGCCAGGAACAATGATCGAATGGGGCAATTACTGGTAAGTAAGTTAATGTGTTGAATCTGTTGGTCTCGTTAATAGATTTCAAACCATATTGTGAATTATTTTTGTTTGTGTTGCTTTTTTTGTGACAATGTCATATCCCAGCCCACCTTCAAACTCACTATGTAACCAAGACAGGCCTTGAATTTCTGATCCGTGTGCTTCTACCTCCCAGGTTCCTGGATTTACAGGTGTGTGCCACCACACCTGCTTCATGCAGTAAATCCTTTGATTAAAAAAAAACAAAACAAAACAAAACAAAACACAAAATGTACATGTCTTGATACTGCATTTTTCATAATTTATTTATCTTTATGCACATTGGTGTTTTTCCTAAATGTATCCCCATGTGAGGGTGTCAGATCTTGCAGTTACAAACAGTTGTAAGTTGCTGTGTGGGTGCTGGGAATCAAGCCTCAGTCCTCTGGAAGACCAGTCAGTGTTCTTAACCATTGAACCATCTCTCCAGCCTCTACCTGATTTGTTTTCTTTAATTTTCTTTTTACTACATTTTTGTTTGTATATTGGTAAGGCATATAGTGAATGTGGAGGTCAGGAAAACTTCTAGGAGTTGCCTCTCTCCTTCTGCCATCTGGATCCCAAGGATGAGGCTCAGGGCATCAGGTTTGGCAGCAAAAGCCTTTAACCCTTGAGTTGTCTTGCTGGCCCTGGTTTAGATGTGCAAGACCAGAGAGAACATATAATGGCCCCATTCTATTCCTATGCCTTAGCTTCCATAATTATTAGCACAAGCCACACACCACACATAATCCCACCATTTTGGAGGCTGAAGTGGGACAATCATAAGACATAGCAAGACACTGCCCATCTCAAAGGTCAGTTTTGCTTAGCTCTGACTCCTCCAGCCCAGATTCTTGTGCCGTTCAGTCCATAACCATTCAGCACATTCAACAGAAGGGCCTGCAAGCAAAGTCCCAGTGTTCTGTGAAACTATCCTATACCCTTCTTGGGGAGCTGTCTCCTCACAAATCTGGGTTTTATATTAACAGGGCAGTTGACATTGATGAAACAGTTGTTTTTCTTTTTGTCCTTTGAGTATCAAAGTACCAGTGCAAGCTTAGATGGACAAAGCAGGAAGACTGACCATTCTTCCTGAAAGCTGGTATTGTAAGCCCACTGCTGTGCCTTATGCCTGTAATGCTAGCATGTGTGAGGCTGAAGCAGGAAGGTTTCTACAGGTTAGATGCCAGCCTGGGATACAGTGGAAGATGCTGTTATAAAAGAAAATATAGTCTTGGCACACAGACAAGCATATAGATCAGTGGTACAGAACTGAAGGACTAGAAATTAACACTTAATTGCATGTATGGCCAAATATGCCAAGGTAAATCTTCCTATAGTAAGGGAAGAGAATTATTTCATCAAAATATGCAACCCAATATATGAAAAAAAAAATGAGTTTACACTCCTGCTTCATATAATGAAAAAAACAAACAAACAAAGACCGGGCAGTGGTGGCGCACGCCTTTAATCCCAGCACTTGGAAGGCAGAGACAGGCAGATTTCTGAGTTCGAGGCCAGTCTGGTCTACAGAGTGAGTTCCAGGACAGCCAGGGCTACAGAGAAACTCTGTCTCGAAAAAAGAAACAAACAAACAAACGGACTCAAGAGGCTGGAGAGATGGCTCAGAGAAGAGCATTTGCTGTTCGTGTAGAGGACTCAGGTTGGCCTCTTAGCACCCATGACAGCTTACAGCCTTCTGTAGCTCCCATTCCAGTGTATCCATGCCCTTTCCTTACCTCTGAGGGCACATTCACGTACATCCATGCAGGTAAACACTCATCCATGTAAAATAAACAGATTCTTTAAATGTAAGGACAGAAAGAAACAGTAAGCCTTTAGATAAAAGCTTAGGGAAAGTCTGTGTGAGTCTGAACTAAGCACAAGTTCTTAGGCTCTGTATAAAAGCTCAATCAAGCTAGGTTGGTAGCACACACTATGCTCCCAGAATTTGGGAGGCAGAGGCAGAAGGATCAGGAGATCAAGGCTAGTCTTAGCTACATAGCAAGTTTGGGTCTAGCCAGGCTACTGAGACCCTGCCTCAAACAAGCAAAAAAGGAGTACATATTTGGTTATATACTATGATAGACACCATTTTATCAAGGGGTTTTGTTCATGTCTTTGAGCTATTCATTTTATGCCAGTAGCTCTCAACCTTCCTAATGCTATAGCCCTTTAATATAGTTCATGTTGTGGTGATCCCCAACCATGAAATTATTTTCATTCCTACTTCATAACTAGTTTTGTTACTGCTATGAGTTGTAATGTAAACATTCGTGTTTTCTGATGTTCTTAGGTGACCCCTATCAATGGGTCATTTGGCCTACCAGCACCACCAAAGGGGTTGCCACCTAAGGTTGAGGACCACTGTTTCATCCTATATCTTTAGACAGTCATTGAGCTGAGATGATACTGATTAGGTTTTTTTTTTCACAGAGACTCCACGGGATATGCTGAGCTTACTTGATTATTTTAGACATTCTGGATAGCAAGTCCAGCATTTGATTTATATTTTTGCATGTAGGGTAACCATTAAGATGGTGGTTTCTCCCACAGCACTCGCTTGTCATTGTTACCAGGCTACGGCAAGTATATTTTCATTGCGTTGTGTAACCAAATTGAGAAACTTCAGAAAGAAATGAATCATCCAGAATATCTTATCACAATCAATGAAAAACTCTTCTCTTCCTCCTGAGGAGTTACAGTGCACATTTCAACTGATTTCCTTAATTCGAGATAATTGACCATATTTGTAATTTTTGTGATGATATCTATATAATTTATGGATAATTCCTGAGTCATTCCCAACAGAGAAAACTGGAAGCCTTGGTGGGGTCACTCTCTGTCCACGTGACTGAGAGTCGGATGCACAAAGTAGTCTTCAGCAGGCTAGCTTTGTCATTAGCAGGATAAGGCACTCCTCTGGTTCTAAGCCCCTTTAAGGTGTTCGACTTCAGTATGTAAGGTTTCCCACCATTAAGAGAAGCCGCTCATCAGACCAGCGGGAGAATCTTATTCCTTCCTGGGCACGTTGATATATACCTGTAGTCCTAGCATTTAGCAAGCTGAGGCAAGATCATGATTTCAAGGCCAGCCTGGGCTAATAATATACTAAGACTTTATCTATCTATCTCTATCTCTATCTCTCTCTCTCTCTCTCTCTCTCAAAAAAAGTATCCTGTTTTCCTTAAGGTTTATTTTTCTTACAGTAAATGTTAGTAGCTTATTTTTCAGGTCCTGGTCATTTAAATAAATGAGGAGGAATCTGTCTCCCTAAACTTTACCCCTCCTAAACTCTGTGTATCTGAGACTAGGTCAGAGCCATGGGCAGTATTAGGGATTTTCTGGGTAATCCATGGCAAGGACACCCCTGATAGACCCCAGCTTCTCTCTTCTGCTGGGATGAGATCACTACATCCTTTGAAGCCCCTGCCTTCATTTCTATCTGAGATGATAGAAAATTGAATTTGGGAAAAATACATTTTAAATATTGTCAAGATTTCAGATGATCTCACTGAATGTAAAAGCAGAATGTCTGGTGCCAGTAGAAGATGATGTTTAAGTTTTTAAAAACAAATAAACAAACAAACTGGGCTGGAGAGATGGCTCAGTGGTTAAGAGCACTGACTGCTCTTCCAGAGGTCCTGAGTTCAATTCCCAGCAACCACATGGCAGCTCATAAACATCTGTAATGGGATCTGATGCCCTCTTCTGATATGTATGAAACAGCAATACAATAAACAGCGATACAATAAATAAATCTTTTTTTAAAAAAAAAACTGATGCTTTTTTTGAGGTGTTAAATCTTGAAAAGAAAGAGGGTTAGTTGGTTGGTTTCATGGGGCTTTAAAAAAAAAGGATTTAGCCAGGCAGTGGTGGCCCATGCCTTTAATCCCAGCACTTGGGAGGCAGAGACAGGCGGATTTCTGAGTTTGAGGCCAGCCTGGTCTACAGAGTGAGTTCCAGGACAGCCAGGGCTACACAGACAAACCCTGTCTCGGAAAAAAAAAAAAGGATTTGTTTTTATCAGCTTAAATATGTGTGTGTGTGTGTGCCTATTGGGACCAGTAGAGGGCATTAGATTCCTTGAAGCTAAGTGTACTGGTGGTCATGAGCCCCCTGACGAGGGTACAGAGAATCAAAGTTTGAGTCCTCTAGAAGAGCAGCTCTTAGCATTGAGCCCATTTTAAGCCATTTCAGTCTCTGCTCTACATTGCCTGCGTCAGTAGCCCGCATGCACTATGGGAACCATAGTACTCGGTTCTCTCTGAAAAGATAAAAAGCTACAGGCAGCTTCATTTGTACTAGTGAGCATCATGACTATAGCACAGAACATACTGCCAAGAAGGGACCTCCTTACAGGACCCCATATGCTATCCAGAAAGCCTCAGAGTCTCGCACTGCTGTGAAAGAGTATTCTTTATGTCTGTTTCAACACACAGGAATGGCGTCCCCCATAGATAGCATGCCCTTGGCATCTTGGGTGTTGTATATCTAAGGTTCCTCCCTTTCTTCTAATGAAGCAATTCTCTCTCTCTCTCTCTCTCTCTCTCTCTCTCTCTCTCATTTGTTGTTGTTCTGAGGCATGATCCAGGGTTTTCATGTGTAGCCCTGGCTGTCCTGTAGACCAGGCTGGCCTCAATAAGAGCAGGTGTCACACATTTTAAAAAAATGACTCCTTCTTTCAGCAGTCAACAGTGCCAGTCGCTCCTCAACTAGGAGTGGGATTCACATCCTCCCCTCCTCCACGCTGGGTTTTGTCTGCCTTGAGCTTTTGCAGGTCTTGTGCTGTCACAATCTCTGAGTTCATACATGAATTTCCAATTTATGTCTAGGAGACAGTTTCCTTGAAGTCATCCACCACCTCAGGCTCTCATACTCTTTCTGCCCCCTCTTCTGCATCAATCCTTGAGTTTTTTATGTGTATAGAGACTCCATAGGACTGGACACTCCAAAGCACCTTACTCTCTGCATGTTGACCAGGTGTGGGTCTCTGTGTTAATTGCCATCTACAAGGAAAGCTCTGGTGAGGGTTGAGGGATGCATTGATCTAAGGGCCTGACATAAGTCATTAGGAGTCATTTTATTGCTGTGTCCACTTAACAGAACAATAGTAGAGGTTGTCCCTATCAGTAGTGTCAAGTGTTGGTTCCTCTTGTGGAATAGGCCTTAAATCCAACCAAGAAGTGGCCAATTGTCCCATAACACTGGTGCTATCGTTATGCCAACAGACATAGCTTGTGAAGAGAGTTATTAGTGACTGCAAAGTTAGCCAGGCAGTGGTGGCGCATGCCTTTAATCCTAGCACTCGGGAGGCAGAGGCAGGCAGATTTCTGAGTTTGAGGCCAGCCTGATCTACAGAGTGAGTTCCAGGACAGCCAGGGCTACACAGACAAACCCTGTCTCGGAGAAAGAAAAGAAAAGAAAAGAAAAGAAAGAAAAGAAAGAAAGAAAGAAAGAAAGGGAAAAGAAAAAAAGTGACTACTCGGAGAAAGAAAGAAAGAAAAAAAGAAAAGAAAGAAAAGAAAGGAAAGAAAGAAAAGAAAAGAAAGAAAGGGAAAAGAAAAAAGTGACTACTCGGAGAAAGAAAGAAAGAAAGAAAGAAAGAAAGAAAGAAAGAAAGAAAGAAAAGAAAAGAAAAGAAAAGAAAGGGAAAAGAAAAAAAGTGACTACAAAGTTAGCCAGTAAGCAGATCCTTTTAACAGGGCTCCTCCCCTTCCTGTTTCTATCAAGTGTTAGAAGTGTATATTTAAGACTAATAATAAGCAGACGTGTCTTTATGTTGCTGTTTTTATTTTTGGAAAGTCAAGATTAAATATCTACTTCTCACAAAAATAATTAGTCTCCTAAGTACTGAGGGGAGAAAATCACCATGAGTTTGAGGTCATTGAGCTTTATAAGTTCTAAGCTAGCCCAGGGTACAGAATAAGGTCCTAACTTCCCCCTAAAACCAAATAAAATAAAAACTTGGTTGTATTTAATAGCTTGATATGTGTTAAACCAGTTTGCATTTCTAACAGCTGGCTCTGAGTAGAGAACATAGTCTGATTCTTTACTGTGTTAGAAAGGGTCTCACTACATAGAATGGGCTAGCCTGGACTCACTGTGTAGTCCAGGCTGCTCTCTAACTTACTGCAGATCCTCCCATCTTTGCTTCCAAGTGCTGGGATTCCAGGTGTGCATGAGCTCCCCCAGTGCCTCCTGACTCTCCTTATACTGCTCTTCTCTCACAGGGCCCGTGCCATTCGCTTTAGACAGGACAGTAATGAGGCTGTTGGGGGATTCTTCTCTCAAATTGGGCAGCTATATATGGTGCACCATCTTTGGGGTATGTGTATTTTTCCTTCTTTTGTGATTTGCTGGGATTGAAGAATTCATTACTAGTTAAGTTGTAATAGTTGTAATAAATCTGGACTCCATTGACCTCTTACTATTGGCCTTTTCTTCCTAGATAGCCCAGCATTTACCATCCACCTGTGATGTCTGAGTTTCCTATAGTGTTCAAGGTTATCAAGGAGTCCAGCTTATAAACAGGTACAGGTTGGGCTAAAGTCAGAGGTGGGAGCACATGGCTATAGTTCCAGCACTTAGGAAGCTGAGGCAGGAGGGTTGAGAATTCAAGATCAGCAAGGACTGCATAGCATGTTCCAGACCAGCCTTGAGCTACAAAGCAAGTCAGGGTCAGAAAAATGGGCTGCTGGGGAGAGTACGGAGCAGTGGGAGGGGGAAATGGGAGGGTAGATATAATTATATTCCATTGCATTCATGTAAGTAAATAAACATTAAACCTGGAAAAACACCCCCCACCACCAGAGAACCCAAGTGCAGTAACTTCAGTTCTTGGGGGTAGGGGGGAGCATCTGACGCCCTTCTGACCTCTCTGCAGGTACCTGCAACTCACATGGCATACGTCACACAAACATGCAAGCATACATATAAATAAATGAAAAAGAAGCAAGGGTATGGCCCAGTGGCAAGACAGTTGCCTAGCATGTGCAAGGCCCTGGGTTCAACCTTGATCAGAAAGCAAACTAACAGATACCCACAAGTAGTGCAGACTGGTTACATAGTAGCATGGCCACGGGTAAACTAAGCCTCAGCAGATACATTGAGGCAAAAAGGATAACTTCTATATTCTTCATCCCTCCCAGAACCCCCTGCTGCAGCCAGGGCTCTTCTCCACTGAGCTTGCCTGGTATTTAAGAACTGAAATACTGTGCTAATGATAGATTATACCAGTAACCCTTCATCCTTACGGCCCCCACTCAGCCTTGTCCCAAACGGGGCATTTTCTGCTGAGCAGAGATTTAGCCCACAAAGATCAGAGTTTTCAAAGGTACAGAGTTTACAAACAAATGTCTAAAAACAAAAACAAAAACACTGAGTTCTAGAGCTGGTAAGATGACTCACTGGTTAAGGGCTCTTGGGGAGGACCCAGTTCGTTTACCAGCACCCACACAGTGACTCTCAATCACTCCAATGCCAGAGAATCCGTGGCTCTCTTCTGGCCTCCATGCACAGACTGCACATGCATACATATAGACACATACACACACACAGGTAAAACATCCATATACATACATTAAAAATTAAAAACCAAAACAAAAGCACATATTCTACCCAGATCACATTGCATATACCTATAATCCCAGCACCAAAGGATTGTGAGTCTAAGGCCGTTGGTTATTTATCTGATCCGAGGTTTCCAACATAGTGTCAGAGAAAACCAGATGGTTAGCTGATGACTGCGCTTCTAGAATGTGGGCATTGTGTCTGACTCAGACCATATTCCCTGTGCTTCTGTTTAAGCTTATAAAGATCTTCAGACCAGGGAGGACATACGGAACGCAGCCTGGCACAAGCATGGCTGGGAGGAGCTTGTGTACTATACAGGTAAGCTGTTAGTGACCTCTTAGGATTTCCTGCTTTGAGTGTGCATTTGTGAAAGTGCAGAGGTGATAGTATAGGGTGTGAAGATAAGGCTAGCAAGACATGAGATAGACCAAAGTTTTTCATAAATGCTGACTTGACTTTGTTTCAAATTAAGAATCTTGATTCTTATATTTTTGGTTGTGAGCCTAGCCTTTAACTGCTGAGCCATCTCTCCAGCCCAGAATCTTGATTCTTTAACCCTCCCCTCCCCCCATCATGGTGGTTCATGACTGTAATTCTAGCACTTTGGGAAGCTGAGGTAGGAAAGTTTCAAGTAGAGGGCCAGCCAAGGGTTAGACCCTGTCTCAAAAAACAAAAAAAAAGCAGAAAAGAAGCTGGAAAGATTGGCTACTCTTCCAGAGGACCTGGAACCAATCCCTAGCACCCTCATGGTGGCTCACAACCTCCTGTAACTGCAGGTCAGGGGATCCAGTGCCTTTTTTTAGCTTCTATGGGCACAAGATGTATAGACATACAAACAAAAAACACCCATATGCATATAGTTAATTATTTTTTAAGATGACAGATAGAATATTGATTCTATTACATACATTTTATAATATTCTACTATACTGCCTAGTAGAGTTTTCAGTTATTGTGGGTAGCTTAATTTTTTTAATTTAATTATTTTATTTCTGGGCTGTCCTAGAACTCAACTATGTAAACTAGACTGGCCTTGAACTCACAGAGATCCGCCTGCCTCTGCTTCCCAAGTCCTGGGATCAAAGGAGTGTACTACCACACTGGGCTAGCTTAATTTTTTTTTTAAATAATTTTTTTAAAGTTTCATTGTTATCTGAAAGAATATTACATTTTTTTTCCTAAATTTTTCTTTATTAAAACTATCAGTTCCCCAAAATAATTTAATATATAAATTAAAAAGAATATTGCTATAAATAGTTATGGTGGCACACACATTTTGAAGGCTGAGCATAAAAGAATGTTCCAAGATAAACTGGGTTACAAAGAAACAAATGCCAGCAGTAAGAATAAAGACAGTGATAATTAACTTAGGGCTCAGGGCATGGTTCCACCCTGACCCCAGAACCAAACGTAATCAGAAAGTTAATCTTTGGTTGGTTGGTTTTCCCAGACAATGTCTCACTATGTAGCCTTGGCTGTCCTGAAACTCACTTATGTAGACCAGGCTGGTCTCAAACTCACAGAGATTGGCATAAAGTTAATTCTGATGGGTATTTAAGCTACATACTTACTAAGAAGGCAAGAGAGCAGCCTATGAAGTAGAAATAGCTTGTCTTTTAGTTTAAAAAAAAAATTACATTATTGATCCAGGCCTGGTGCAGCACTCCACAAGTGCAGGTAGAAGGTTACAGATCAGTGTCTTCCTCTGTTCCATAGAAGTGAAGGCCAGTCACAAAGAAACAAAACCCTGCGATTGTATGCAATGTTATGTTTTATTCTTGGGTCTTTTTGTTGTTGTTGTTGTTGTTGTTGTTGTTGTTTTTCGAGACAGGGTTTCTCTGTGTAGCCCTGGCTGTCCTAGAACTCACTCTGTAGGCTGACCTTGGAACTCAGAAATCCACCTGCCTCTGCCTCCCAAGTGCTGGGATTAAAGGCGTGCGCCACCACTGCCCAGCTGTTTTTACAAAGTTTAAAGTGGAAAAAAAAATTTTTTTTTCCCTTTATTTCCATGTACATCTCACTTTTCAGTAGGATACATTTAGATCCAGTATTATTTGAGTTTTTGTTTGTCTGTTTTAGCTTAAAGAACCTTTGAGGAAGCACTTTTTCATAACCAAGCCTTTTCTAATTTCCTATCAAAAGCAGCTTTCCCAGCTGACTCTTCTAATTGGTGGAGTTGTGATTTCTGGCCCAGTTGCTAGGCGTTTCTGGTCTGAGCAGGCATAGTGTTGTCTTTACCCTGTGAGTTTGGAAAGGCCGGGGCAGTAACCTCCAGCTTCTTTTCAGTCCCACTCATTCAGGAAATGGAGTCCAGGATCATGATCCCACTCAAGACTTCCCCGCTCCAGTGATGCTTCCATGTGCCTATGCAAATTTCTGTGATGAATATGTGTCATGATTTCATCTCACCCAGTCACCGAGTGGAAAGCAAGCTGAGGTGTAAACTGCTATACATAGCTTGTAAGATCTCTTTTCTTTAAATTTTAATAATCATGCAATGGGAACTCAGGAGGATTTAGCTAACAGAAGTGGTGCAGTCTCTGCTCACCAACCGCTCCTTAGCCTCTGGCCCTTCAGAAAAAAATGGATCTATTGAAGCTGGGTGTGGTAGTTTAGCACTCAGGGAGCTGAGGCGGGAGAATTACAGTAAGTCCTAGGCCAATCTGGGCTATGTATAGAGTTTCAGACCAGCTTGGACCTTGTGAGACCCTGTCTCAATAACCAAAATTAAAATTTGAATTCTGAGTAAAATCCCAACTATGAAAAAGAATCAGCTATTATTTCTTGCTATTAAAAAACTGTTTTACAATTACAGATTTTTTACAAATTTCCTTCCTTCAGGAAGAAATAAGAATGAAGTCACATTTCCTGAGCAGTTTTTCTGAGTCTCAAATTAGGAACAAATTATGAGTGTACCTAATGGCTTCAAATGCTATGACTTTGTGACTTCTGGTTGGTCAGTCAGCAGGCTGGAAGTGTATTACCCTGAGCTGGCAGGGTAGTCACTGTGCACCTAGCCAGCCTTGCAGGCTCCACCAGGCACTGTGTCCCAAGGGGTTGGTATGAACCAGTGCACCAGTGATGTTGAAATAAACACCTCAACTAGCACTAATTTTATTTGCAGTATTTTTCTATAAAACAAATAGCTCTTGGAAAAGAGGTTTTATTTTCTAAGCCACCGTTTGTGACCTCTGACCTATTTGTGACCTCTGACCTCTGGTTCTATTTTGGTAAGCTCCCAGCAGACACTTCCAAGATCTTGTACCAAGGGCAGTGCACACTTGGCCTAAGTTGGCATAAAGCTTCATATTCTGTCTGTCTCTGTTTGGTTTTGTTTTTTATTATAGTGTGCCAATTTTGTGACGTTAATCATGTGAAAGTCCCACTGAACTATTATGTCTGCCCTACAAATTGATTTGTGTAAAATAAAGTATAACTAAATCTCCTATCAGATGGCTAATTTTTACATGCGAATGGTTTTCTCTAAGAACATATTAAAGTAAGTAAAATCCTCTTAATTTTCATGTTTTGCACGATTGAGACCTTTTTGTTTGTTCGTTTACTTAGCTCCTTTGACTTTTTTGAACCCAGGGTCTAAATATGTAGTGGAGGACAGCCTCTAACTAAAGCCTGCCTCCACCAGGCATTGCTAAGGTGACATGTGCACACAGCACAGGAGCTCACGAGACCGCTCTGTTGTTTATGTTGTATGGGGAAAGGGATACATGGAAATCCGGACAACTTGGTGTCAGTTTCTGCCATACATATCTCTGGGATCGAACTCAGACTGTCAGGTTTGTTCACAGGTACCTTTACCCACCGAGCCATTTTGTTTGCTCTTGAGGCCTTTTGCTATGAACTTGTGCTTCAGTTCATAGCAAACTGGAGCCATTAACTCAGGAGGAAAATAGGGCATAGTGCAGAAAACATGTGCTGTCTGTCTAGTTGGTTTGATTTGGTGTAGGTTTTTTGAGAAAGAGTCTCACTCTATAGCCCATGCTGGCTCAGAACATTCAGATCCCTGGCCTTTCCTTCCCCAGGTTCTGGGATTATGTACATGAGCCACCACACCTTAACCCCCCTCCCCATTTTTGCAACGATTCTGTTTATCAGCCAATAAACTTAAAGTAATTACCAAGCTCTAAGACTCACTCTCTCATCTTCAGAATGAGGAAAATCTGCTGGATTCCTCTTTTGAGTTTTTGTGAAAATTTGTCTTTTAAAATTTTTTGTAACTGGCCCTCTCTTTCAACCATGTGGGTCCCAGAGATTAAAATCAGGTCATGAGGCTTGGCAGTGTGTGTCTTTTTCCACTGAGTCACCTCACTGGTCTGGCCGTTTTGAGACAGGATCTTACTGTACCCCAGGTTAGCTCTAAATCACAGCAGTCCTCCTGCCTCAGACTCCTTGAGTGCTGGAATTGCAGGTATATGCCAATAGGTTTAACTACATTTTTTGCGTTTAAGAAAAAAAAGACCAGGGCTGAGGATACAGGTCACTTGATAATAGATTGTCTAGCATGCATGTCTTAGTTAGGGTCTTACTACTGTGAACAGACACAATGACCAAGGCAACTCTAATAAGGACAACATTTAATTGGGGCTGGCTTACAGGTTCAAAGGTTCAATCTATCATCATCAAGGCTGGAACATGGCAGCATCCAGGCAGGCATGGTGCAGAAGAAGCTGAGAGTTCTACATCTTCATCTGAAGGCAGCTAGCAGAATACTGACTTCCAGCCAGGGTCTTAAAGCCCACACCCATAGTGACACACCTACTCACACAAGGCCACACCTGCTAATAGTGCCATTCCCTAGGCCCAGCATATACAAACCATCACAATGCACAAGTGCTAGGTTCAGTCAATCCCAGCAACATACATATACATGGAGATTGGGGCTTCAAGGTCATCCGCAGTTACCTAGTAGTTTGTAGCCAGCCTGGGCTACATGAAAACCTGTCTCCAAAACAGGCAAAATATAACAAAAAGCATGACATCACTCCCATCATGCTCCACTCCCACCCACTCTCCAGATGACCCCTCCCCCCACGCACATGTATTTCTCCATGATTGGGCAATAGGAAGGGAGACCCCCATTCCACAAGAGCAGCAGCGGCAGTGAGCGAGATTCCAGAAATTCAAGGAGCTACCTTAGTGAAGGCAGAGAGATGCTTGCCTTTGCCCGCACAGCCCTCAGAATCTTAACGGTCGAATTCATTCAGACGAGTGAGTGACCCATCTACAGGTCACGTGAGTTCTGCCCATAGCCTCCAAAGTGTTTTCACACTTCTCCTTGTGTAATTCCTATAGCCCTGAGGTCAGCAGTCCAAGAATCGCTGTCTTAACAGAGACATATGCTGACTAGTTACTGACTGTCACAGGTCACATCCAGAGCTGAAGTGATTTCCATAACATTCATTCATTCGTTGCCTAACGAATTCATTACTAGAGTTAACAATTTACCTAAACCAGGGTTATCCACCCTAGCCTAATACTTATTAACGCTGGCCGAAACATTAACACATTGATACATACAATACAGGAAGTCTTACAGGCCTGTATAATAAGCCCATCTGCTGTTCTGTGGTGCTGGGGATGAAGCCCTAGGGCCTTGTGCATTCTAGGCAAGCACTCTACCAAATGAGCTCCTTCAACTCCTCACCCTTCTTAAAAAATGGCCAGAGGTGGTGTGGTGGCACACAGTGCTCTGGAGGCAGAGGAGGGTGGATCTCTGTAAATTCGAGGCCAGCCTCATCTACAAGGCGATCTCTAGGACAGTCAGGACAGTCAGGGCTATTAACACAGAGAAGCTCCATGTCAAACAAATAAATAAAATGTATCTGTGTGTCTGTATATAAGTGCACATGTCATGGTGTGCATAAAGAGGCCAGAGGACATCCTGCTGCAAGGGTCTGTTCTCCACCATGTGAGTGAGTCCCTGGGATCAAACTCAGGTGTCAGGTTATCAGGGTTGACAGCCCTGACACTGGTCCTTGCCACCCTTTCTTCTTTAGTTCTCTCTCTCTCTCTCTCTCTCTCTCTCTCTCTCTCTCTCTCTCTCTGTGTGTGTGTGTGTGTGTGTGCAGTCAGAAGACTATCTTGTGGAGTGGGTTCTCTCCACCTGTATGTGGATTCTTGGGGATCAAACCAGGCTTGCATGGCAAACACCTTTACCCACTGAGGAATCCAACTGGCCCTGTTGAGACAGGGTCTCACGCTGCCCAGGCAGGCTGGCCTCAACAAGGCAGGCCTTGAAATCCTGTCCTCCTACTTTGCTGGGATCACAGGCATACACCACCTTGCCCACTTGCTTCTCTTTCCGATGCAGTATCTTGCCTCAGAGTCAGTTCTTGCCTGGAGCCCCAGATCCTCCTGCCTCAGTCCCCAGAGTGCTAGGATTACAAGTATATCCCACTATACCTAGCTACAAGGGCTTGTATTGCTTCAACTTAATACAAAGATAACTGCAATTCTTTAACTTTCTCCGAGTATAGAAAGTGTTTTCATAGATTGAAAACTGGCATCCCACATAGGAGCTATGTAACACTGCTACCACTCTGGGTACCCAGCCTATTGTATCTCTGCATGGGTGTCACCTCTGGTGTACGTGCTGGCTGCTTCCAGCCAGTTTACAATTGGAAAAGCATGAAAGACTCCAGTAAGGTTCTTGCCTCATTCATATTCACCCCTGACACAACAAAGAAGTCATTGTAATACTAGGGGACTGGGGGGGGGGGGCTGAGCTCAGAGCCTATGGCACACAGAACTAATGGTAGAACTGTAAACTGTTCTCAGATCAGAATTTCAATTGCATCAGATTTCCTCTGGGGCAAATTCAGCATGCACTTGTGCAGGTCAGTGCCCTGTCAAAGCAGGCTCTTGTATCCAGCTAAGTGGCAGGGCCACCTCCTCCACCTCTGCTCAGGCTTGTTTGCTCCAAGCCTGACAAAAACTGAGACCCTTTGTAGCAGAACTCTGCCAGATCCAGCATGCCTGGTTGGTCCTTCCCATTTTGCTGTGCTGAAATGTGCAAACCCACAAAGAAGCATCTAGGCTAACTGCCAGGAAGCATTTACAACTGGGGAACAACAGCCTTGTTGTTTGGATGCCGGTGTGGTCGTTGCCAAACATATCCCTCCAGGCCTCTCCTATGGAACCTGAGGGGTTTGTTGTTGTTGTTTTGGTATTTGTTTTTTTTTTTTGTCTTGGGGGGGTTTGTCGTTGTGTTTGTTTGTTTGAGCAAGGGTCTCTATATTGGTCCTCCTGCCTCTGCCACCTTCAACCAATTTTGTAATTGGACACATTTGATCTATTTGGCTAAGTTATAATCTTTTCAAATAATTTACACTAAACTTCAGGCAGTAGAGGCTAGGGCTGGGGCTCAGTTGGTAGATGGCTTGCCTAGCATGCACGAAGCTTTACATTCAGTCCTCAGCCTGAATAACCCAGAACATGATGAGGTACACCTGTGACCCCACCACTCAGGGCTAGAGGCAAGAGGAGTGGCAGTTTAAGGCCATCCTCAGGTATACAGCTGAGATACACGACCCTATCATTTAAAATAAAGTGCCCTCAAATGTGCAAATCCTTCAGGGCAGTGGTGGCATATGCCTTTCGTGCCAGCACTCAAGAGGCAGAGGCAGACAGATCTCTGTAAGTCTGAGGTCAGCCTGGTCTACAGAGCAAGTTCCAGGACAGCCAGGGCTACATAGTACAAAAGGCTACCCTGTGTGGGAACAAAGAAAAAAGTGCAAATCCTTGGGCTCCATTTCTAGCACTAGTGAAAAAAAAACAATAAAGCCCCCAAGACCCATACGCCTTCCCTACTTGATGAGCCAGCAGTGGCTACTACATGTGTCTGCCTAAACCATGCCCTTCCCTTGCCTATGTTTTCAGCAAGGAGGGTAAACAATCACATCCTTTTAAAGCAATATCCCTCTCTTCATATTGCTTCAAATAACCATGACCCTTTCAGGTCCCGTGTCATCTGAGAAAAAGAACTTGGTGTGTATTCCTGGGGGGGGGGGAGGTGCACACAAGCCACAGCACACATGTAGAGGTTAGAAGACAACTTTTGAGAGAGTTCTCTCCTCTACTGTAAGTTCCAGGGATTGAACTCAAATGGCCAGAATTTTGCAGCAAGCATCTTTTACCCACTGAACCATCTCTTAGGCCCAAGAACTGTGTTATTAGGAAAACGTTTCTCTTCATGGTTTGTAAACCTTATGTGTTGGATGTAACTTTCAAACATACACATGCCTTTATTTCCTGTTTTGTGTTTTGAGACAGTCTTGCTTTGTGGCTCTGGCTGTAGAATAGACAAGGTTGGTCTCAAATATGCCAATGATCCCCCTGCCTCTGCTCCTGAGTGCTGGAATTATAGACAGGAGCTATCACTTCTGGCCCAAAATCAATTTTTTAAAAAAGACCAGTACTTTTATTTAAGCTTCTATTGTTACTTATTAAAATGTTTGTTTTTATTATATTCAATTGTACGTATGTGTGTTTCTGCAGGTGAATCCGAGCACATGAACTCAGGTGCCTGAGAAGGCCAGAGCTATACAGAGAAACCCTCTCTCAAAAAAACAAAAACAAAAGAAGAAAAAGAAAACAGAAAACTGAACAAGTCTGTTCTGAATCCGCCCCCCCACCCCCACCCCCCAACATAGGGTTTTTCTCTGTATAGCCCTGGCTGTCCTGGAACTCACTCTATAGACCAGGCTGTCCTCAAACTCAGAAATCCTCCCGCCTCTGCCTCCCGAGTGCTAGGACTAAAGGCATAGGCCACCATCACCCAATACAAATGTTCTTTATATACCAAAAAGAAACCCAAAATTCACTTAAAGCTACTGAATCCATGTTGCGAGAGTAAAAGCATTTAATTTACTATGTACCTCGGAACGCTCCAGGTAAAATATATGTAGGAACATACACGAAGAATTCAGAGTATAAAACTCTCCATGTAATTAGTAGTCATATTAATATTGCAGCTACAGTAGAAAAAAAATAGCTGTCTCCTAGACTCTACCAAGAGCCCAACTATGTAGCTCTGAGAATTTGGAGTTGTTCTGAGTAAGCAGCCAGTCGAGATCATTCTTCCAGTTCTCCCAGCAGCTCAACAAAGTCAGTGATGTACCACTTGGCATTGTCCTTAACCTGCTGCCTGATCACATTGCCTCCAAAGCCAATGAAAGCATCCTAGGAAGGAGGGGGGGGGGGGTAATTAGTGTCTTAAAATGGCACACCCAGAAATATGTAAAAATATATATACTCAAGTGAAAATTTACCTATATACTTAAAATCACACACACACACATCCAGTCTCACTCTCTTTGCTTCCAACTTGCTGCTGTCAGTCAGCTCCTGCTCGAACACCATGCCTGCCTGCCACCATGCTCCTTGCCATGATGACGATGGACTAACCCTCTGAAACTGTAAGCCAGGCCTCAATTAAACGTTTTCTTTCCTAAGTTGCCTTGGTCATGGTGCTTCTTCACAGCAATAGAACACTGACTAAGACAGTTATTCATAAATATTTCTAGACTGAATGTCTTTTAGTTGCTTTGTGTTCTTATCATGATATTTAACTTCTGTTGTAAACTTTCAGCCAGACCTAGAAAACAAAATTACCAACTTAAAAAAAAAAAGCACTCTTGAATACATACAGCAGGAGGGCAGGCTTCCATGTCCGTAACTCCGTCTCCAATCATGATTATTTTCTTAAAGTGAAAATTTTCCTTTAAAAATCGAATAACCTTTCCTTTCCCACCCGACTCAGCTGTCGGCTGCATCTCGTCAAAACCTGCGTACTCACCTGAAGAGAGCAGGGAAATGATTAGATTCACAGAGGCTTTTTACTCGGCTAGCTTGTTTATGCGGCTGATACCCAAACTTCTATCATCAGTATCATCAGTAGTAAGTCTAGAATAGCCCTAGGCATAGTCACACCCCTGTTCCTGAGGAGGTCACTCTAGTAGGTCACCTTCAGTTCAATTAGCTGCATCTTCTAAGCTTCCAGAGTATCGATTCTAAACTTTGTTGAGATAGCAGAGCATCATAATACAGCAGTTCATTAGTTCATCACATTAGTATATTGCTAATGTTGCCTAAAGGAAATTCCAACTTATTCTCACTTTTTTTTTTTTTTTTAAATAGGATCTCATGTGGACCAGGCTATCCTTGAACTTACTATGTCCTAGGATGAGCTTAAATGTCTGATCCTCCAGCTTCCACATCTGCATCTGGATTGCCTAACCCGAGGTGTGCATGCACACTTCTGCCTGGTTGCAGGGCTGGGGATGGAACCCAGGGCTAGCCTGCAAGTTCAGGCACTCTGCCAACTGAATCCCATCCCCAGCTCCAAATTTATTTCTATTCCTTCAGGAATTAACACATTCACTAATGGGTTTGGGGCTGGTTTGGTGTGTTTGAGACAGGGTGTCACTTTGTAGCTCAGGCTGGTGTACAACTTGAAGCAATCCCCCCGCCTCGGCCTCCCAGGTGAGTGAGTCTCTCAGTCTGATTCACTTATCAGTTTTGTTTGGGTTTTTTTTGTTGTTGTTGGCTCAGTTTGTTTTGTTTTTAATTTTTAAAGAAGGAATCCTGCCTCTTGCTTCCTAAATGCTGGGATTATGGGTCTTCCCTTCCCAGGAGTCATGCTTTCTTCAATCAGTGACATAGAGTGCACCTGTGTGGGAGTCAGCAGTAGCAAGCTAGCAGTCAGATCTCTCCTTCCATCTTTATGTGGGTTCCAGGAACTGAATTCCAGTCAGGCATCTTTGGGGAGTGCCTATCTGCTGAGCCGTCTCACATTGGCCCTCACTTGATTTTAAGACTACCAGCTATCCAAGGAGGGAATGGTGGTGCACGCCTTTAATCCCACCATTCAAAAAGCAGAGGCAGGAGGATCTCTGAGTTCAAGGCTAGCCTGATCCAAAGATCAAGTTCCAGGACAGCCAGAGATATACAGAAAAACCTTGTCTCGAAAAACAAACAAACAAAGATTACCAGCTACCCTACGACATAGCCAAGAGCCCTTTTTTGGGTGTGTTTTGAGATGTGGTTTCACACAGCCCAGGCTATACTCAAACTTACTATGTTCAAAGGCCTTGAACTCCTGATCTTCCTGCTCCTACCTGGTAGAAGCCATCCTGCCTGGTTTATGTGTCAACCTAGTGCTTCAGGGAGGCTGGGTAAGAACCCTACAACAGGACCTCAACCCAGCAGCCTGAGTGCTTTTGTTTGGTGTTTATTTTATTATGATTATTTTTATTGTTTTGAGAGAGAGAGTATGTGTATGGGAGAAAGAGAAAATGTGTGTGTGTGTGCGTGTGTGTGTGTGTGTGTGTGTGTGCGTGCACGAATGCAGATGTGTGGAATCCAGACTAGTATGAGCTGCCAACCAGTATTCTGCTTACAAACAAATTCAGGTCCTCCAAATGAACAGCCTGTACTCTTAACTACTGAGCTGTATCTCATCCTGTTTTTGGTTTTTTGAGACAAGGTTTTGTTCTATATCCCAAACTGGACTCCAACTTGAAATTCTCCTGCCTCAGTGTCTCAAGAGTGCAGCATAACTGGAGCCTCCTGAGATGATGTAAAATAAAATGAGGCTGTGACGGAAAGTGATCCAAGGGTGGTAAAGCTACAACTCACTAGCCCAACTCCTTCTTGGGTCTAAATTGTTCCAGCTACAGTAAGAAATAAATGCAAAGGGTTGCCAATATGTACGCAGAGTCCAGCCAGGACAGGTGACAACCCCAGCCTGTTCTGCAGAGTGAAGAACACCAAAGTGTAACAGTCAAAAGAGCCGTTCATAAGGGGCTGGAGAGAAGGCTCAGCAGTTCAGAGTGTAGATAGTTCTTGC
>JADRCH010000355.1:1165374-1226668 GCA_019843965.1 Rhynchomys soricoides | reverse complement strand
CACTGACAGCTCTTCCAGAGAAGGTTCAATTCCCAGCGCCCACATGATGGCTCACAACTGTCTGTAATTCCAGTTCCAGGGGATCTGACAGCCTCACACAGACAGACAGACATGAAGGCAAAACACCAATGCACATAAAATAAAAATAAATAAATCTTTAAGATGAATAATAACTATTATTGTTATTATTGTTATTATTCATGTAACTCTTAACTCCAGGGCCACCAGTCTTTAGGTTACATTCCAACAGATACTACCTAGAATATTAAATAGTAGAACAGAAGCAAGGGACTATCCTACCATTCAAATCTTACCATTAAAGTAGAATTTCAGCCTATTGGCAAATACATTGGTTGTTGGGATACTGAGCTTTGCAGCAACATGCTCCACAATACTCCTAAAGCCACCAGAGATGAGGAACACCTGGACACTTCGCGCCTGTAGGCGGCTTACCAGCTCTCTACAAAAATAAACATATACCAAGCATATCAGTTACTACAAGAAAATATGAAAAAGATGTTAGGGTTTTTTCCCCCTGGATCCAATGCTGGTGATCCATCTATAAGGATCATACCTATGAGATTAACATTTTATGTTTTTCCTTTTTTGTTGGGGGAAGGGGGTGATTGGTGGTAGGGTGTTGTTCATTTTGGGTTGTCTGTGTTTAAATAAAATGACTTTATTGAACTTGTAGCCGGTCAGAACAGTCATTCTGAAGTCAGAAACCTCTCTGCACGATCAGTATCAAATACCTTTTGATTTCTGTACCCACTTTTGTTTTCTTCTGCTGTGAGGCTGTCGTTTTGTCTTTGGTTTGGTTGGTTGTTTTAAGATGCTTGCTGTGTAACAAGACTGGCCTTGAACCCTCAAAAGGCATCCTGCCTTGGCCATCTCAGGACGAGTATTTCAGACCTGAACCACCAAAGCTGCTCTCGGCTTTTTTGTTAGCTTATCTGTTTTGCTGGCTGCTTTTGAGATAGGATCTCATGCATCTGTGGATTATTTTGAATTCTGATAACCTACCCCCACCTCTCATGTGCTAGAAGTACAAAGATATTGTCACACAGACATCCAGTTTGTACGTGTTCGTGTAGACACAAGTGTGTTCTGAGACAAGCTGTCTGTGTGTGTGTGTGTGTGTGTGTGTGTGTGTGTGTTCTGAGACAAGGCCTCACTCTGTAGCCCAGGCTGGCCCTGAAATCAAGATCCTCTTGTCTCAGCTTCCTGAGTCCTAGAATCACAAATGGCACTACCATTCCCTGCTGTATATGTGCTTTTTCAGCTGCACTTAGAATTTAATGGGTGGAGCTTTTCTGCTTTGGGTAACCACTGCACCAACACTAAGATAGATTATGAAACCCTAGAGAAGCCTGGAGAAGATGGAAGGACAGACAGGAGCAAGACCAGAGGGTAAGTTCAGAGCAGACATAAGTGAGACAGCCACTTGGAAGGGAGCCCAACAATAGCATCCTCTCAGGAGGAAAGAGAGTCAGTCCCAAGCTGGTAAGAAGCTAAGAACCGAGGCTGTGCTTACCTTATGCCGGGGGTCAGGTGTGGTGGGTGCTCAGCTAGGAGCCTCTGTACCTGATCCCTGGAGGGCTGGATCAGTGCCAGGCGCTCAGTGAGCGCATCTTTGAAAGGCAACACTCCTCCCATGGCTCTCCGTGTCCTAGGAGGAAGACCCAAGGATTAAGCCAGCTGTCATAGGTGTCATAGCATGTCAAAGGCCTTCCCATGCCAGGACTTTGTGATAACCATCAGGAAGAAGGTAGTGCCACAGGCCCAACTACATAGACATGCTGTGTGCTGTGTACAGGAGGTCGGCTTGAGAATCCCACTGACACTCTGACATCATATACTTCAAATCCACAAATGGATCAGAAACCCACACATCCCATACACAAGCACCTTGCTTGCAAACAGTGACCTTTTTTTTTTTGCAATGCAAACCTGGTTTTATTGGTCTGACTTGTTCACAGCTCCTCCTCCTGCTCAGGGAACCAGAAGCAAGGCCCAACTAACCCAGGGAACAGTGAACTTTTATAGCCAAGAGAGCAAGCAAAGGCTGAAAGCTCTTACAGCAAATGCAGCTGGGCAGGTGACAGTCATCACTTAGGATGGTATCACAGCTACATAGTGGGGATGGCAAAGAGAAGGGACAGAAGGTTCTAGCCTGGATCTCTTGCCACTGAAGCAGTAAGGCTGAACTTTCAACCATAACAGGAGGCACTGGATGTTTAGAGCCAGGGGTAATCTTCTTGGATTAATTATTTTCCCAGCCTGCCTAAGAATGTGTCTCATCTGCAAAGACAATGGTATTTTGCTTCCTTTGTTTTTGCTGGAATGTTTGCAGATGGATAATGAAGACAGTACTCTAGCAAATTCAATTCTAGGCAGCAGGAGGAAATACCTAGTTCTTTGAGCACTGGGCCAAACCAGAACCCAGGAACTGAGACCCTAATCCAGCCTTTCATCCAGACATTCTTTTTTTTTTTTTTTTTTTGGTAAACTCTTTACCATATCATACTGAGAATACAGACAGTTCATACATTTCAGACACTGCGGCCTCCACACCACAGAATTTGGCCAGCTCATCAATTCCTTCTTCTCTGATGACGGTGCTATCAACATCAAAGCACACTGCATCTGCTGAACAGAAGAGCTTCCTCAACTCTGAGTGGGAGACCATCCTGGGAAAAATTTTCCTCCTTATAAGAGAAAAAGAGAAATGAGCTTAAAGGGGCTGGGGATGTGGCTCAGTGGCATAGTGTTTGGCCAGCATGTATGAAGCCCTGAGTTTCACCCCAGGAACACCTAAGTCAGGAGCAGTGGTGTATGCCTGTGATCTTAGGAGTGGAGGCAGGAGGATCAAGAGTTTACAATTGGGGCTGAAGAGATGGTTCCATGGTTAAGAATGATTGTGGCTCTTCCAAAGTCTAGTTCCCATCACCCATATCAGGCAGCTCACAACTACCTGTAATCCAGCTTTGAGGGATCCATAATCCTCTTCTGGCACATGCACACGCAACACACACATACACCTCAATAAAAATAGCAATAATAAGTTTTTAAAAAGAGAGTTGCTGGGCAGTGGTTGCACACACCTTTAGTCCCAGCACTCGGGAGACAGAAGCAGGCTGATCTTTTAGGTTTGAGGCCAGCCTGGTCTACAGAGTTCCAGAATGGCCTGTCTCAACACACACACACACACACACACAGAGAGAGAGAGAGAGAGAGAGAGAGAGAGAGAGAGAGTTTTAGATCATCTTTAGCTACATAGCAAGTTTGAGGCCCAGCCTGGGCTACACCAGACCCTGTCTCAAACAAAAATGGTAGTGGATCAACAGGGAAAGAACTCTGCAGCCAAACCTCAATGCCTGGAAGCCACATGGTGGAGGTGAACAGAGGAATCATGAAAAGTTCCTCTGACCCCCCACACTCATTCACTAACACAAGAAGAAAAAAAAAGCAAGCAAGCAGGCAGGCAAGCATGTTCCCCAAATCCATCATGTGAGTCAACTGAGCAAGACAATGAGGCCCAGCTTGAGGGAAAACAAGCCAGGAAGAGGCATTACTTAAGAGCTGAAGAGAGACAATGACAGAATAACTGACAGGACCGGGAGCCTCAGAACCATGAGAACAGGAAGCCAGGTCAGGCACCAGCACTGAACCTGGGAGGAAACCAAAATGTCCTTAAGACGTTCCCAGTATTTCAGAGATGCTGGGCATGGTGGTACATGTCTCTGCTTGCAGTTTCAGCACTGGAGAGGGGAGGAGGATCAGGAGTTAAAGGTCTATCCTTAGGTATCTAATGAGTTTGAGTTAACAAGGTCAGGACAAGCCTGGGCTAGAGATCCAATCTCTAAATAAGAAAGTAAGTAAATAGATAAACAGTTATGGATGGTGATGCGTACCTGTATTCCCAGCACTAAGGAGGCTGAGGCAGGAGGATCATGAGATCAAAGCTAGGCAGGTACTACACAGTGAGACTAGTCTATAAATAAATAAATAAATGGGGAGGGGTCTGGAGAGATGGCTCAGTGGTAAAGAACACTGGCTGCTCTACTAGAGGATCTGGGTTCAATTCCCAGCACCCACATGGTAGCTCACAACTGTCTGTAACTCCAGCTCCAGGGATCCATGGCACCAGGCATACACATGGTACATATATCTCTGTGCATGCAGGCAAATACTCATACACATAATATACAATAAATAAACCTTTAAACAAAAAAGTTCTTGGCTATAGGGAAAGCAATATGCTAAGTTCAGTTCCTTCAAAGTAAACTGTGTGCATATTAGACCTTCACAGAGAGAAAGAAAAGTCACTGCTGGGAACCAGACTCTGAAATCTTCACACCTGGCTTTTGGGGGAAAGGGAGGCCAGGGCTGGGGGCTGGAGAGAGTTCGGGCAGAAAGTTCTGTGTTCAAACACAGGCCCGGGCTCACCCATAGCTTCTGTGCTGCTTGGTCTTCTACAGTACAGACTGGGCTTCAGCTCGGCCATGGATCCATTCAACTTTATTTTAAAAAGTGTGCTGATAAGCCCTTCTTAACTAGGGCTCCATAGTGAAAACACATGTTTCCTTCATGGCTGGATTTAGGCCTGAAATGGGTGAGAGGGGGAAAAAAACTCCTTGCTCAAACAGATGGCAGCCTTTCTGCACCTAAGATTACCTCCTGCTACACTGACCTCTTATCTTCAAAGATGGATTTTATCTGCATTAAAACAGATAACAGCAGCATTGCAGGTGAGTCTACCATCCCAGCATGTGGAGGGTGGAAAAAAGAGGATCAGGAGTTCAGGAGATCAGGGCCCACCAGGCCCACCACACTGTGAATCCCAGCACCCAGGAGATAGAGGCAGGTGGATCTGAGTTCGAGGCTAACTTTGTCTACAGAATGAGTTCCAGGACAGCCAGGAACTCTTTTCTCAAACCCTGTCTCAAGAAAAAATAAAAGAGTTCAGGGTCAATGGGGCTACAAGAAACCCTGCCTCAGCTGGGCAGTGGTGGCGCACGCCTTTAATCCCAGCACTCGGGAGGCAGAGGTAGGCGGATTTCTGAGTTCAAGGCCAGCCTGGTCTACAGAGTGAGTTCCAGGAGAGCCAGGGCTACAGAAAAACTCTGTCTCGAAAAACCAAAAAAAAAAAAAAAAAAAAAAGAAACCCTGCCTCAAAATAAAGGGCAGTTAAAGTCAGCACAGTGAGCCTGGAGCAGCAGTAGCTCATGGGTAAGTGCATTCGCTTTTTTTTTTGGTTTTTCGAAACAGGGTTTCTCTGTATAGCCCTGGCCATTTCCTTTTTATGATTAAATAAACAGCTATTGTGGGTGACTGAGTGGGCACAGTGGAGCTATGGGACCCTGCAGCCAAGCTTGACAGCCTGAGTTCTGTCTCCAGGACTCATATCCTAGAGGGAGAGAAGTGACTCTCAAATGTTGTGTTCTGACTTCCACAATGTGCCATGGCACCTGTGTGCCATGGCACCAACACACAACCAATCAGTCAATCAATCAATCAATCAACCAACCAATGGAAAAAATGTTTAGATAAATAAAATATCTTAGGAGAAAAAAATCAGGGCTGGAGGGGTGTCTTGGTGTTAAAAGCAAGTGCACATGCGCCTGCATGTGCGCACACATACACACTTTTTAAAATGTAAATTTACAAAAAAAAACCCAAAAAAACAAAAAAACAGAGAGCTAGAGAAATGGCTTAACCGTTAAGAACATTTGTTCTTGCTAAGGACCAGGGTTTAGCTGCCAGAATCTACATCATGATTCATAACTATCCATAACTCTTAGTTCCAGGGACCCAACGTTCTCTTCTGACTTCAGTGGGCACTGAATACAAGTTGTACACATACATCGGGCAGGCAAAACATTCTTTCTGTCTTTCTTTCTTCTTCTTCCTTTCTTTCTTTTTTTGAGATATGGTCCCTCTGTGTTGTGGGAGTTTGAGTTTCTTTAAAAACAGTTATGTTCTATGTAGCTGTGTTTTAATCCAGGTGTGCACTATAGTGCTTTAGTTTGTCCACAGCCATTAACTATGATTGTCTCTTGCTCTAGCAGGGGCACGAGTTTTGCCAGCCCCAGATAGTTTTAATTCTGGGGACTCTGGAGAGCCAGAGCTCCGAGGGGTGAGGCACTCATAAGATGAGGAGGGTGGTGTGGCTCCCTGACGCTGCTCTTGCTACTGTTTGCTGCAGTTTGTCAAGTGGTCATGAGCAAAAAGACAGGAAGAAGTTAAAGATACCCTAACAACAAAGATTGGACTTGCTGGGCTGGAAGGATGGCTCAGTGGTTAAGAGCACTGACTGTTCTTCCAGAAGTCCTGAGTTCAATTCTCAGCAACCACACGGTGGCTCACAACCATGTGTAATGGGATCTGATGCACTCTTCTGGTGTGTCTGAAGACAGCTACAGTGTACTTATATACATAAATAAGAAGATTGGACTTGCCCCTAGAAACTCAACAGCCCTAATCTGCAAGAAGTAGCCTATAGAGGTCTACCCGCTCGTTCCACTCTAACCCCCTCCTTTGCTCCTACCTAGTGTTGGGGAGTTGGAAGGGGTAGATGTAAGAACATAATAAAATAATAAAATAATAAAATAATCCAGCATGTCTACATATCCCTGGCTGTCCTGGAACTCACCGTGTAGACCAGGCAGGCCTTGAATTCACAGTGATTTGCCTGCCTCTGCACCCCAAGGGCTGGGATTAAAGGTATGCACCACCATACAAGTAAAACAAATATTTTTGAGAAAGAAAGCTAGCTATTAGGGCCATGCATGATAATTCATATCTGAAATATCAAAACTCAGGAGGTATGTGAATTACAAACCAAACTAGAATACAGAATGAGACTTTGCCACCAAAACAAAAAAAGCAGGGGCTGGAGAAATGGCTCACCAGTTAAGAGCACTGACTGCTCTTCCAGGGACCATGATATTGATCCCAGAACCCATATGGTAGCTCACAACCAAATATACCCCCAGTTCCAGAGGATCTGATCCCTCTTCTGGCCTCTTCAGGCACCAGCCATGCAAGTGGCACACAAATATGCATGTGGGCAAAACACGGGGAAAGCGTGTGCTCTAGCCACTAAGCCCCATCCAAAAACCAACAGACAATACTGTTCACTCAGGCGAGGTTAGATCACAGAAAAGCCCAAGGACTAAAAGCATGGAGATGTATGGTACTCACGATTCTCCAGCGCTGGAGCCTTTTTATTTTTTGGTTTTTCGAGACAGGGTTTCTCTGTGTAGCCCTGGCCGTCCTGGAACTCACTCTGTAGACCAGGCTGGCCTCAAACTCAGAAATCTGCCTGCCTCTGCCTCTGCCTCCCAAGTGCTGGGATTAAAGGCGTGCGCCACCACTGCCCGGAGTCTTTCTCTTCTTCCTTTGTTGGTTAAAAATGCACCATAAACCTCAGTTTAGAGGTTTTTAAAGAAAGATCTGTGGGTTTTGCAAGAGACTAAAAAAACAAAACATGAGAAAATGAACAACCAGGAACAGACTGGCAGAGGGGCTAAGGATTGTGGCCCAGTTGGTAAAGCATTTGGATAGCACACAACAAGCCAGGGGTTCTGCCCTCTGAAGAGTATAAACCACGTTTGATGACCTATACCTGTAATCCCAGAACTCAGGGGCAGAATCAGTTCAGAGGGTCAGAAGTTCAAGGCTACATAGGGAGTTTATGGTTCGAAGCAATCCTGGATTAATTGAGACCATCAAAAAGAAAAAGGGAGGAGGGGGCTGACTGACCTCCTAGTAAGATTGTTCCAACCATGGTTCAAACCCAAAACTTCCCCTGGGAGATTCTGGAGCACTGCAGAGCAGTAGCTATGGCCTTGCCACACCACAGTCATACCCAGGAGTTACTATACCTATGAGCAGACTATAAATAGAGAAGGTGGGAAGAGGACCCTGCTGCAAGAACAATACTCGGCCACAGGACAAGTCGACTGGAGTCTACAGCAGACCTAAAAGTCCCTGCTGCCTGCCTTCAGAATGAGACACACATGTGTGTGGTGCCTCATACCTGAAAGTTTAACATTAGAGGAGTTAATGAAGCCTGAGGCAGGAGAATTGCTCTGAGTTTTAATCCTGTCTCAAAAATATAGAGTAAGGGAAGAGGAGTTAAACTGTAGGTGTGGCACACTGTCCCTGTGGGCCACACCCAATACCACAGAATAACTTAATCAATTCATTACAATTGGGGAAACAAAGTCAAGGACAATGGAGAAGGAGTCAGAAAATGATTCCGGGTCTGGCAAGATGGCTCCATAGATAAAGATGCCTTGAAACTCTGGTGAATGCTAGATGCCTTGGTGAAAGGAGAGAACTGATTCCTGAAAGTTCCTCTGATCTCCACAGGTGCACGCAGCACACCATACTCATACATACAATAACAATAAATACATATTTCTAAGCCAGGCAGTGGTGGTTGCATAGCTTTAATCCCAGCACTCAGGAGGCAGAGGCAGATAGATAACTAAGTTCGAAGCCAGCCTGGTCTACAGAGTAAGTTCCAGAACAGCCAGAGCTATACAGATCAAATCAAATCAAATAAAATAAATAAAAACTGCAAATAGCTGGGCACATGGGTACATGCCCAGAACCTCAGTAGTCAGGAGAATATAGCACAGAGGTATTACATTTAAACCCATGCTCTGTGCTGCAAGAGCCTGTCTCAAAAACAACTGAAGTGGAGGTTAGGAAAATGGTTTCTATAGTAAGAGTTCAATCTAAGTTTAATTGGTAGTACAATGTTTTTTTAAAAAGCTAGGGGATGGTCAAATGGCTCAGTGTGTAGAAAGCCCTTGCCATGCAAATCTGATGACCAGAGTTCAAATCCCAGAACCTAGGATAGCCTAGAAAAAGAATTTATTCCAAAGTTGTCTTCTGACTTCCACATAAGCACCATAGCACCTGCATACCTGTGCACAAGGGTACACACACACACACACACACACACACACACACACACAAACATTAAAAAAACAAACAAAAAAGCCAAGCATGGTGCACAGGATGGTAATCCCAGTGCTAAGAACTAGGAGAAAGGCAGACTCCTGGGCTTAGTCAGCTCAGCCTAATAGGTAAGTTCCAAGCAAGTGAGCAACCCTGACAGTGGTGGTTCAGACGTTTAATCCCAGTACTCGAGAGGCAGAGGCAGGCACATCTCTGAGTTCGAGACCAGCCTGATCTATAGAGGGAGTTCCAGGCCAGCCAGGGCTACACAGAGAAACCCTGTCTCAAAAAAGAAAAACAAACAAACAAACAAAAAAGAAACACAACAAAACAAAGAATTTTCAAGTTTCAGGCCAGCCTGGACTACACACACTCTGTCTCAAAAAAAAAAAAAAAAAAAAAAAAAGCGCTACACCTTTTAAAAAGGAAGCTATGTAAGAAATGAGGAGAGTGTGAGCAAAGATACAAGTACTGAGGACAAATCACAGCCAGAACTCACATGCACTGCTGCGAACTGAAGCACATTTCTTTCAGTAGGTTAAACATAGACTTACAAGGCCCAGCGCCCCTGCTCTTAGAGAGTCACCAAGAAAAAGGAAAGCTGGTGAGAGAGAAACATTTTCACGAGGGTAGGGGGGGTGGGGGGGGGGGGGGTTGGGTGTGACTGCCCAATGTCCACCAACCCATAAGCTTTAAACGCTTGGGAAATGGAAGAGGATCAGGAGTTCCAGGCCAGCCTGTGCTAACACACACACACACACACAAACTATAATATGCAAGACTCATATAAAGAAAATATAATCGGGACTGGAGAGATCGTTCAGTGGTCAAGCTTGCTCGCTGTTCTTGCAGAGAATAGGAGCTTGCTTCCCAGCACCCACCTGGGTCACATGGGTCAGTTCACAATTTTCTGTAACTCCAGCTCCTGGGGATCTGACACCTTTGGCCTCTAAAGGTACACACACAAACTTACTTAAAGAAAAATTTAATGAATGAAAGATTTAACACCCAAATTAAAGCTATTTCTTTATAACTGTATATGGTTATTTATTTCAAATTATATTTCTAATGGAAATGATGGCAATGTCAAGGCACTTCGGCTCCGGTTTGGAGAATTTTCTCATCTTCTACAGATGATTCTCCTGTGCCAGATTGCATCATTCATTCAGGCGTGGAGTATGTCGTGGAGTATGAAAAAAGTTAAGCTATCTAAAATATGAACCAACGAAAGGGAAGCCTTGGAGTCCCAGGACATAATCTACCTATCCAATAAAGAATCAGAGAGAAGATAGCCGTAGCAGAGCGAGGACCATCAGAAAGCTGGACACAGTGCAGACTGGTGCGGGCGAGGAACTCACCACGGTTCCTGGGCCGCGCTGGTCCGATTCCGGTACCTGTAACTTTCCGGTAGCAGTGTGGTCTGGAGCTGCTGCAACGTGAGAGCACTGTGTCCTGAGTGAGGTGACCCGTAGGACAGATCACAGCCCTCACTCAAGGTTCCTCTAGGACCTGCTGATGCCTCCGGCAACTCCAGAGCAGTTTGGCATGTGCACTTCCAACTGGAGAAGCCAGATCTCAGCTCTGCAAAACCCGGTTGGAAGGCCGCCTTGGTCCAGCCCCCAGGGGCGGGGCTTCCTGATCCCGCCCCCAACCCCTTCCCTTCGGAGGGGCAGGGCGCCTACAGAGCTACTTACTGTGAGATCTGTGATCCCTAGTTTGTTCAGTTGGCTCGAAAGAGCTCCAGGACTTTCAGAAGCAGCGTCCCAATGCCGGTTCCCTGCACGCGAGAGAAGCAAGGGACCTCTGTACTGATTTTGTAATGCATGAAGATCCTTGTGAGCCCTTTCTGAAACCCACATTTTCTACCCTACCCCTGCAGGAATCCAGGTGCCAAAAGAATTACAAAATCTACATAGATTCACTGGCAAAGTAACTCAGTTGGCAGAGTGTTTGCATACAAAAATTGGGTTCCACTGGGGCGGTGGTGCCCCCCACAACCCCCACACCCCACCTTTAATCCCAGCACTCAGGAGCCAGAGATAGTAGAATCATAACTTCAGTCATCCTGACAATTTGAGGCCAGCCTGAACCACAGGAGAGACCCTGTCTTTTTTAAAAAAAAAAAAAAAAAAACTCTGTTCACACCTCAAGTTCCCCCTACACCCCACCCCACCCCCCAAAAAAAGGCCAAAATCGTTGCTAGGCTGGGAAAAGGCCCTGAAGTTACGGTGTGCTGCTCTTGAAGAAAGGATCCAGGTTTGGGTCCCAGTACCAGCTCGGTGAGATCCAATGCCTGTTGGCCTCTGAGGGCATCCATACACATGCAAGAACATGCATCACATAAGTAAAAATAATTTTTAACTTAAATGTGGAGGTGGGGGTGGGGTGGAGGGTTGGAGACAGGGTTTCTCTGTGTAGCCCTGCTATCCTGGAACTTGCTCTGTAGACCAGGCTGGCCTGGAACTCAAAGAGATATGTCTGCCTCTGCCTTAAAATTTGTATTTATTTAATATGTATGTGTGCTCTGTCTGCATAGAAGTCTGGCACTTCCTGCATGCCTGGTACCTGCTGAGGACAGAAGTGAGCATCTGATCCTCTGGAGGTGGGGTTACAGGGGGTTGTGAGCAGCCATATGGTTGCTGAGAATCAAACCCAGGCCCTCTGGAAGAGCAGTCAGTGCTCTTAACCACTGAGACATCTTTCCAGCTCCTATCTTTTTGTTTAATCTTTGCAATTGATTTTTTTTCCCTCATGCATTTACTTGTATGGTGTGCATACTGGAGGCCCAAGGTTGGTGGCAGGTGTCTTCCTCAATTGCTTTCCACCTTATTCATAAGGCAGGATCCCTTTATTGAACTCAAGAGTTCAATAAGCTACCTAGCCTGCTTGCATTGAGGATCACATTTCTGCCTTTCCAGTGGTGAGTTTCAGACAGGCCTCCATTCCCACCCTGCATTTAGGTGGGTTCCATGAATCTAAACTTCCAATCTTGGGCTTGAATGGCAATTATCTTAACCACTGAGCTATCTTCTCAGTCCCTGTATCTGTTTTGTTTCATCTGTCCATTTGGTTGGTCTGGGTAGGGGGGTGCATGGTTGAGGGACAAAGAAAGAAGAATGGGAGGGAGGGAGGAAGGGGGAGAGAGAGAGTGTGAGAGAGAGCAAGCAAGCTTGGAGTTATGAACCTGGGGCTTTATACATACTAGTCAAATGTTCTACTGGTGAGCATTTCACCCTAGCCTTCTTTCAATTTCATAATTTATAAGACTTACAATAATAAGTCTACATTGCACAAGCTAGCCTCGTCAGTTCCTAAACATGTGATCCTTCTGTCTCAGCATCCTGAATGGCTGGAATGACAGGCCTGAATCACCAGGTCCAGCATGCACCTATTTTGTTCTGTCCTACCTGTCCCCTTCCAGATGTCAGTTGTCCAGTCATTTTAGCATATCCAGCAAGGAGTGTGGTTCCCAAATATTTACATTGCAGGAAGCTAGCCGCCATTAGGAAATGAGGTCCATCCTAAGGTCATCAGAGCCTCTGGTGCTAACCATCTGTTTCACCAAGCAGAGGAAGTACCATGGCTAAAAGCAGGCTTCTAGCCATAACAACCATGCCCTGAGCCAGAGAAGCTCTCAAATTATACACTTCAGGCCAGTGGTACAAATTTTTAACCCCAGCATTTAAGAGGGAAGCAGAGGCAAGTGGAGCTCTGTGAGCTCCAGGCCAGGCTACTGTTATGTAGTGAAACTCTGTCTCAAATCAAACAAACAAAAAATTATACGATTTAATCCAATAAGAAAAGTCCCCATAGTCTTTGATCAGAAGTGACTTTGAAGCTCACTACTCCCAGAATTCACTAGCTCAAAAATGGCTGTAAAAGTGGGACAAATCCTGTGTCCACTGGAGGTGGAATTCCTTTACGTTACGTTTATTTAATTATTGAGGGATGGAGTTCCACAGTGAGCATGCAGAAGTCAGCGTCAGCTTTCTTCTTCCACCAGGGGCAACCTGGGGAATCAAACTTGTGTCATTAAGGCTTGGTGGCAAATGCTTTTACCAGCTGAGCCATCTAGCCATTCTCATAGATGGTTTTGATGAAGGAGGGTGCTTGCCTAGGTTCAATCCCCAATACCAGATGAAAACATAGGCAAATTAAAAGTTTTGAAATAACATTTGGTAGTGACTTTAAAAGAATGCCAGATATTGAACACTTAACATATGTATTTCCATCTAGACAGCAATGGGAATTCTTATATCAAAAGGAAAAACTTAACTACTACAAATATGAATGGTTACATGAGTTCATATGTGCTATTATTCCTACTTTACATATTTATCAAATAAATTCCAGATATTTAAATAAAATATATCAGCTGCTCCTCGTCCTTCTACCCTCCTCATCTCATGTCTGCACAATGTTTGGGCACAAGATGGCAGTGTTGATATTTAGGCAGAGCACATCAGACATCTTTTAAAAAATGCCTCTTCCCAAGACAGGCAATCTTATGAGTTGCAAGCCAGCCAGTACTATACAGTGAGACATAGTGAGACTATCTAAACAAACAACAAACAAACATACATAGGAAAATACACAAATAAGTGTCATAGAAACAGCAACAATAACAAATTCATTAATAAATGCTAAAACAATGGTTCTCAACCTGTGGGTCTCTACCCCATAGGGGTTGTATATCAGATATTTACAATTCAAAACAGTAGCAGAATTACAGTTAGGAAGTAGCAATGAAAATAATGTCACAGTTGGGGGTCACCACAACATGAGGAACTGTGTTAAAGGGGTGCAGCGTTGGAACCACTGGACTAAAGAAGTGTGCAGCATGGTGAAAAACAGGGTATTTATAGAACTCCTCACAAGTTACTGACAGAATACAAAGAGCGATTTTATTTTTAGAGGGTTTTTTTATTATTTTTTAATTATATAGCAGACTATGTGTCTGCATGTGAGCATGTGCCCATGAGTGCAGGCTAGACAGAGGTGTCAAAATCTCCTACAGTAGGAGTTACAGAGATTGTGAGCTGCCTACTGTGGTGCTGGGAGCCAAGTCCAGGTCCTCTGTGAGAGCAGAGGCAAGTACTCTTAACCACTGAGCCATCTCTCCTCCAGCTCCAAAGAGAAAAAAGTTACAACTTTACAGTAATCTGGTGACTTCAAATAAATGATCAAAGTTAATAACATGAACAATGGGATAAACTGGAATCACATGACTCTCCCTAAACCACAAGGACACACCATCTCTGTAATATTTTTTTTGGGGGGGGGGGGTTCGAGACAGGGTTTCTCTGTATAGCCCTGGCTGTCCTGAAACTCACTCTGTAGACCAGGCTGGCCTCGAACTCAGAAATCTGCCTATCTCTGCCTCCCAAGTGCTGGGATTAAAGGAGTGCCCAGCTCTGTAATATTTCTTGCCAAAAATAAATCTAATCATTAGAAAACATCAAACCACACAAAACTAAGTCTTTAAAATAACTGCTCCATATTCATGTCAATTTCAAGCCAGGGAGAGTGGTGCAGATCTGTTGATCTCAGTACTGTAGAATCTGAGATGAACAGACTGCTGGTTTAAGGCCAGCCTGGGCTACACAACAAGTTTCAGGTCATCTTGGGCTATGTAATAAGCCTGACTCAAAGCAAAATCTGGGGTGGAATATGACCATACTTCTAGCACTCCGGAAATAGAGGCAGAAGAATCAGCACAAGGTCATCCTGAGCTACATACTAAGTTTGAGGCCAATCTGGGCTACATGAGACCCTGTTAGTTTTTTTAAGATATAAATTTAAAAGAAAAAAATAAGGTCAGGGTTTGGGACTGTAGTTCAGTAGTAGGACATGAACCTCTTCAGACTGAAAGACACAACACTAAATACAATCCTGGATAAGGTCCTAGGACAGAAGCAACACATTAGAGGCATAGCTAGGGAATCTCAGGATAGTGATGATTAATTAGTTTTGTTTGGGTTTTGATTTCTTCGTAATATGTCTGAGTGTTTTGCTTGAATGCATGTATGAGCATCACATGTGTACCTGGTGCCCTCAGAGGTCAAGAGAGGGATTCAGAGACCCTGGAGCTAAAGTTAAGGATGGTTTTGAGTCACCATCAGGGTACTGAGAATCAACCTGGGTCTTCTGCAAGGGCAGTGCAAGCTTTGAACTGCTGAGCCATTTCTGTGTCCCTCTTATGTTTTTAAAAGATTTTCAAATTAGTTTTAGCTATGCCTTAGAGATGGTCTACAAGCAGTCAGTGGCCATGGAGACAAAAAACAGGCATCAGTAACTCAATTCTAGGGGATCCCACACCCTCTTCTGACTTCTGAGGGCACCAGGTATGCAAGTGGTATACATACAGACAAACAGGTAAAATGCTCATAATCATAAAATAAATAATTTTTAATTTTTTTAATGTTTTAATTTTTTAAAGATTTATTTTATTTATATGAGTACACTATAGCTGTCTTCAGACACACCAAAAGAAGGCATCAGATCCCATTGCAGATGGTTGTGAGCCACCATGTGGTGCTGGGAATTGAACTCAGGATCTCTGGAAGAGCAGTCAGTACCCTTAACTGCTGAACCATCTCTCCCGCCCCCGTGTTTTCATTTTTTTTAAGACCAGGTTTTCTGTGTATCTCTGTGGATGTCTCTGGCTGTCCTGGAACTTGATTTGGAGACTGACCGGGTTAGCCTCACATTCAGAGATCTACCTGCCTCTGCTTCCTGAGTGCTTAAAGGCATGGTGGCCAAGCAAATCCCAGTACTTAAGTGAGGGCAGGAGGATCAGGACTTTAGGTCACCTTCAACTACAGAGTTTGAGGCCAGTTTTGGCTACATGAGACCCTGTCTGGGGATGAGATGGCCCAGCCTGAATCTGATCCCAAGGACCTACCTGGTAAAAGGAGAGAACCAACTCTTAAAAATTTGTCCTCTGGCCAGGAGGTGGTGGCACATGCCTTTAATCCAAACACTCTAGAGGCAGAAGCAAGTGAATCTCTGTGAGTTCAGAACCAGCCTGTTCTACAGAGCAAGTTCTAGAACAGCCAGGGCTCTGCAAGAAACCCATGTCTCAAAAACACACACAAAAAAGGTAGTCCTCTGATCTCTCTAAATATACTCTGGCACAGATGCAAACACCTATACACACACAAATAAGTGTAATAAAACCTTTCTGAGACTGTCTCAAACTACAGCAAAACTCTACTGGCCTCAAACTCAGAAATCCGCCTGCCTCTGCCTCCCGAGAGCTGGGATTAAAGGTGTGTGCCACCACTGCCTGGCAGCAAAACTCTTTTAAAAAGACTGGAAAGCAGTTGTTGTAGGGGTAGACCAAAGCATGTGAAAATCATATACCTCAAATGTATCTTACAGACATCCTAGCATATATGTGAAATGTCACAGAAATTTTTAGTTGCAAAGTATCATTGGCCCAATGAGAAGTTGGTGAAATAATTTATCATGCAGTCATTTAGTGAATTAGGACACTGTAAAAAACAAACTAAACACCAAAAAACAAGCCACGTGGTGGCAATCACCTTTAGTCCCAGCACTTGGAAGGCTGTGGCAGGTGGATCTCTGAATTCAAGGCCAGCCTGATCTACAAACTGAGTTCCAGGACAGACAGGGCTACACAGAAAAACCCTGTCTCAAAAAACTAAAAGAACAAAAACAGTTTAGCCAAATGTGGTGATGCTGTGATACTCCCTGTTGAAAATGACAGTCACTAGTCATAGTTCAGAGTTTAAGCTCCCGCCCAAAATGTGTACACTAGGTCTGGTGGTGCATGCCTATACTGCCTGCATTTAGGAGGTAGATAGATTGAGCTAGAGGCTCAGCGGTTAAGAGCACTGGCTGCTCTTCCACAGATCCTGTGCACAACTCTCAACACCTAACATGGCAGCTCACAACTATAGCCCTATGGGATCTGAAGCCCTCTTCTGGTATGCAGATATACACGCAGAGAGAACACCTATGTGCATTAAACAAACAAACAAATAGAAGGTAGGTAGATGCAGGAGGATCAGGAGTTCAAGGCTAGCCTTGTCTGCATAGTGAGACCTTGTTTCAAAAACAAAACAAACCACAAACAAACAAAAATATTATATTAAGTATTACCAGTGTCAACACTGAGTTTTCCTGGACAGTCTTGAATTTTCCAACTCGATTCAACATCTATGTGTCTTTTTCTCTACTTTGTAAGCAGACAGCTGACTCTGGAGTCTCCCTCTGCATCATTTTACCAGCAATGATAATGAAACTGCACACCCACCAAGTGATCTATATAAGTACACATGAGTCTTCTGCATGCCACGTATCATATGCAGTTTTTGTAATTTTCAAATCTACAAACCTACTTAAAAAACATTATACTAGCATAGTTACTGCAGCCAGAATAGCTGAAATTTGGGAATAACTAAATGTCAGCCATATGACTGGCTGGTTCTCTTTCCTTTTTAAATTTTCTGTATTTAGGGCCTTTCACCTGCTAAACCAGCACTCAACTACTAAGCTACATACCCTATAGTTCTTTTTAATTTAAAAAGTGTCTTGTTATTTAGCCATGGCTGGCCTGAAACTTGCTATGTAGACCAGGCTGGCCTTGAACTCATAATGTTCCGCTTGACTCTCATGTTCTGGGATTAAAGGCATGTGCCACTATGCCTGGCTCTGTATCATTCCTGTAATGACGATCACACAGATGTTGAGGAGAATGAGAATTTCTTATTCCTATCAAAATGGCAAAACCTGGGGGCTGGAGAAATGGCTCAGCGTTAAGAGCACTGACTGCTCTTCCAGAGGTCCTGAGTTCAATTCCCAGCAACCACATAGTGGCTCACAACCATCTGTAATAAGATGATACCCTCTTCTGGTGTGTCTGAAGACAGCTACAATGTACTCATATAAATAAAATAAATAAATCTTAAAAAAAAAAAAAAAGGCAAAACCTTCAGTATAGCTCAGGAGAATACATCCAATGGCAGTATGAGTTGTCATCTGTGTGGAGAAGTGATTCATACTCATATACATGCTCAAGAATTCAGCATGTATCTATACCTAAGTGCTCAACATACAGGCAGGAAAAACACTTAAACGCTTAATATTCTTTTTTTAAAAAAATGTTTAAAGGAATGCTTTCAAAGACTGGGCACCACTGTCCAGCCATGTTATTAGTTTTTAGCAGGCTTAGTAGCTCAAACCACTTTGGAAGTTGAAGCAGAAGGATTGCTAAGAGTTAGATACCAGTCCGGGCTAGACAGGGACAAAGAGTGAATCCTTGTTTCATATTTTAAAAAATTAAGAAAACAAAAGACACCCTGAGTCTTTAAACCTGCTTCAATGACCAAGGCCCTAACAACAGACTGAATCTTGAGTCTCCACAACGCCCATCACACTACTCCTAAAGCCATCTAGCACTTTCTACCTAGCTTACTCCTCCCGTCAACCCCCGGGGTCTTAAAACGACCAGGGTACAGGGGAAGGGTCCATTTTCAGTATTCCCACATTTACGGATAAAACAGGCAAGAAAAATGAACCTGGGAAACCTCGCGAGAGTGTGAGGGAAGCATCCCGGAGTCCAGTAGCTAGAGACACCCAGCAAATAGGGGGCGACGCCTCTGCTTCCTGTCACTCCCTGTCGAGTGCTGAGGCCGAAGCATCCCTCACACACGACCTGTAGGCCTTTTCCTGCAAAGGTGGCCGCTCAACCGCAACGATGAGCGGCGAGCACAACGGAACCTTAAGATTCAGAGTACCGATTACGGGAGAACAAGTTTCTCGGATGCGCAATGACGTTGCAACTGGGCGTGGTAGGCGGGGCCTAGAGAGACCAGCGTCAGGTTTAGCCAATCAGCGGGCACCAGGAGAGCCGTAATCCAATGGAGGTGCCCTTTGGGCACGCTGGGGGCGGGCCAGGTGCGTAAGACTTTTCGAGAAGACCCGCATAGAGCACGTTGTTCTCGGCCTCTTCTTTTAGCTAGGCCAGCCATGGCGGCTGTGAAAACCCTAAATCCTAAGGCCGAGGTGGCCCGCGCGCAGGCAGCGCTGGCAGTGAACATCAGCGCGGCACGGGGCCTGCAGGATGTTCTGAGGACCAACTTGGGGCCTAAGGGCACCATGAAGATGTAAGCCTGGGCTGGCGGGAGGGCGGGCCTGGTGGGTCAATGGCCGCAAATTCCAGTCGTTGCCTCCAGGCCTTCGCGCTGGCATTTTCTACAATGTCTGTGCTGCATCCCATCCAAACCACCCGGATTCGCGCCTTTCAAGTTGCTGGTTGCACCCACTTCCTTTGGAGGAAGAGGGTGGCATGTGCACCCTTTCTGAACCCAGCCCCGCGGCCCTGAGTTTACTAGGATGTAGGAGTAAGGTCCAAATTTCAGGGGATCTATTTTCATTACCTTATTAACTAGCAGATTAATGAAGTTTACTGAGACGTTGCGATTTGCTTTTTATCTATGCTCTTATTCACTCCCTGTCTCTCTCTCCTCTCGTATCCGTTCCTCAAATAACGTCTGCTTTGGAGTCATATATTTCGTAGCCTCCTTTTGTCCCCTTTACACCTCTTTCTCTTTTGTGGGACTTTTCATTAATGTATTTAGTTGAGATAGAGTCCGACTGACAAGTTATGGTTTGTCTCGAACTCTTCAAGAGGGGGGTCCCATTGGCTGGTTTGTGAATTCTTACTTGGTTTTTTATTGAAAAAGTCACATTCTTGCTCATCAATTCCTACCCATTTGACAGGCTTGTATCTGGTGCTGGAGACATCAAACTTACTAAAGATGGCAATGTGCTGCTTCACGAAATGGTAAGAGGCTGTCGTACTAGGTAAAATAATCTTGATCTCCTGTTCCTTCTGAGGTGGATAAAATTCTTCATCGGGTCATCATACCTTTCAAGCAGAAATAATAGGAAGTGCTTTAGTGGGTGAGGAACTCTGTTGAGTCTGACACATGAGTTAGGACACTTGGTTTGTTTTGTTTTTGGCCTACTTTGTAGTCTGGGCTAAAAAAAAAAAATTGTATAAAAGATTGTTGTGTCTACTTTAGCTAAATATTGTAGCACACATCTTCAATCCCAGCTAGATCTCTGAGTTCAATACCAGGCAGAGCTACATAAGCATAGTGAGACCCTGTCTCAAAAACAGAGCAGTAGGAAAGAAAAGCAAAAATAAATGCCCATCTTTCCTCTCAACTGCGGGAAAAATGAAAATCTTACTTTTGTTTGTTTGAGATGAGTCTCACTGTGTAGCCCTGGCTGGCCTCAAACTCACAATGATTGCCTGCTTTCTGCCTCCTGAATGCTGGGATTAAAGCTGTGTGCCTCACACCTGGCTCTCTCATGGTTGTTATTTCTGTCCCAGGGATCATATTAAATTGATCCAACTACCCATTTCCTCACCAGAGCTTTCAGGTCCTGTAGTCCACATCCCAGGAAAGGGAATGATTTGAATATCGTATCAAATCAAATCAGTCATATCAAAATGTGGTCACACTGTGCAATCTTAAGTAGAGGCTTTAAAAAGAAGCCTTTACCCTAGGCAATGTTTTAAGTCATTTAAACAGTTCTTTTTCTACCTACAGCAAATTCAACACCCAACAGCCTCACTGATAGCGAAAGTGGCTACAGCCCAGGATGACATAACTGGTGATGGCACTACATCCAATGTCCTCATCATTGGGGAGCTGCTGAAACAAGCGGACCTCTACATTTCTGAAGTATACATGATTCTTGTTTCTATGCTATGTTGTTTGGTGGGCTATTGGTGCAAATTGATGTAATGCTCTGAGGGCACACCATAGAATGGTCTGGGAGCTTGTGCCTGTAACCTGATCTGAAATGACTGAAAAAAAGTCAACTATATGTAAATGGTTACTTATTTATGTTTACTGGGCTAACCTCAAACTCAGGAGAGATCTGCCTGTTATTGCTCCTACACCCAGCCTACTCTCTGATTTCTTTTTTTAAATAATATTTCAAACTAATGTGAATTAGTTTCCGATTACCTGTAGACAAGAGAAGCAAGCTCTTACAGCACAATGTTAGGAGCCAGTTTTGTGTTCTTGGATTGCACAGTGAACACCCAAGTGTGCTTTGTAGTTCCCTTGGCCTTGACTCTGTGCTAGAGTAAAGTCTGTTCTTTTCCTCTGCATTGAAAGGAGTACTGTGTCCTTTTAAATGTATTCAGAAAATCAGCACACCATCTTAACTGTAGTAAGTATGAATGACCCAGGGTGTCCCTTCAAACATTACTGGACTTAGTGAATCTTAGTGGTATCTAGTTGAAGATGGAAGTGTTGAGAGTGGTTTTTTTTTTTTAACTGTTTGGATTACAGGGTCTTCATCCCAGAATAATAACTGAAGGTTTTGAAGCTGCAAAGGAAAAGGCACTCCAGTTTTTGGAACAAGTCAAAGTAATCAAAGAGATGGACAGAGAAACACTCATTGATGTGGCCAGGACATCTCTGCGGACTAAAGTTCATGCTGAACTTGCAGATGTCTTGACGGAGGTGTGTATTAAACATAGTTGGGTATGTGTGATGCAATGCATGGGGAAGTCTTACGTAAAAACCTGTTCTAAGTATTGTGCACTTAGGCTCTTCACAGGGATGCTGTGTACAGGAAGGGGTTAGGGTTTTCCCTAGGCAGTAATGATCTAATCTGTCTTCAACGTCTTAAGATGGAATTGTTAACAGGCATGGGTTAGGAAGGACAATTGACAGGTTCTAGAAAGTCTCTAGTCATGGTTTTGCTTCCCTGCCCGAGTCCCCCCGCCCCCCAACATTTAAAGGAACTGGTAGTTTGGTATGTGTTGTGGTCAAATCAGGCTGATTAACGTTCTTTTCTAATACTTTCCTGGGGGACTTTGGAACCCATCTGCTAGTTCATAGTGCAGTGTAAATTGTGTAAGGTGTGGTTACACTTTGTGGGATAAGGTGGGTTTGAAATAGGGCTGAGATTGGAGGTCTGTGCCACCATAAAATAGCACTTGTGTTACAGATTGGAGTTTTAGAGACAATTTTAAGCCTTTTACGCTCTTCTGAACAACAGCTAAAGTGTCAGCCTCTGCACATGAAATTTATTAATGGTTATCTCATAGGCTGTGGTGGACTCCATCTTGGCTATTAGGAAAAAAGATGAGCCCATTGACCTCTTCATGGTTGAGATCATGGAGATGAAACATAAATCTGAAACTGATACAAGGTAGGTAAGAGAACGCTTTGAAGTGTTTTCTACCACTGATCCGCTCCCCAGTCTAGAGATAAGTTCATATTGTATAGGTTACTGAGTATGGCGTGCACTGTGGAAATGAGGGAGGGCTGTGCTATGTTTGTAGTCAGTATGATTCTGAAATATGAACATCAGTGAACAGGTATTAATATGCTTGAGTACAGTGTGTAGAAGGAAAAACTTTGTTCAAAGATTTGTTTATTTTATGTATGAGTGCTCTATCTGTATGTACACCTGCATGCCGAAAGAGGTCATAATGGTTGTAAGCTACCATATGGTTGCTGGAAATTGAACTCAGGGACTCTAGAGAACGGCCAGTACTCTTAACCTCTGAGCCATCTCTCCAGCCCTGAAAACATTTCTTTAAGGGAGTTGAAGTGACAGCCTGCTGGTTGTAGACATGCAAGCTTGTTATTTTTGTTTGGGTGGCCTGTCTTGTATCTTAGAGCATTCCTTTTCACATTTGACCTTAAGTTTAACTGAAAAGTTGTTGAACAACTTTAGAAACTTGATGTGCATGAAAATTAGCACTGTAACAAGTATGTGACTTTATTAATATGCGTCACTCTCCCTTCTGTGTATGTTAATAGAAGTGGGATAAATAATCCTGTTTTATAGCTTAATCAGAGGGCTTGTTTTGGATCATGGGGCGCGGCATCCTGATATGAAGAAAAGAGTAGAAAATGCCTACATCCTCACATGCAACGTGTCCTTAGAGTATGAGAAAACGTGAGTTTATGGCTCCTTCAAGATGGGTGGAAGTTGATGTTCATTTTCTCCACTGAGGACATGGGGGCTGGGGTTATGTGGAGCCAACTGGTGCAGCACTTGCTTAGACTGTCTAGCCTGATGCAAGCCCCTTAAAAAACTAAGATAGCATGGAAATTTCTCCTTTGCCTTTTTTTTTTTTTTCTTCCTTAATAGAGAAGTGAATTCTGGGTTTTTTTACAAGAGTGCTGAAGAGAGAGAAAAACTAGTAAAGGCTGAACGAAAATTCATTGAAGATAGAGTTAAAAAAATCATAGAACTGAAAAAGAAAGTCTGTGGTGATTCAGATAAAGGATTTGTTGTTATTAATCAAAAGGTAAGAACTTAAAATTATGAATTAGTCTTATTTATTTTTAAGGTAAAGGCTATTGAAAAAATGTTTGTTTTTATTCAGGGGATTGACCCCTTTTCTTTAGATGCCCTTGCAAAAGAAGGTATCGTAGCTCTGCGCAGAGCCAAGAGGAGAAACATGGAAAGGTGAGGGAAACCAACTTAATACTTTGCATGAGAGTTAGAATTATTCCCTCTGTACTTCTGCTTGTTTTTTCATTTTACTAGCATGTATTAATTAAACAGAATCATTGATTTCTTTATTATACAGACGTATGATATGCTTTGACCATTTTATACACAATCCCTGTAGCTCTGGTTCCTTCTGTCCCTATTACTGCTGGCTCCTGTTTGCAGATAGTCTGTTCTTAGCTGGATGTGGTAGCACACACCTTCAATCCCAGCATTTGGTGAGCAGATGCATGATGATCTCTGAACTTTGAGGCCAGCCTGGTTTACAAAGCTAATTCTAGGACAGTCGGGGCTGTTACACAGAGAAACCCTGTCTCGAAAAAAAATGACCTAGATTACACAGACTCTTGCTTTTTGTGGCAATGTATACATTTAAAAATCTACCTTTTAAAACTTTTTTGTGTATGTTCAGGCTTGTGCACATAAAGTCCAAGGACAGCTTACAGTGTCTCTTACCATGTGGATCCCAGGGATTGAGCTCGGGTCCCCAAATTTACCATTTAATTTCACTGTATTGTCTGAGCTTGGCAATCCTCACTCAACCTTCCAAGTACATGGTTACAGATAAGCAACGCCATTGCCAGCCATTATTTTAACCATTTTTAAAGTGCAGGGGACTGGAGGAGATGGCTCTGTTATTAGAAATACATAATTGTTCTTACAGAGCACCTGGGTTCAGTTACCAACACCCAAATGATGGTTCACAACTACCTGCAGCTCTAGTTTCTGGGACTCAGAAGCCCCCCTCTGGCCTCTGTAGGCTCTTATGCACTCATAGAAAAACTACAAAGTAGAATTCATTGGCATTAACTATGGTCCCCACTGGTCATCATCTCTGTCACCGCACTTAATTTTTTTTCTTCCCCTAGTCTTTGATGCCATCTAAAAGTGGATTCAAGATCATGTCTTTAAATTTATTATGATTTTATTTTTAAGACAATCTCAAGAGGCCTCAGAACCAAAGAGATCTGTCTGCCTCTGCCATCTGAGTGCTTGTGTTAAAGGCATGTGCCACCATGCCGACTGTATTTTTTGTGTGTATGTGTGTACCATGGGCATTCAGTATCTATGGACATCAGTTTAAGGTATTGGAACCCCTAGAACTGGAGCTAGAGATGCTCAGTTAACATATGGGTGCTGTGGTCTGAACCTCAGTTCTTGTGCATGAGATGCTAGGTGCTTACTATGCCCAGCCACATGTTTTATTTTTTTCAACCATGACATAAGTGAAACCTATTTTTTCTTGTCTAGATAGAGGTCACATCAAGAAGATAGTATGTTGGAGTGGTGCACACAAACCTCTAGTCCCGCCACCACTCAGGGAGTGGAGGCAGGCTTTTGGTCTGTGTACATGTCTCAACCAAACATTCAATATTAAAAACTAGAAAGAAGGTTCCTAAGAAACATTCCTCCCACAGAGCCCCATCTATATTCTGGTTTCTTTGTGAATTGGTGTTTTGATGGCTTTGGCAGGGAGGTTTAAATTGAGATTTAATAGTTCATTTACCCACTGGGTTATGATGAATACAAAGAGGGCTGCTTTAAGATACACTTTTCATGCATTTCTGAGAATTTCCTTGCTAAAAAGATTGTTGATACTCTTGAACTTGACCACTGTGGCTTACTGTATTTTCCCTAATGTATTTCACTGTTGCAGGCTGACACTTGCTTGTGGTGGAATAGCTCTGAATTCCTTTGATGACCTGAATCCTGACTGTTTGGGACATGCAGGGCTTGTCTATGAGTATACACTTGTAAGTGTTTCCTTCCTAAGACAAATAGTATTTGTTTATCATTGGTTGAGTAGGAAACTTTAACCTCAAAATTAGATTCTTAACATTTTTACGGGATTTGGTTGGTTGGTTGGTTGGTTTTTGTTTGAGACAGGATCTCTACTGCATGGGCTGGCCTAGAACTCACTGTGTACAGGTCTTTCAATGTCTTTTGCATCTTGAATTGTTTTCCTCCTTCAGTTTTTTTTTTTTAATGGGATGATGGTGGGTTCCTAGTATACTACTCACACACACCCCTCCTGATTCCCTTTGCATAAGTTTTGTATTTGTTGGGTTTGTGTTAAGACAAGGTTTTATTGTATAGCCTTGGAACTCCCAGAAACCCTCCTGCCTCTGCCTTCCAAGTCCTGAGGTTAGGTATGCACCATCATGACTAGGTAAATTTTTGACAATAATTTCTCTTCTACACAGGGTGAGGAGAAGTTCACCTTTATTGAGAAGTGTAACAATCCCCGTTCTGTCACTTTACTGGTTAAAGGACCAAATAAGCACACGCTGACTCAAATCAAGGATGCAATAAGAGATGGCTTGAGGGCTGTCAAAAATGCTATTGATGATGGTAAGAACCCCTCGGTATTTGAGTTGTGTTCTTGTTGCTAGTCTAAAAGGCATGGGTGAATACTGTGTTCTTTAGTCAGTAATTTACACAGCCAGACACCATGCAAAAGTAAAGTCTTCCTTTAAGATGGCTGATATGCTATATTTTATGGTGTATCATTATTAAAAGTGAGTACAAATAAGTGGCTAAGGCTGGTGGCTCTGGAGCTGATTACTGCTTATGGTAAGGTTAGACCCCCTTTGCTGTTAGCTATTGACTGCTTGTGCTATGGCTTAAGAAGCAAGTCTGTGGTATAGCACCTGCCTAACATTCGAGACTGTACCTCCATCTCTATTACTGCAAAAACAGATCCACTCTGTCTCTGTGTGTGTTTAATCACAAGCATAGTGAATTCATAAGTTTAATTGCCTAATATTTCACCTTAAAATGAGTTCTAAACTGTTGTCTTTTTTTTGTATTTGGTAGGGTTTTTTATCTATCTCTGTAACTTTGCATTTTCTCCTTCCTATGCCCAACAGGCTGTGTTGTCCCAGGTGCGGGTGCAATAGAAGTCGCACTGGCAGAAGCTCTGATTAAATACAAGCCCAGTGTAAAGGGCAGGGCTCAGCTTGGAGTCCAGGCATTTGCAGATGCCTTGCTCATCATTCCCAAGGTTTGGATACTTAACTTAAATCTTAGTTTTGCTGACAGCCTGTAGCTATGGTCAGTTGTAATGTTAGTTCCTACAGTAGAAAACTAACTAGTTGTGGTGGCATGTGCCTTTAATCCTAGCATTTGTGAAGTAGAGGCAAGCAGATTTCAGCCAGCCTGGTCTGCATAGCAAATCTCATGCCAGCCAAAGGTATTTGTAGCAGGACAATACTTCTTCAGACCTGAGTGGGTAGAATTTAAATTTGGCACCCCACCACATCCTGGGACAGGCAAGCAGGAAATTTCTGCAGCTGTACAGGAGAGAAAACTGGAGAAAAAAAGGGGAAACCATCATAGAGGTCGGACACAAATTAAGGACCCTGTGGCAGGGAGAGGTTAGTGGACTGATTAGCACAGCTGCATGGCACCAGCCCAGGAAACCACTGCCTAGATCTGTTGTTATTGGTCTCTATTAGGTACTTAATAAAGGTTAGGGTTTGTGACCAGTGCTTTGATTTGCCAGGTTTGGGGTATATTAGAGAGTTGGTCAACTACACTTCTGCCTATTCTTCAGAAAAGAACATGGATATGGTTCTTTCTTCAGTCAAAGCATGCAACCCTTCCCCTGTGTGTTTGGTAGGGGTAAGAAGGGGTATGCAGTAGCACATGTATGGTCAGAAGACTGCTTCCAGGGAACCTCTTAAAATTGGAAATACTGTTCATTTATTCTGGTTTAACCCTCAATTCTCAGTGTTTTTTCAAGAATTAAATTTGTTCTCTAGGTTCTTGCCCAGAACTCTGGTTTTGACCTTCAGGAAACATTAGTTAAAGTTCAAGCTGAACATTCAGAATCCGGTCAGCTTGTAGGTGTGGATCTGAGCACAGGTGAGAATACTGCACCTCATTTGTGGGAGTAAAAGTGGGTGGGGTAAAGCTGGGGAGGGGAAGATGGATGACAGGAGGATCTTGGTACGAGTGCTGTGTGTAAAGCAGAAAGCTTATGTCAGTAACTCACTAGAAGACATTTGGGAATGAGGGAATTCAAAAACACATGTAATGTGGGTCAATAGCAATGTGTTCCGAACAGAGAGTGTACAAACATCTGGTAAGCAGTGAGCTCTTCTTGACTGTAAGTCATTGCTAAGAAGAGATCAGCCACACATCAAACTTGTTCTGGATAGGAGCAGTGATTGGAGGACTCTTGGTTACTAATGGATGAGTGATCAGGAGTAAGCCATACTGTTCCTTTGTATTTAAATACCCCCAGGTGCAGCCTGGATGCTGCCTTGGGCTGTAGTATAGAAAACTGTCTTTAAAAATTGGCTCAGAGCCAGGCAGTGGTGGCGCACACCTTTAATCCCAGCACTCGGGAGGCAGAGGCAGGCGGATTTCTGAGTTCGAGGCCAGCCTGGTCTACAGAGTGCATTCCAAGACAGCCAGGGCTATACAGAGAAACCCTGTCTCTCAAAAAAAAAAAAAAAAAGAGTAATATACCTCATATATACACTCTTTTCAGGAAATCGCCTTTTTATTAACTATCTTGAGAGATGTGTATGTATGTATTTAATGAAGATAAAAGGATTTAGACAAAGTTTCCTTTATAAACTGATTTTCTTTGAAATTGGGTAGAATAAATATCTAAAATGTTCTTGACAATGTGGGAAAGCCCTTACGGGCAACATTAACAGATATTTTACATTAGTTAATTTTGTTTGAAAATTGACTGTCAGATAGCAGTAGTATTAAAAAATATAGCTATTTTAGGAAAAGAAAGTTTATGTCCAAGAGTTAATAGAATAAATGGTAAAGAAAGTTAACAGAAGAGAAGATTCCAAAGCAGTCTGTGTGTCTAAGGCCTGTGTGTTTGCGAAGTATGATTACATAACAGTAGTAGACTTTTGGATTTCAAAAGAGACATTTCCACCAATGTTCAGAGGCAGCAGAATTGCCAATAATAGCAATAGCAAAGGAACCTGGCATGGTGGGACATGCTTTTAGTCCCAGCATTTATGAGGTAGAGACGAGATCTCTGAGTTCTAGGCTAGGCTAGGCTTCATAGCAAGCTTAAAGACAGCTAGGGTTACCTAGGGAGACCATGTCTCAAAAAACAAAAAGTAATACTACTACTGTCTGTCATCATCATTAGTTCATTTTTAAGCAATTTGAAAAAACAGAGTCTTCAGAGGCTGTGTACCACCATGCCAAGTATTTTAAAAATTTAAACAAGTTTTTAATCATATGTTCCGACCTGCCTCTTGCTTTTTTTCCCCACTCTGTACTTTAAGCATTATATTCATATCAGCGAAACATTAGTAACTGTGAGTATGTGAGAGAAAACTTCCTAATTTCATGAATTCAGGTAAATTTAAGAAACAGATTGCTCCTTTAATCCCAGCATTTAAGAGGCAGAGGCAGGTGGATTTCTGAGTTCGAGGCCAGCCTGGTCTACAGAGTGAGTTCCAGGACAGCCAGGACTACACAGAGAAACCCTGTCTCCAAAACAACAACAAAAAATTTGTCTCAGTTGGCCCGTGTTTTCTGTTTTAGAATTGGTAGGGTTCATAAAGTGGAATGTTTTTTCTTGAAAAAGGCCTTTGGTGCTCTGGTTATTTGCAGGGGAGCCGATGGTGGCCGCAGAAATGGGCGTGTGGGATAACTACTGTGTGAAGAGGCAGCTGCTTCACTCCTGGTGAGTCTGGGCGCAGGATGGCTCTTGGTCAGGCATAGAACAGTCTGGGTTGAAGGCTGAGCTGTCCTCCTTTCCTCTTTCAGCACTGTCATCGCCACCAGCATTCTCCTGGTCGACGAGATCATGAGAGCCGGCATGTCCTCTCTGAAGGGGTGAAGTCCGCCTGTGATGCTACAAAATACTGGGGGGAATGGTTTATTTTGCCCAAGCTTCAAGTGATTTGGAAAAGAATTTTCCTGAACAAGAACAGGACATTTGGCACCGATTCAAAATTATAATACTGTAAAATTTAATTTTATTTTTGCATTGAGTGCACACACTCAAAGCAGGTCTTTTTAAACCCACTGAACAAGATGTTTTAGTTACAGTGATATAAAATTGTTTAAGAAGATAAGTGTGTTGTCTACCTTGTTCCTTACATGTTCTTTGAAAATTTGTAATGGTTTTCTCCTAAATAAGGCATGGTGATACATACCTGTAAGCCTAGCACTTTGGAAATAAAGTCAGGAAGTTCTATGCCAACTTAGGCTACAGGAGACCCTGGCTCAAAAGAATAATTTTGTTGTTGTGAATGTATTTGAAATTACTCAGCCAACTCTCTGTTAAACATGTAAGATTCTTGCCGGTGTAAAACACATCTGGGTAATTTATGGGATTCATAGTGTCTCTAATAAATACTTAAGAGTGAAGCTACTGGATCATTCACACTTGAAATAACTGCTAAAGTGCTTCAAAAAAGCTAACAAAGCCAAGTCACTACACAGAGGCTGGAGGATCAGAATTCTGCAGCCCAACCCCTCCAGACAGCATGGAAACACAGGCAGAAACAGTTGTAAATTTAACAACCAAAAGAAAGATGGTTGAAGAATAAGGGCTTGGGTGAAACACAAGATTTTTAGGCTATTTTTTAATTTGTTTTTGCATCCGTCACAGCTTGATTTCACCTCTGCGTTTTCATGTACTTGCTTTTATGTGTTTGATAATATCTGGGGGGAAGGGAGCTGTTTCAGTATTCCAGTGAGTAAAATAAAAATTCGAAAGCTGGTTTTGTGTTAAGTTCAACTGAATAGAGGATAGCATCTGAGTGGAGAGATGGCTGAGTTACTTAGAAGTACTTGTTTGCCTGGCAGTGGTGGCTCACGCCTTTAATTTTTGCACTCCACTCGGGAGGCAGAGGCAGGCCTGGTCTACAGAGTGATTCCAGGACAGCCAGGGCTACACAGAGAAACCTTGTCTCGAAAAACCAAAAAAAAAAAAAGTTCTTGACAGGCAGTTCAGTTCCCAGCACTGTGAGCAGCTTCTAACCAGCTGTGACTGCAGCTTGACATGCACAGGCTCCTATACATCACACACAGAAGTGTTTAGAATAGATAAAATGTTAAGCGAGAGCAGGATTGGTGTGGGGCTATGTTTAATTCATTCGTGGGTGGGCCCTATGGGCAACTCCCAAGGAGCGCCCTGCCATTGGTCCTTAAATCAGGCTGCATCAAGAATTTGCGCAGGCGCGAGAAAGTCCTGAGGAGGCGCATGCGTTCTGAGTTCTGGCTCTTCACCATGGGTTCCCCGTTCCCTATCCTGTTGCTGCTGTGGTTCCTGTCCTGCACCCGGCTTCAGCTAGGTCAGTGTGTGGCCCTGTGTCTAAATCCCCACCCCACCCCCCAATTCCTGGGCACCTGAAAGTGACTGTATCCTGCGTTCTAGGTGCTGCCCCCGGGTCTAGGGCTACTTGCTGGCCACCATGAAATTATTTTTTTTTTAAAAGCAGGGTCTGGTATGCAGCCCTGTGTGGGGCGTTGAGAGCAAGGCATTCTGGTTTTCCTTTTTTCCTTTTCCCACTTCCCTGTCTTGAGCTGGTGCACTCATGTGATACATAGCTTTTATTTGTAGAAAGCTTTGAAAGCGCGAGATACGCTTAAGTCACATACACAGAAATCAGATGCCATTTTCCATCTTACAACTAGCAGTACTCAATGTCTGTTTAAATGCACCTTTATCTCTAATTACTTTCGGAATAAGTTGTTTGTTTTTTTGTTTTTTAAGAACATTTTATGTGTATGAGTGTTTTGCCTCCTCGTATGCATGTGCACCACGATTGTGCCTGGTGCCAATGGAGGTCTGGTTGGATCCCTGCAACAGAAGAAACATGGTTATAAACCACTGGGTGTGTGCTGGAGACTAAACATGGGACGGTCTTCAATAGCGACAGGTGCTCTTATATTCTTAGCACTCTATTTTATTTTATCTTTGAGGCAGAGTCTCAACTATGTCACCTTGCCTGGCCTAGAACATAGACCAGTCTGACCTCAAATTCAGAGATCTGCCTAGACAAGCACTCTCTCAGCTGAGCTACAGCTCAGAGGCCCTTGTTTAGGGTTTCTTGGAATAAAGTTCTTGGCTGTGGTAGCCCAAACTAGTCTTGAGCTGCTGCAGCTTCTTTAGGATTGGGATTGTAAGGCATAATATGGTTTTAGACTGTACTTTTTTGTGTGACAGGGTCTCACTATGTAGACCAGGCTGGCCTCAAAATCACAAAGATCCATCCTCTAGATGCTGGGTGTACACCACCAAGCATGACCTGAAAAAATTTTTATTTTTATGTGTTTGTGTGCCACGAGTTTATGGATACTGGCAAACAATGGAAGATTTAACCTGGCCTCTATAAAACATATTTTAAATTTTAGCTTTTAGAGACAGGGTTTCTCTGTATCCTTGGCTGTCCTGAAACTCACTCTGTAGACCAGACTGGGCTCAAACTCAAAGAAATGCCTGCCTCTACCTCCCAAGTGCTGGAATTAAAGGACCACCACTGCCCAGCCCTAAAAAAAAAATTTTTTTTAAATGTTTGTTAAATTAGAATCAAGCTACAGTTTATATTGCAGTTTGATATTTCATTCCCCTTTGATTTGAGATCTCCCTGCTTACTTGTTTTTTCCCTCTCAGAATTATTCCTGAGAGGGGTAGAATTGTGTCAGAGTGAGAAGACTAAATGAGAGGCTGGGGTCTGGCACCACCAAGTATGTGTGAGACCCTGGCGTCAATCCCCTGTGACACACACACAAAGTTCTTGAGCTGTAATCTTAGCATCGGTGAGGTGAAGGTGGGAGATCCCTTGAGTGAAGGAGCTGTAGAATTTTTCTTTTTTTAAATCAGAAAAAAATTGCCAAGCAATGGTGATGCAGGCCTTTAATCCCAGCACTCCAGAGGCAGAGACAGGCGGATCTGTGAGCTCAAGGGCAGTCTGGTCTACACCAGCCTGGTCTACAGAGTGAGTTCCAGGATAGCCAAGACTGCAGAAAAAACTCTATCTCACGAGAGAGAGAGAGAGAGACAGAGACAGAGACAGAGAGAGAAGGAGGAGGAGGAGGGGAAAAAGAGAGAAAACTTTTAAAAATCAGAAAAATCCCTAACATACATATGCACACAAATGATGGGTGTGATTCAGTGTATAGTGCTTGCTTATCATGAGACCTGATTTCCATCCCCAGCATCAAATAAACTGGGCCAAGTGGTATACACCTGTTACCTAGCATCAGGAAGTTAAGGCAGTGAAGTCAGGAGTTCAGTATCATACATAGTTCTAAATGGCCTGGGCTACATGAGACCTCATCTCAAAAGTAAAACAATAAAGTGTTCAACCATACAAAGGAAGAAGGAAAGAAACAGCATGAAGTATGAGTGGTGTAGTGGCTTACATATTAGTGCCAGCAGCTTACATATTAGTCCCAGCACTTGGCAAAGCCTGGCTGATCTCTGTGAGTTCAAGGCCAGCCTGAGTTATATAGTAAGACCTTATCTTCAAAGGTTGGAGCTGGTGGTAGAGGGAGTGTGGGTGAAAATGTAAATGTATTTGAGGTTACAGTTTCTAAATTTACTTAGCAAGAGAAGCATGTAAATAATGAAGTATGATCTGGAGAGATGACTCAGCAGTTAAGAGCATTTGCTGTTCCTGTCCAAGAGGGCAAAGAGGACCAAGGCTTGCTTCCCAGTACCCACATGGCATCTGTCTAGTTTCAGAGGACTCAGTGCCCTCTTCTGGCCTCTACGGGTGCCAGACACACACACAGTGCACTTATATACATAAAGTGCTATGTATATAAGCTACACACTCATAAAATAAAAATATTTTTAGAAAGCAGAGTGTGTTAATGCACGCTTTTAGTTTAAGCATTCAGGAAGTAAAAGCAAGTGGAACCCCATGAGTTTGAGGCCAGCCCAGTCTACATAGTGAGCTCCAGACCAGCCAGGTCCACACAGTGAGGCCCTGCCTCAACACAACAATAAAGATTTTAAAAAGAAGCAGAGTGTAGGGCTTAGGGTACATGCCTTTAATCCCAGCACTCAGGAGGCAAAGGCAGGCAGATCTCTGTGAGTTCAAGGCCAGCCTGGTCTACAGAGTTCTAGGACAGCAGGGCTACACAGAAAAGCCATGTCTCAAAACAACAAAAAATAATAATTATTATAGTAGAATTAAAAAAAACAAATAATGAGGTAAATCAAATCCTATCTATGTACATATATTTATATGCATTACTAGTACTTGTCCTGTTCTGCAGGATATGCCCAGGATCCTGCCATGGTTCATCTGCCAGGTGGTCGATTTCTGATGGGGACAGATGCTCCAGACGGCAGAGATGGTGAAGGGCCTGCCCGAGAAGTGACAGTAAAACCCTTTGCCATCGACGTATTTCCGGTCACCAATAAAGACTTCAGGTATTTCAAGGTTTTTGGTGCAGGGGTACGGGTTCTTTCTAATTTTTTTTTTTTTTTCTGGTTTTTCGAGACAGGGTTTCTCTGTGTAGCCCTGGCTGTCCTGGAACTCACTCTGTAGACCAGGCTGTCCTGGCTTTCTGATCTTTTCAAATTCTAATTTTTATTCCTAATTTTCCTGTCTCAAAAATTAAATTAATCTTGACAAAAGAGATAGCTGTGAGAGACTGAATAGAAACGTAGCTTACGTAGAAACGTAGAAAGATAGAATCTCGATTTTTTTTTAAAGATTTATTTATTTATTATATGTAAGTAGCTGTCTTCAGACACTTTTTCTTCTCTCTCCGGCCCTGCTCGCTGTCACTGTCTTCAGACACCCCAGAAGAGGGTATCAAATCTCATTACTGATGGTTGTGAGCCACCATGTGGTTGCTGGGATTTGAACTCAGGACCTTCGGAAGATCAGTCAGTGCTCTTAACCTCTGAGCCATCTCTCCAGCCCTAGAATCCAGATTTTTATTTTTAAAACTTTAGATATTTGTTTTACTATTTTATGGTACATGCGCGCTTTGCATGAATTTAGTGTGTGCACCCATATACATACCTGGTGCCCCTCAGAGGTCAGAAGAGGGCATCGGATCCCCTGGAAAGGGAGTTACAGAAGGTTGTGAGCTGCCATGTGGGTGCTGGGAATCAAACTCAAGTCTTCTCTTTTAGACTGTACTGGACCTCATTCTATATGTGAGACTATCTTTGAACTCTGAGATCCTCCCACCCTTGCCTCCTGAATGCTGGGGTTAGAGATGTGGGCTGCCACTTCCCCAAAGCCACATCCTCTTTAAGAGCAACAAATGTTCTTAACTGTTGAGCCATCCCTCCAGCCCTGATCCCAATTTTTAGAAGTATGTAATGCATAAACCCAGAGGACACAGACTGCATTAGTTAGTGGGTTTGGCACATGCTTTTGCAGTTTTAAAAGGAGCAAACTGAGGCTGTCTATCAGTGTGAAGAACTTAGCTAGCAGATCCTTTGGTTCATTTCCTAGCACTGGAAAAAAATTAATCTTTAAAGATTTTAAACTTTTAAAACCCTTAAATTGGGCTCGAACATCCATGTAAGCACCATGGCGCATATGCACATAAGCACACACATGCAAACACGCTAAAATTAAAAGACTAATTAATGAAAATAAAAAGGTGCAAAACATGTTGACAGTGATACTAAAGAAAAGAAGAAGCTAAATCCACTGCACAGTGCTAATGGAGAAAGCCAGGCCCCAACCCCGTGCTCAGCAATTCAGTGTATGTGGCATCTTTGGAGTGAGGAATGGTGGTGAAGGTCTTAGAGCCCAGCACCAGGGAGGCTGAGGCAGAACTACAGATTGAAGATGAGATTGCCTAGGTAAGTTTCAGGCCAGCCTGATCCACAGAGAGGATTCCAAAAATAAATGAATAAACAGAAACTGAAAAGACATTTCCAGAAAGACAGATGATTGCGGGGACAGTGGGGAAGTTTGCGGGTGATTGCTCCAACTGTTTCCTGAATTATAGTATAGTATAGTATAGTATAGCAGCAATTGTATACTTGTTTATCTGTTTTAGTGACAGTCTGGCATGTATCTCAGGCTGGTCTGGAATTCAATATCCTCTCTTCCTCAGCCTGGTCTACACAGCAAGTTCCAGGCCAGAAAAGACTGCACAGCAGTGGTTCTCAACCTATGGGTTGTGACCCCTTTACCAAGTCAAACAACCCTTTTGTGGAGATCACCGAAACCACAGACATTTACATTATGATTAGGAACAGTTGCAAAATCACAGTTATGAGGCAGCAACAAAAATAATGTTATGGCTGGGGGTTACAGCATTGGGAAGGCCGAGAACCACTGCTGTACAGTGAGTCCCTGTCTTTACAAAACAAAACAACAAAACCTCACAGAACTATATATTCAATATATTTCCTGACATATATATTCTAGTCTTATAGAAAATTTGCTCAGGTGTGTTAGAAAGAAAGAATAATCTTGGTGTTGCACAAAGGAACATACAAATCGAAAGTAGCTTGTAAAAAGAGTACATTGGGCCGGGCAGTGGTAGCACACACTTTGATCCCAGCACTTGGGAGACAGAGTACATCAGGCCCCAAACTAGGCTATCAGGCACACTTGGGCCTAGATGGTTCCTATCCTTTATTCCTGCTGTTTGTTGGTGGAAACTGCATCTCATGCACTTTTTAGAACCTTACATGATGACAAGACTGGCTGATCAGCTGGAAGGTGAAGATTGAGGAATTGAGTCCTTGCAGGCATAACTCCTTAGATAGGAAAAAACAAACCAAAACAATAACAAAAGCCTACCTACCTTTTATAAGTAAAAAAAAAAAAAAAAACAAACTACCTTTCATAGAAAAAAGAAAAAAATGTTTCTCATGTGTATCAAGTTAATTTCTTTTTTAAAGACTTGTTTATTTATTTTATGTATGAGTAATTTATCTGCATGTACACAGGTGTGCCAGAAGAGGGCATCAGATCCTAGTATAGACTGTTGTGCGATGCCATGTGGTTGCTGGGAACTGAACTTAGGAACCTCTGAAAGAGCAGCTAGTGCTCCTAACTGCCGAGCCTTCTTTCCAATCCCGGGTTAATTTCCTAAAGCTTGTAAAAACTCTTTCAGAACACAAGGCTCCCTGGAGCAGAGGACAGACATCAGAAATGGGATGCGGAATCCTAGCCATTGAACCAAGTGAACTCTCTCTTTCCAGGGAGTTTGTCAGGGAGAAAAAGTACCAGACTGAAGCCGAGGCATTTGGGTGGAGCTTCGTCTTTGAGGATTTTGTCTCCCCTGAGCTCAGAAAACAGGCAAATCAGATGCCGGTGAGAGAGCCTGGTCACAGTGGGGATGGAGGTGGGAGCTGGGCAGAGTCTTCTGAGGGAGAGAGGTCACCTGGGGGCCGTCTTGGAGGAGCTGACTTGGGAAGCAACAGCAAATACACACTGCTCAGTTAGCTGGAGGAGCCAGGGTGGTAAAATCCAGAGCTGGTGACGCACGCCTGTAAGCCCAGTTACTTGGAGGCTGAGTAGCAAGGTCAATGCCTAGCCTGGACAGTTTATAAAGGGCTAGAGCTGTGGGTCAGTGGCAGAGGGCTTGCTTAATAGCATGTAAAGAGCTCTCTGTTTAGTCCAGGAGAAGGACAGAGGAAAAAGAAAAAGGTCTCTCTCTACTTTGGCTTTGATTTGAGGGTTTGGGGGTGTGTATGTGTGTTATTGTAAGTTTTTGTTGTTTTGGTTTTTTGTTTGGTTTTTCTTTGTTTTGTTTTTTGAGACAAGGTCTCACTATGTAGACCCTGGATCTTGGCCTGGACCTCACTCTACAGACCAGGTTGGCCTTGAACTCACAGAGATCTATTTGCCTCTGCCTGCCAAGTGTGGGATTAAAGGTGTGTGCCACCACTGCCCAGCTGCAGTCTAGCTTTCTGAGACTTCACTATGTAGCCCAGTGTGGCCTGGAATCCACTATATAGTCAAAGATGGTCTTAAACACCACATCCTCCTGCCTCTGCTGCTAAATTCTGAGATGACTGGTGTACATTATTGGGCTGGGTTTATGCCATGCTGGTGACCAGATCCAGAGAGCTTCTTGCGTGTTAGGCAAGCACTCTGGCAATGGACATAAAAGATTCCATCTATAGCCAGTGTGATGGAGTATACATTTAATTCCAGTACTCTGTAGGCAGAGATGGGAGGATCTCTGAGTTTGTGGCCAGCCTGGTTTACAGAGTGAGTTCCAGGACAGCCAGGGCTACATAGTGAGACCTGTCTCAAAAAAACAAAAACAAAAACAAAAAACCAGAAGGATCCTCTCCTGGGTCAGACGGGCTTTCCCTGATGTTGTTTTCTGGTTTTGCAGGCTGTTCTCTGGTGGCTACCAGTGCAAAAGGCATTTTGGAGGCAGGTGAGTTTTGCTTCCTCTGCCTCATTTCTTAACACTGCTGAGTTTCATTCTAGAAATTTGACTTCCCTAAACACCTAACTTGTCCAGGAATACTGCGATGCATTGATTAGTTTTATTTTTTAGACAGGGTCTCTGTGTGTAGCTGTGACTGGGCTGGAATAGGCTCTGTAGACCAGGCAGGGAACCAAAAACTTAGAGATCTGTCTGCCTCTGCCTCTGAGTGCTGGGAGTCAAAGGCATGAGCCACCACTGCCCTGCCAGCAATGATGAGTTTTAGGGAGCAAGCGATTAGGACGTTTCAGGAGTAACCCCATTCCCTCTGCTCTCTTTTCCATATTTCTCACTGATCTCTTTATCGAAGAATCCATCTTTTTGTCTCCCTCCTCCCTCCTGTCTCCCAGCATCCCACTATGTAGCCCAGGTTCCTCCTTCCTCAGCCTTCTGAGTGCCGGAATTCCAGGTGTGTGCAACCACTGCCTTCTCTATTCTGTTTCTCTCTCCTCTACCTAGTGTAAAAGCTGAACTGAGTCACCCAAGCGACCAAGCCAAGCATTTTTTCAGCCTTTCCCTAGATCCCAAAAGCCTGTCTCACTTCTCCCTGCCTGTCAGCCTGCAGGTCCCGGCTCTGGCATCCGAGAGAAACTGGAGCTTCCGGTGGTACACGTGAGCTGGAATGACGCTGGTGCTTACTGCGCATGGCGCAGGAAACGCTTGCCCACAGAAGAGGAGTGGGAGTTTGCAGCCCGAGGGGGCTTGAAGGGTACGTGGATCTTCTTTCTGCCCTGTCCTCCACTGGGTTGAAAGGATGGGGCCAGTCTGAGTCCCCTCTCGTAAGGATTTTGTTTTGTTTTGGTTTTTGAGACAGGGTTTCGTTATGTAGGCCTGGCTTTCCTGGGACTCACTCTGTAGACCAGGTTGGCTTCGAACTCAAGAAGATCCTCCTGCCTCTGCCTCCTGAGCACTGGGATAAAGCAAACACCACCCAGCTATAGTAGTGACAGCGTAAGAGGACAAAGAAAACCCACCAATCCCTGAACAGCTCATCCAAGCTCAGGAATTGCTTTCTCCAATCTTCACCCTGGAAATCTCCACTCTGGAAAGTCGTCCCCCCTCACCCCCCACCCCCCAAGAAATGGTTTATAAAGCCTGCCTTCTGCTCAGTTTCCTGCTGCTTCTCGACCCTCCACTCCCAGCAGAGGCAGCCACGTTCCTGGATTTTTCGTCCCAATCTCTCCTGTGTGATTTATTTTTAAAAGATTTATTTATTTTTATGTATGTGAGTACACTGTAGCTGTCTTCAGACACACCAGAAGAAGGCATCAGATCCCATTACAGATAGTTATGAGCCACCATGTGGTTGCTGGGAGTTGAACTCAGGACATCTGGAAGAGCAGTCTGTGCTCTGAACTGCTGAGCCATCTCTCCAGCCCTGTGCTGTGTGATTTTGATTGCATTTCCTCAACACTGCCACTGGGTAGGTGCTGGACTGTAGGGAAGCATTGAGACATCACTCCAGGGGTGGGAAAATGCAGTCTCAGATGTGGGAGAAGCCGAAGCTCGGGTTCTCAGACCCCCGGGCACACAGTTGTCCCTGGGGTACCACACAGAAGAGTCAAGAATAAAGGATGGGGGGTCCATGGCCTGCAAGGAGGCCAGGACCAGAGGCTCCCAAACCCTTGGACATCTAAGTGTGGCTGAGTCAAGAGGAGTTGGGAGCAGAGTTGGGGCCCGCAGGCTAAAGACAGTGCTTAGCTCAGTCCTTTAGCTTGGCATATCTTGTCTGGGAGTGCACATTGGCCTTCTGCAGGAGATTTAGCTGAGGCTCTATAGGCGAAGGCCTTTTCCATATTCCCCATGGTGGTGGTAGATGAAAGAGGCAGTCCATGGTTTTAAACTGTTTATTGACAGTCTATCGAGGGAAATGGATGCATAGCTACTTCTCAGAATGGTACCAAGATTAAGTACGTTTTGCAGGGAGGAATGTCCAGGGAGGGATGCTTATTGGCTAAATCCTCAGGGTCTCTAAGTACCTCATTAGCATGGAGAACTCTGGAGCATGGCACTTGTTCCAGGTCAGGAGTCTGGCAGGGAGCAGGGAGTCGCCTAAGTCTCAGGTGTGTGCCCACCCACTCTGTCTTACCAAGCTTCCTTGGTGTGGTTTTAGGGTCCTACACTGTTAACACTTTTACTAGGGAAAACTTGCCCCTGGCCGGACAGTGGTGGCACATGCTTTTAATCCCAGCACTTGGGAGGCAGAGGCAGGCGGATTTCTGAGTTCGAGGCCAGCCTGGTCTACAGAGTGAGTTCCAGGACAGACAGCCAGGGCTACACAGAGAAACCCTGTCTCGGGGAAAAAAAAATGTTCTTAGAAAGTCAGACATAGTGGCATCAGCCTTAAATCCCAGCATTCTGGAGTCAGAGGCAGGTGGATCTCTGTGAGTTTCAGGCCAGCCTGGTCTATACAGTGAGTTCCAGGACAGCCAGGACTACACAGTGAGACCCTGTCTCAAAAACAAAAACAGGGATGAAGAGATGGCTCAGAGGTTAAGAGCACTGACTGCTCTTTCACAGGTCCTGAGTTCAATTCCCAGCAACTACATGGTGGCTCACAACCATCTATAATGGGATCCAATGCTCTTTTCTGATGTGTCTGAAGACAGCTACAGTGTATTCACATATATAAAATAAACCAATAACTCTTTTAAAAAACAAAAACAGGAAAGAAAAAAAATAAGGAGAAAGGTTCTTCCTCTATAGCCCAGGCTAGCCTGGATTCATTTTGTAGCCACAGAAATCCTCTTGCCTTGGCCTCCCAAGTGCTATAATACCAGGTGTATGGCACAGGCCTTCATTCCCAGCTCTTAGAAGGCAGAGGTAGGTAGCTCTCTGTGAGGTCATCCTGATCTAGAAAGTGAGTTCCAGACTAGCCAGTGTTACATAGTGAGACTCAGTCACAAAAAGAAAATATTAATAACAATAACAGGTATGAGGCACCACTCCTAGTTAAATTACATTTAAATTACATACTTAGAACAAAATAGGTTAGGGCTAAAGAAGAGTTACCAAAAACTTCTCTTTTCTACAGATTAAAGAGTTGCTATTTGGGCTGTTTAGCCGGGCAGTGGTGGCGCACGCCTTTAATCCCAGCACTCAGGAGGCAGAGGCAGGCGGATCTCTGAGTTCAAGACCAGCCTGGTCTTCAGAGTGAGTTCAAATATAGCAAAGGCTCCATGGAGAAACCCTGTTACTGTTCAAGCCTGTTAGTTCATGCCTGAGAATACAGCACTCAGGAGGCTGAGGCAGGAGCATCACCACAAGTGGAAAGGAGAGAGTCACTGGTAGATCCATCTCTGGTTTTGCTCATAAGTCTGTCATCCTGCAGCCCTAGCTATGTAAACTGTCCTTAGAATGGAAACCAATTTCCCAACTTAAGCACTTCTTTCAAACACTTGTTGAACACAAGGTTCTATCATTAATCAGTTTTGCACTAAGACAGATGAGGCTGCTTCTTACCTGTTGATGTGTTGATGTTTGCACTTTAAGTCTAACTAACAAGTTCCTCATGCCTTTCTCCACCATCTGCGTGGACATTCCCCACACTCAGGATTCACAGTGCGAGGTGTCCAGCAGTGTAATGAAATCTGGCTTCCTGCGGGGGAGGGGGGCTGGATGGAATGAAAGGAAGTGATGTCAGCCCTTCTTCATACCTCCTGACTTCCGGTTTCCTCCATCTCCCCCAACCCTCTTCTTACCCAGTTCTTTCTCTTTTGTCTCTGTGCCATCCTGCAGGTCATGTTTATCCATGGGGGAACCAGTTCCAGCCAAACCGCACCAACTTGTGGCAGGTAAGACCTAAGGAACTGTTTTCCGTTCCTGCCGGGACTCAGTGCTCTGCTAAGGCCAAGGACACAGATGACAGTGATTAGCGTGGCCGGTGAGACAAATTTGCCCTCCCAGGCAAAATCACAAGTTCAAGGCCTTCCTGAGCAGCTGACTCAGAATTTAAATATAAGTTTATAGTAGCAAGACCCTGTCTCAAAAAGAAGGGAAAAAAATGTTAGCATGTGGGTGTCCTTGGCAGCAGACACCTTCATCTCAACAATACTTTACAACATTATTAAAGATTCACTTAAAATAGAAAAGTGGTGGTGGCACACACCTTTAATCCCAGTACTTCAGAGGTAGGGGAAGGGGGTGGGAACGCTGCAAGTTCAAGGCCAGCCCAGTCTACAAAGTGAGTTCCAGGACAGACCCTGTCTCTAAAAACAAAACGGGGGGGGGGGGGAGGGAGAGAGGGAGAGAAAGAGAAAAGTATAACAGACTATCACATTTTTTTTCCTTTTGGTTTTTCAAGACAGGGTTTCTCTGTGTAGCCCTGGCTGTCCTGGTAGCGTGCACCACCACTGCCCTGCTGGACTGTCACGTACTGTTGAGCAAATCATAGTCCAATCATCTTCCCTTGTATAGGAGGAGCTTCTCTAGTGTAGCGGCTGCAGTTTGCTGGGCATGTGTATGATCTCTGCATGTGTGTGCATGGTGTGTGCCTGTGTGCATGTAGGTATATATGGAAGTCAGCAATTGATATATGGTCTCTATCTCAGTTGCTTCTCCACTTTATAATTTTAGGATTTAAACCAATCAATGCTCATAAAATAAAAATTAATAAATTAAAAAATATATAGTATTTTTATGCGGGTGGTGGTAGTGTATGCCTTTAACCCCAGAACTCAGGAAGCAGAGGCCTGCAGATCTCTGCGTTCAAGGCCAGCCTGGTCTACAGAACAAGTTCCAGGACACCAGTGTTGGGAATGGAACTCTGGTCTCCTTGGGTCCTCTGCAAGCACAGTACATGCTATTTGTTTTTAGATTTATTTAGCCGGGCAGTGGTGGCATTTGCCTTTAATCCCAGCACTCGGGAAGCAGAGGCAGGTGGATTTCTGAGTTCGAGGCCAGCCTGGTTTACAGAGTGAGTTCCAGAACAGCTAGGGCTACACAGAGAAACCCTGTCCCTTAAAACCAAAAAAAAAAAAGATTTGTTTATTTTTATGTGCATTGGTGTTTTGCCTGCAATTATGTCTGTGTGGTGGTGCCAGATTCCCTGGAACTGGAATTACAGACATTTATGTGCTGCCATGTGAGTGCTGGGAATTGAACCCAAGACCTCTGGAAAAGTAATCAGTGCTCTTAACACTGAGAGCAATCTCTCCAGCCACTCCACAATATTTTTTGAGACAGGACTTCTCAATGGGAGATGGAGCTCTCCATTCATAGACTGGCTAGCCAACTACCCCCAGGATATGTCTCTCTCTGCCCCACAGCACTAAAGTTACACATCCATGACACTGTGCCTAGCTTTTATACAGTTCTCGGGATATGGACTTATGCTTACAAAGGTGAGCCATCTCCCCAGCCCCTGAACTCCAGTTTTGATAAGAAGGAAAATGGAGTTGAACCAACCACATCAGCAAATACAGGTGGTGTGCTTAAGTAAAGTCATGAAGGGCAGTGGGAGAGCATGAGCTCCAGTGGCTCCATCCCTCATAGGGATGGAGGACCTGGATGGGTAGAGACAGTGCTCTTCCAAAGCACCATGCAAAGGAATCTGAGGTCACTGTCCTGCCCCTGTGAAGAAGCAGAGTAGAGTGACCCTGGTTTTCCTCTAGACAGACAGGAGCATCTGCCTTGGGATAGGCTGATAAATCTTAACTCTCATTGTCCTTGTCAGGGAAAGTTCCCCAAGGGTGACAGAGCTGAAGATGGTTTTCATGGACTGTCACCAGTGAACGCCTTTCCCCCACAGAACAACTACGGTAAGACCTCCTTTCATACACAGTGCCTGACAAGGTGGCAGAGGAAAACTCTTCCCCCATCCTCCCCAGGGCATCTGGTGGGGAGGAGACAGTCTCCTGCTTCTCCATATGATGGCCTACTGTTCTGGTGTAGGACTATATGACCTCATGGGCAATGTGTGGGAATGGACAGCGTCCACATACCAAGCTGCTGGCCAGGATATGCGTGTCCTCCGGGGGGCATCATGGATTGACACTGCAGATGGCTCTGCTAATCACCAGGCTCGGGTCACCACCAGGTAAGGGTCCAGGGACCACAAGCCTCTGCATCCATGGCCCAGAGTTGGGACAGGAGCTGCTTCTGCACCTTTTCCCGTCCTTTCACCCCAGCCCCTTCCTCAGCAAGCTCTCTCTGTATCCAGTTCACACTCCTCTCACCCTTCCTGCAGATCCAACATCCACTCAAAGTTGAAAGATAACATGGGCCCCCAGAAGAGCCTGGAGACCCTTTCCTGAGACTCAGCAGCACCAAGGGGACAGAGGGAGGTGTGGCAACCTCCCAGCATAGGCTCCCTTCCCACACCTAGCAGGGCAGAGGAAGGAGATGGAATTGCACATCAGTCGGTCACAGCCAGATGAGTTAGCCAACTCATCAAGCTGCTAGATGCAGAAAAAGTTATTGCTTAGAGTCATTTTGTCAGGGAGGTGCTGGGGCTGCTTGTCTAATATGGTGGTCAGTGGTAGCTCCCCCATCATTGACTTCCAGTCTTTGGAGCTTCTGCTTCACACTCCGTAGATTTATTTTGGTGAGCCTTGGCCAAGATTCCTCAGACTTTTTAGTTTCAGATTGTAGGTTTGGAAGATGGTAAAACCTCTGCTTATCAGAGCAGACTAACTGCTATGTTAGTTAGGGTTCTCTAAAATAACAGAACTAACAGAATGAATTTCTAGATAGATAGACAGACAGACAGACAGACAGAGGATTTATTGGAATGTTTTACAGGCTGTGTTCCACCTAATCCAACACTGGCTGCTTATGAATAGAACGTGCAAGAATCCAGTAATTGTGCAGTCCATGAGACTGGATGTGTCAGCTAGTCTTCAGTAGGTAGATGCTGGAATTCCAAAGAAGTAGGCTCCAATGCCAGTGAAGGAATGGACTTACTAGCAAGGTGAGAGCAAGCAGGCAAAGAACAAAGCTTCCTTCTTCCATGTCCTTATATAGGTTTCCAGCAGAAGGTGTGGCCCAGAATAGAGAGCCCACCTCAAACGATCTGGATTAAAAATGTTTCTTCCCACCTCAAAGATTCAGATTAGAAGTGGCTCTTCCCACTTCAAAATGAGCAAAAACCCCTCCCAGGTGTGCCCCTCCACTTTTGAGTTTTAGTTAATTCCAGATGTAGTTGAGGTGATGACCAAGAATAGCCGTCACATGCTGTAGAACTCGTTCCCCACCTGCAGGTGTGTTGAGCTATTATGCTAAACTTAAAGTAGGAACTACTCATCAGTGGTCACTAAGATCACCCTTGATTGTAATCCTATGTGGCTACCCACTACCTCACTCTGTCCCCTTCCCCCTAGTGGCACACTGCCTGGACTTGCCCTCAGACCAACCGTGTTGGTTATGATTCAGTTGCTGTGAAGAGACACCATGACCAAGGCAACTCTTATGAAAGAAAGCATTTAATTGGGGGGGCTTGCTTACAGTTTCAGAGGGCTAGTCCATGATCATCATGGTGGGAAGCTGAAGCAGTAGCTGAGAGCTTAACATCCGGATCCACAGGCAGCAGGCAGTGAGGCCACTGGGCCGGCCTGTCGTGGGTTTTTGAAACCTCAAAGCTAATCCCTAGTGACAGTTCTTCCAGCAAGGCCATACCTCCCAATCCTTCTAAAACAGTTCTGCTCCCTGATGACTAAACATTCAAACAAGAGAGAGCCATTCTCATTCAAACCACTACAACCACCCATCCCCAACAGTATGCACCTTCTCTCCCTCTATCCAGGATGGGCAACACTCTGGATTCAGCCTCAGACAACCTGGGCTTCCGCTGTGCTTCCAGTGCAGGCAGGCTGAAGGAGGATCTGTGAGCAGACAGACAGAGATGGAGAAAGCACCCCCTCAGTACTGTATCTCCAAGACCATATTCCAGAGGCAGCTGGATACCAAGCTCATCTGTCTGAGGGATGGACTTTTGAGCCCCTCCCCTCTGGCAGATACCTCCTAAGGGCAGAAGAACACTCAGACCCCAACAAGGGACTGCCATAGCCTAGAAGATGAGGGCCTGGATGACCAAGGCTGGGAGCTAGGTGTGTCTCTTAAGTGCAGTATTAAAGACAAAGGAACCAAACACTTCGATCTCTAGAGTAGTTCACTAAAAGAGAACATTTTAAAATCCTTTCCTTTTTGCTTTCTCCCTGGCTGATTCAGCTTTCACTTTTCCTGGGAAATTCTGTAGAAGGAAAATTGTTCCTTTTTGAGATGGTACTAAAGCCCTGCTGCTGGAGCCTGGCCTCCCTGTCCTTTAACACAGGATACACACCATGTGGCAAGGCTGGTCTTGAACTCTCAGTCCTCCTACCTCAGCTTCCTGAGTGCTGGGGTTGCACACAGTGCTCACTATTAAAATGCTCCAGTAGAACAAATAATTTACAAAGTGAAGCTGTGCATTGTGGGAGAGCCAAAGTCAGTGCTCTTCTAGGAAGACAAATGCCAGAAACTTCTCTGAGACTTAACCATGTATATCCTGCAAACATGTCCCTGAAGAACTGGATCTTGTGAGGTCAAGAAATTCTTATGTATATCAGGAACTGCAATATAATTGTTGTTTGAGATAGGGTTTCATGTAGCCCAGGTTAGACTCAAGCTCCTTGTGTAGCAAAGAACCTTGAACCCCTGACTATCCTGCTTCCTCAACTATCAATAACCTTGGGCCCATAGAGAGAGAGACAGGACTGGAGAGAGGGCTTGGCAGTCGTGGGTGCTTGTTTTTGCAGAGGAGGGGTTCAATTCCTACCACCCACAAGGTGGTCCCAACTACCTTTAACTCCAGTTTCAGGGGATCTGACACCCTCTTCTGATCTCCACAGGTTCTGCATGCACGTGGGTTACATAATGTACAAGTGGACAAAACAAACATAAAATACATAAATCTAAAAAACAAAGAACTAGAGACATTGACAAAGTTGCAAAGTAGAGAAGTCAAAAGGCTTACAGCTCCCAGAATACATGCACTCCCTGCCCTTCCATTACTGCCTGACATGGCCTCAGCTGCATTGGATTTATTTATGCTGTACCAGAGGTTGAATTTAAAGGTTTACATTCACTACAGAGCTGCATTCCCAGCCCTATTTTTATTTTGAAATAAGCATCACTAAGCTGCCCAGGCTGACCTAGAACCTGGGACCCTACTGTCTCAGGGCAACAGGTATACGCAACAGCACACCAAGCTCTAGCTGTAATTACTGCTGTTTAATGGGAACACCCTGCGCATGTAGTGGCAAGCCTTTGAAAGTGCAGAGTAGGGCCACCTGCTCCTTTGCAGAAGCCTACTTAGGATATCCTCTTCTCACAGTTCCGGGGAGTACCCTCTCTGTTTGCTTTCCACTGTGCCTCGCTGCCCCTCAGAAGTCCTCCTCAGTCAAGGAGAGGAGCACTGCCTTGGGCGTGTTCTCGAAGAGTGCAGCTCTGTTCTGCTGTTGCCCTTTCTTCACCCAGTGGCCATAGATGCGGAAAGCGTAGGCATCGACCAGCCTCCGTAGTGGCCGCAGGGCATAGGGGTCTCGGATGACGATCTCCCTGGTTACCGGCTTCACCCGACGGTACTGGTAGTAGATCCTTACCGATGCCAGCACAGTTAGACAGATCACCTGCAGGGGGCAGCACTGAGAACCCTCAGCCCGCAGCGGAGCTTGGGGGTTAGGGAGGGACCTTAGATGGCTTTGGGGTTGCCCTTCATGATGCCCCCTATTCCCAGACTACGAGCATCTATAGGGATTTAAGCTAACGGGGTCAGCTAGCTGACATTCCCTGCAACCAGAAATTGACTTGGAACAGTGGGTACAAGAGGGACAATTCTATCACACACACCCCGCCCATAGTTTTAGGCCTTGGGAGCCTGGTGCCAGCAGTTATAGAGTGCTTCGGGAGCCAACAGCAACCTTGCCCAAGAGCCTTGGGGAGGTTAAACTTCAGTACCTTGAACTTCCCTCGGGGGCTGAAGTGCCGTACTTCTTCAACTATGTACTCCTGGAAGAAAGGGTGTGCCAAGGCCTCTTCCGCTGAACAGCGGTTCTGGGGTTGCACCACCAAGAAGCGAGACACCTGTAAGAACAGAAGAGACCTGAGGATACCAGGGCAGCGTTCTGGAAAACTCCGGGGTGTGAGAGTCAGTCCTGATTGCCAACTTGATGGGATTTAGAACCACTATGGAAGAAGGTCTCTAGACCTGTCTGTGCAGGATTGTTTACATGGGATAAGGTGAAAAGCTACACCCTAAATGTAGGTGGTTCCAGTTCATGGGCTGGAGTCCTGGATGGGAAAGAGAAAGTGAGCTGAGCCCCAGCATTAATCTCCCTCTGCTTCCTGACTGTGGATGTTCCTCACACACCTGTAGCCATAAAATATGAGCAGGAACAAACCCTTCCTTCCTTAAGTAGTTTTTGCTAGGTATTTTATTAACATCATTGAGACAGATAAAGAGAGTCGTCCCTCCTTGGAGATTCCTCCACTCTGGGGCATGCTCCCTGTATTGGGGTGTTCTCTCCCTTGACATCTGGGAGGCTGGCAGCCATGGCCTCTCACCAAGTCTTTCACTGTATCTGAGTAGTCATCCCACTCTGGTGAGCCAAACTGGTATTTGCCATCCATAATCATCCTCAACATCAGCATTTGCTTCCGGTGCCAAAAGGGTGGGGAGCCAGCCAGCAGCGTGTACATGATGACTCCTGTGCTCCACCTGGAGGGTGGGTGGAGCCTCGTGTCACCCTTAGCCTCATGGGTAGGGGAGGCATGCAGGAGTGGCTGTCCATCGTTCTTAGCTTCACTGGGGTCAGGCCATGGTTGTGACCACTCCCCCTCCCCCCCCATGTACTCGTATCACTTACATGTCCACCTCCTTCCCATAGCCAGGATGGCCATCATCCATGGAGCACTGGATGATTTCAGGGGCCAGATAACTGGGAGTCCCACAAACCTCTGCAGGAACAGCTGCTATCAGGACAGACCACCAAGGGGCCGAACCTTGGAAGAAGTTACTCAAGAAAGCCAAGAGACAAAACAATGCTTGGTAGTGCTCTCCTATTTTACACTCAATAGTAACAGCAGAATACACAGGCTCAGAGGGCCACCTGTGGAATCCTAGGCACCCTGGCATGGAGCTCATGTATATGTAGGCAGTGCACATAGGTAAAAATGCCCAGAGACCAGAAGAGTTGGATCCCTTAGAACTGGAGTTATAGGTGGCTTTGAAAGTCTCCCTATGTGGGTGCTGGGACTGAAACTTGGGTCCTCTACGTAAGTACATGCTCTTTTAAGGACCTAGGAATCAGTGTGGGATGCGTGGGAGGAAGAGGCAGACAGATCTCTGTGAGTTTGAGGCCAGCCTGGTCTACAAAACTAGTTCTAGGGCAGCTAAGGCTATACACACACACACACACACACACACACACACACACAATTTTCATGTGTATGGGTGTCGTATCATACCCATATATATGGAGCTGGGACTCAAATCATAACTGTTGACTCTGTCTGGGGGGGGGGAGGGAGAGATCTCCATCTTGGTTTTTTTGTTTTTTAATTTATTATGTATCCACCATTCTTGCAAGTATGCCTGAAGGCCAGAAGAGGGCACCAGATCTCATTATAGATAGTTATGAGCCACCATGTGGTTGCTGGGAATTGAACTCAGAACCTCCCAGGGCTCTTAACCACTGAGCCATCTCTCCAGCCTTCTCCATCTTGTTTTTAAGAAAAGATCTCTCGTTGGCCTGGAGCTGGCTGATTCAAGTAGACTAGCCAGAAATCCCGAGGGATCCTCCTAGCTGCCTGTCTAGTGCTGGAGTTACATGGGCTCTGGGGATTCGAACTCAGGTCCTCATGCTTGTGTATCCCATATGACCCACTGAGCCATGTCCTTGGCCACTGATATGCTAGAGTTTTTTATTTTTGGGGTGAAAATAATGCAATAATGCTTTGGCCCCTCTACAGGCCAAAGTCATGGTACCAGACCTCGGAGCTTTTCTCCTGGCTGCAGCTGGCAGGAAAACCCGAAGTCTGTGAGCTTGATGTTCATGTTGTCATCCAAAAGGATGTTCTCCGGCTTCAAGTCCCGATGGACAATGTTGAGTCTGTGCAAGGTGCAGATCACCTCCAGCAGGGCCCGCATGATCTTTCTGGAGAGAGATGCATGGCATTGGCTTATTATTTTTATTTTATTTATTTTATTGTTGTTGTTACTGTTTTTGAGAGAGGCTTTCTCTATGTAGCCCTGGCTATCCTGAAACACTCTCAGTAGGTTAGGCTGGCCTTGAACTCCAAGATCTGCCTGCCTCTGCTTCCCAAATGTTTGAATTAAAGTCTTGCACCACCACACCCTGCTATTTAAAACAAAATTTTTTAAAGATTTGTTTATTTTATGTATATGAGTACACTGTAGCTGTCTTCAGACACATCAGAAGAGGACATCGGATCCCGTTACAGATGGTTGTGAGCCACCATGTGGTTGCTGGGAATTGAACTCAGGACCTCTGGAAGAGCAGTCAGTGCTCTTAACCGCTGAGCCATCTCTCCAGCCCCACCCTGCTATTTTTGTATTATTTTATTTTTACAAGGTCTGTAGCCCAGGCTAGTCTCTAACCTACTATGTAGCTGAGGATGATCTTGAATTCCTGACCTTCCTGCTTCCATCTTCCAAATGCTGAGGTTAGAGGTATGGGCCATCACAGCCAGTTTATGCAGTGCTGGAAAGTGAAACGTCCCAGCATGCTAGGCAAACACCAGCTGAATTATGGCCTACCCCTATTTTTACTTTTTTTTTTTTTTGGTTTTTTGAGACAGGGATTTCTCTGTGTAGCCCTGGCTGTCCTGGAACTCACTCTGTAGACCAGGCTGGCCTCGAACTCAGAAATCCACCTGCCTCTGCCTCCCGAGTGCTGGGATTAAAGGCGTGTGCCACCACTGCCCAGTTTATTTTTACTTTTTGAAACAAGGTGTCACAGCGAAACTCAGATTAACCCTAAACTCATAATCCTCCTGCCTCAGGCTTCCTCATGTTGAGGTTATAGATATTTGTCACCATACTTCATTCTATTTTAATTTTTTGTTTTGTATTTTTTCCCAGCTACTAGGGCTAGAACTCAGGGCCTTATACACTCTGGGCAAGCACTATACCACTAAGAGACATATCTAGCCCACTAGCTCTTTTTTTTTTTCTTTTAAAAAATTTGTTTAATTAATGTGTGTGTGTGTGTGTATGCCTAAATATACATGTATCTATTACATTCACGTAGTACCCAAGGTGGTCAGAAGATCCTCTAGAACTGGAGTCACCGACATTTGTGAGCCATCAATATGGGTGCTAGGAACTGAACCTAGGTCTTCTGAAAGAATAGTAAGTATGCCAGGCATGGTGGTACAAGTAGTTAATGCCAACACCCTGTAAGCAGTGAGGCAGGCAGATCTCTGTGAGTTTAAGGCTACCCTGGCCTTCTTAAGTTCCAGGCCAGGTCGGACTGCATAGTGAGTGTCTGGAAAATCAAGAACAAAGGGGCTAAAGACATGGCTCAGAGGTTAAGAGCACTGAGTGTTCTTCCAGAGGTCTGGAGTTCAATTCCCAGCAACCACATGGTGGCTCACAGCCATCTGTAATGGGATCTGATGCCCTCTTCTGGTGTGTCTGAAGACAGCTACAGTGTACTCATATACATAAAAATAAAATCTTTTAAAAAACAAAAGTGAAAATAACAAGCTCTCTAATTGCTGAGCCATCTCTCCAGGTACATGGCTTAATTTTTGATTTTAGAATTTCCACACCACAGAACTGAGTATTCCTGTACATGTTCCTCTTCCATTCCATAGAGAGGAGATTCAGGGAGGTCAAAGCCCACATGCCAACCACACTGCATATGATGGCAGAGTTAGGATAGGCTGGGACAGTCTAGCATCTAGACTGTAGATTGAGCCAAGGAACTGGGAGATCCCAGAAGCCAGCATGACCTCAGCTAAAACATGCAAGCCAGGCCTCCTGCCAGACTGCTTCAGTGCTAGTACTAGGAGATAGTGTAGAGATAGCGCATGCGCCTTACCTAGTTTCCTTCTCAGTTAAGGTGACCTTCTCAGTGAGATAGTCAAAGAGTTCCCCTTTCTTCATCCTGTGGGAACAAAGCATTTCCAAGACCACCAGGCCTTACTTGCCCCCAGACCTGTGTTCCCACCCTACTGCTACAGAAGGGAAGGTAGATTCTTCCTCTGAGGAAAGAAACCAGGGGAGGGAGTGGAGGAGTTGTCTGGGAAGAATTGGAAGAAAAGCAAGAAGCTAGGAAAATGTGATGTCCCTGCCTGTGAAAATACATGGCACCATAGGGTCTCTTGGCGCTGGAGGAAGAAGTTAGGCATCTGAGTCTCTGGCTTAGGACCCCTAAAGCCAGATCTAGAGGAGTTGGGAATTTTTACCAGGAAGCAAATGGAAAGAATCAACGGTGTAAGTGTTGGGGAAGCAAAGTTTGTTCGTCATAAATTTAAGAGCCAGCTGTGGCTGCATATATACCTGTAATCCTACTACTTGGAAGGTGGACACAGGAGAATCAGGAGTTCAAAGCCAGCCTCAGCTACATAGTGAGTTGGAAGCTAGCTTGAGCTACATAGGACCCTGTCTCAAAAACAAAAACAAAGAAAAAAAACAGGGCAGGAGAGATGATCCAGAGGTCCTGAGTTCAATTCCTAGCAAGCACATGATGGCTCACAATAATCTATAATGAGATCTGGTGCCTTCTTCTGGCAGGCAGAATACTGTATACATAATAAATAAATCTAAAAAAAAATAAAAAATAAAAAACAGAAATGGGCTGCAGAGATGGCTGAGCAGTTAAGAGGAGGAACTTGGTTGGGTTCCCAGCACCCATGTCAAGGCACTAACAATTGTATATAACTCTAGCCCCAGATGCTGCACAGGCACCTGCATGCACTTGCACATACCCACATACAGACACACTTGCGCGCTCGCGCGCGCGCGCGCACACACACACACACACACATTAAAGATAATCAAAATAAATGGTTTAAGTAATGAAGACACAGGTGAGATCTGGTGGTATACACCTTTAACCCAGCCTTTAGCCCAGCACTTAAAAATGCCCCTACAGAGCCGGGCAGTGGTGGCGCATGCCATTAATCCCAGCACTTGAGAGGCAGAGGCAGATGGATTTCTGAGTTCAAGGCCAGCCTTGGTCTACACAGTGAGTTCCAAGACAGCCAGGCCTACACAGAGAAACCCTGTCTGGAAAAAACAAAAAAAAACAAAACAAACAAACAAACAAACCAAAAAAAGTCCCTACAGGCTTGCCTACATCTGGATTTTCTTTTTTAAGAATTATTTATTTTGGGCTGGAGAGATGGCTCAGTGGTCAAGAGCACTGGCTGCTGTTTCATAGGACATGAGTTCAATTCCTGGCAACCACATGGTGGCTCACAGCCTTCTGTAATGGGATCTGATGCCCTCTTCTGGTGTGTCTGAAGATATACAGTGTACTCATACACACTAAATAAATAAATAAATAAATAAATAAAGTTTTTATAAAAAGAATTATTTATTTTATGCATGAGTACACTGTAGCTGCCTGCCTCTGCTTCCCAAATGTTGGAATTAAAGTCTTACACCACCACACCCTGCTATTTTTTTTTAAAAAAATTTAGATTTATTTTATGTATATGAGTACACTGTAGCTGTCTTCAGACACACCAGAAGAGGGCATCAGATCCCATTACAGATGGTTATGAACCACCATGTGGTTGCTGGGAATTGAACTCAGGACCTCTGGAAGAGTAGTCAGGGCTCTTAACCACTGAGCCATCTCTCCAACCCCTACATCTGGATTTTATGGAGGCATTTTCTCAACTGAGGCTCCCTCTTCCCCTGTGACTCTAGCTTGTATCAAGTTGACATAAAACTAGCCAACACAGGGTGTCTTGACTTCTCCATACCTCACAATTCGTTTTTTTGTTTGTTTTGGATTTTTTTTTTTCCGAGACAGGGTTTCTCTCTTACTCTGTAGACCAGTCTGGCCTCAAACTCAGAGATCTACCTGGCTTTGCCTCCTGAGTGCTGGGATCAAAGCATGTGCCACCACCCAGCACATTACAGTTAATTTAAGGAGAGAATTTACTCGAGAAAATTGACAGTAGGTTTGTAGGGTTGAAGCATTTCATATGTAGCTGCTGAGCCCTCCAGTCATTTGTTTCCTATTTTCTCATTATTTATATAAGAAAAATTTGTAACAAGGTCTCACACTGTTGCCCAGGCTAGCCTTAAAACTGTGGCACTAATCCTCCTCCCTCACCCTCCTGAGTTGGGTTATAGGACTGCACCAGGGTGCCCAGTTTTATCTTTTTCTATTTAACCATAGGACTGGCCCTAGGAAGGCCCTCTCCCCTGCCCAGTGGCAGCTCTGTCCTGTGTAACCTTTGGGGACAGCTCAAATGTCTTTAACCTTTAGTGAGGTGGCTTGGAGAAGCTATTTTTACTGGTGTTCCGAGGAGCCCTCCAAAGTAAAACTAGATTGTCTCTGACTTTTGATGCACTCGCCTCAGCCACTGGAGTAGAGCGTGGCTGGCACTGCAGATGTGGACCACCGAGCCAAGCTTTGAAGTTCAGGTCTCTTTTCCCCTCCCTTTTCCTCTTCCCTCCTGTTCTCACTCCCCACCTGACCATCCCCTTCTTATGGTCCTTTATTTTTGAGACAGGGTCTCTGTATATACTTTGGCCAGCCTGGAACTCACTGTATTAAATCAGACAGGCTCCGAACTCACCAAGCTTCAGTTTCCCAAGTGCTGGAATTAAAGGCATGCTGGAATAAAAGGCATTCATGGCCTCACTCTGAGTGTTTTTTTGGACAGGGTTTCTCTGATGGAACTCACTTTGTAGACCAGGCTAGCCTGAAACTCACAGAGATGTCTGCCTGCCTCTACCTCCCAAGTGCTGGGACTAAAGGCATGGGCCACCACCAAAATTGGAAATATTTTTCTAATAAAAACTGATTGTAGCCAGGCAGTGGTGGCGCACACCATTAATCCCAGCACTTGGGAGGCAGAGGCAGGTGGATTTCTGAGTTCGAGGCCAGCCTGGTCTACAGAGTGAGTTCCAGGACAGCCAGGGCTATATGGAGAAACCCTGTCTCGGAAAAAAAAAATAAAAAAGAAAGAAAAAGGAAAAGAAAAAAACTGATCATAAAGCTAGCGGTGATGGTGCATGCCTTTAATCCAAGCACTTGGGAGGCAGAAGTAAGAGGATCTCTGTGAGTTCAAGGTTCAAGGCCAGCCTGGTCTACATCTACAGAGCAAGTTCTATAACAGCCAGGGCTTTTACACAAAGAAACTCTGTTTCAAAAAAAAATAATTAAAAGAACACACACACATACACACACACACACATACACACACACATACACACACACACATACACACACATACACACACACACACATACACACATACACACACACATACACACACACACACACACACACACACACACACATACACACACACATCCATAAGTAGTATCCCAAGTTTCAAACCTAGCAGTATGGCCCTGAACCTGAATCAACTCTTGACTTTGCCTGGTGTTTCACCTTGGGGCTGATGTTGGTCCGCCTCCTGACAGTCTGGTGGGGATTGCTGGAGGGCTTCATAAGCCCCAGGATAATGATGGCTCCAGGGCTGGGTACTTACAGATCAAATACCAAGAAGAAGAAAGTGTTGGTCTCGTAAGTGTCCTTCAGCTGTACTGAAACGGAAAACGCTAGCTGGTCTCAAGGAGCAGAGGAGCCTTAGCACTGACCACAGGGTACAGAGACCAGGCCCTGTGGTCTCTGCTGGCTCTGGTCTTTGTGCTGGCTTCAAAGGCAGGGGTGGGAATGAATGGGTTCCAAGGCAATCGCTGTAGTGTGGGAAGGACCAGGGACTTTATACTCAGCTTTCCCACCTGTCCCCACTCCCAACATTGGCTGTACCCATTCTGAGTAATGAGGGAGGCGCCTCGAGCCTCAATAATGGGCTGGCAGAGCCACTGAGCAAGATGCCCTTAAATGGGTAGAGCTGGTTACAAGGTGGCTCTTAACATCCTGACTTGGTTTTATTAGGGCAGAATCAGTCATTATAAAGCATGCTGCCATGGCTTGTGCCCGGGGGAGTAGAGGAGTTTGGAAGATACACTTACTGATGTTAGGGTGTCCTGAGACCTTTTGCAGGATGTCCACCTCCTTCAGGGTGGCTTCCCGAAGCTCCTGTACCTCCTCAGAGCTAAAGCTTCCTCCACCGGTGATGTCAATGATTTTTACCGCATATTCTTGGCACGTAGGTTTGTGGATGCAGCGCCTGACCACGCTGCTAACTCCCCTTGTGGGCAGAGAACAGATGGCCTTGGGATTCCATACTCCAGCCGAGACCCTTACCAAAGGCTACAGACAGGGACTGGAGAGAAAACTCAGAGATTGCGTACTTGTTCTTTCAGAGATCCTGGGTTCAGTTCCCGGCACTCACAAGGCCACTAACAACTGTCTGGAACTTCCAGAGATCCGACACCTACTCTGACTTCTAAGGACACCAGACACGCATGTGGTGCACAAACATGTGTACAGCCGAAACACTTGTACTCAGAAAACAGAAACTAAGGCAGAGGCAGGAGGATCTCTGAGTTCGAGGCCATCCTGGTCTACAGAGTGAGTTCCAGGGCTACACAGAGAAACACTGTCTCAAAAAACCAAAAAAAAAAAAAAAAAAGAAAAGAAAAGAAAAGAGAAACTAAATCAATCAGGAAATCAAAGGCTCTAGCACAAGCTTCCCTTGTTAGTGCAGAGGGTGGAGCCAATCTGGGATCAGAGCAGGAGCTAAGGTCAGGACTTCCCCTGGTAGTCCCAGTCTTACCTGCCCAGGATCTCCTTGGGCTCATAGTTCTCATAGAAACTCTGTGCAGGGAGGGCCTCATCCCGGGTCATGGTCAGGTGGGTCTTGAGGGGATCCCAAGGACCTCTGAAAGGGGTACAAAAATAAGCAGGCAAGTTCCCACCCCTCCCACCTTTTTTTTTTTTTTCTTTCCTTTTTCTTCCTTCCTTCCTTGCTTTCTTGCTTTCTTTTTTTCCAAGACAGGGTTTTTCTATTTTAGCTCCCACTGTCCTGAAACTATTTCTGTAGACCAGGCTGGTCTCAAACTCACAGAGATTTACCAGCCTCTGCCTCCTGAGTGCTGGGATTAAAGGCCTGGGCCACTGCTGTAGTTCCAAAACAGCCAGAGCTAAAACCGAGAAACCCTGTCTTGAAGAGGAAGAGGAGGAGGAGAAGGAAGAGGAGGAGGAGGAGGAGGAGGAGGAGGAGGAGGAGGAGGAGGAGGAGGAGGAGGAAGAAGAAGAAGAGGAAGAAGAAGAAGGAGAAGACCGATAAAGAAGAGGGAGCTGAGAACCACTCTGGCCACTGCAAGGGCGGCCAGTGCGGAGCCATCTCTCCAACCCTCGCTTTTCTTCTGTTTGTTTATTTATTTATTTATTTATTCCTGCACTTGTGGCAAAGAAGGAAAGCTTCGCACTTTCCTCCTGGTACCATTCCATCCTCAGGGTACCCTTCCATCCTTGTGGACTCCACTTAACTTCCTGCCCCTCCTTCCAAAATAAACTTCGTGTGTACATCACACTGCTCCTCACGCATCTGTCCATCAACAAGTCAGCCACCACCACTTCTATATTTGCTGTCATTCTGCTGACGATGACCACTCCACTCTTTTGCTTCATCTTTTGGCTTAAGAGTCTCATGAAGCCCAAGCTGTGACTGAACTTGCCTATAGCTGAAACTGGTCTTGAACTCCTGATCTTTCTACTTCCCGAGTGTAGGGCTTTCAGATCTGTGCTATATTTTGCACTTCCCCCATTTCTCAGCCCTTAGCTCCTATGGCAGAACACCCATGCCTTCCATTTCCTGATCAATTTTATCTTGATTTCATGAGTACGAGTGTTTTGCCCTTATGTATGTTTGTGTACTGCTTGTGTGTCTGTTGCTCTTAGAGGTTAGTGGGGGTTTTTTGGTGGGGAAGGTTGTTTTTGCTTTCTAAGATAACAGAGACAGTTTACCGAGAAAAAGAAAGACACTTCTAAGAATGGGAGTGGGCTAGAAAGCTGGAGAAAGATAAATATTAAAAAGCCCATTGTTGAGCTAAACCTTACTCTGTAGCCCAGGCTGGCTCTGAATTAATTATGTAGCCCATAGGACCTCAAATTTGCAACTCTCCTGCCAGTTGGTTTACGGGCATGAGCTATTATCACTCCTGGCTGAACAGCCATTAAATAAGCCAAACATTGTGGGATATGCTGATCACAGATGAGACAGGCAGATCTCTGTATGTTCCAGGCCAGCCTAGTCTAAACAGCAAGTTCCAGGCTAACCAGGGTAAGATAAGAAGACACCACCTTAAATAACAAATGAAAAGGAAGAGAGAGAGAGAGAGAGAAAGAAAGGAACAAAACAGACCTAGTGGCTAGCCTGACCTACATAGCAAGCTCTAGGCCAGCCAGGGCTACATGAGACTTGGTATCAATAAAAAAAGGGGGGATGACAATTTTTTTTTTTTTTTTTGGTTTTTCGAGACAGGGTTTCTCTGTGTAGCCCTGGTTGTCCTGGAACTCACTCTGTAGACCAGGGTGGTCTCGAACTCAGAAATCGGCCTGCCTCTGCCTCCCAAGTGCTGGGATTAAAGGCATGTGCCACCACTGCCGGGCAACAAATACTGAAAAGAAAGCTCAGTGGCTTCAAGCGCTGGCTGCTATTTCAGAGGCCCAGGTTCAAATCCCCAGCACCCACAGCCATCTATAATTCTAGTTCCAGGAGATGAGGTGCCCTCTACTGGCCTCTGTCAGGGCCATGCAAGCCATATAAGTAAAATCAAACAATCTTACAAAAGAAAGCCAAGCACTGTATCAGAGCTGGGTGAGTGATTCTTGGTCTCAGCCTATTAGACTGTGATGCCTAGGTGTCTCTATGCCTTCTGCCCAGCACAGGTATGTGGCAAGTGCTAGGTATGATTCAATGGACAGGTGACACACTGTACAGGTCTTAGCCGATGGAGTACCTTAGATCCTACCTAGCAATGGCCAGCAAGACCTCAGTAGCCCTGGAGCAGAGTGGACAATACACAGTATGGTCTTTTTTGTTTGTTTGGGTTTGTTGTTGTTGTTTTATTTTTCGAGACAGGGTTTCTCTGTGTAGCCCTGGCTGTCCTGGAACTTACTCTGTAGACCAGGCTGGCCTAGAACTCAGAAATCCGCCTGTCTCTGCCTTCTAAGTGCTAGGATTAAAGGCGTGCGCCACCACTGCCTGGCTTTTTTTTTTTTTTTTTCAGACAGTGTCTCACTATGTTGTGGCTGACCTAAAGCTCATCTAGAGAGAAAGAGAGAAATCTACATGCCTTTGTGTCCCCAGTGCTGGCATTAAAGGCATATGTCTCCATTCCTGGCCTGAATCAGTTATTCTTATTTCTATTTTACTTTAAAAAAAAAATAATGTAATTTTATGTGCCATGGTGTCTTGCCTGCATGTATGTCTGTGTAAAGGTGTCAGATCTCCTAGAACTGGAGCTGAGGACAGTAATGAGCTGCTATGCAGGGGCTAGAAATTGAATCCAGGTCCTCTGGAAGAGCAGCCAGTGTTCTTAGTTAACTACTGAGCCATCTCTCCAGTCCCCTCTTATTTTCATTTTTAGGTGCTAGGGATAGGACCCAGGGTATTGAGTATGCTAGGCAAGCACTCTGCCACTGACTGGGCTAAGCGACACCCTCAGCCCAGAGTCAGGGTGCTCAAGCTTGGACGTGGAGAAGCTAAGCTGGCCTATCTTGTTCCAGAAACATAGAGGCTCCTACCAAGAAACTGAATTCCTGTGTCAGACTTAGAGTTTGAGAAAGGCAGAAAATCACCCAGCAATAGGAAGAAGCAAGTAGGTAAAGGGCACATGCTTCTTGTCCACTTCCAAGAAAGCCTGGTCTCCCAAGGGGCCCAATTTGCTGACCAGCCAAGCAGAAGTTCTGGCTGCCTCAAGCTGGCCTTTGCAGGAAGCTTGGTGTCCAGAGACTGGGTACCTGGTTACCAGAGGAAGGTTTAGAATAACAACTATCTCCTTTGCCAACAGCAGGAACCAGGCCTGTGTACAGACCGTATCAACAGCCAACAGATCCCGAAGGTGTTAACACCCCTCAAAAAGCAAGCCTATTTGCTGAAAGGCCATTCTAAAATCCCAAGATGGGCATGTATGCTCCTCACCAGACCCCTTGCATGGGTACAGAGCAATTCTTGGCCCACACTAGGATGCCATCCTGAGCCAGGCTGGTCAAATTCTGGCTATGTTCACCTTTTCTGATAATATATGTGTGTCCATCTCCCTGTTCTTAAGGCCTGATTCAACCATGAATCTTTATTTATGATTCCATTAGCCCCTTACACTTGTTCCAAGACCCCCTGAGGATGTGGAGGTGTTCTAAATAAGAGTAGATGGTCCAATGTTTTGGAACTTGATATCCCAGCAAAGCTAGTCAGAGAACACAGCCAGATGCATGATCTGTAGGTAAGTGCCAGACAGGTGTTCTGAGAATCCCTGTGCTCTCTCAGGTCTGAGGAGAAATGGGTCAAACAGACCTGGGGAGGGGTCCTGTCTTTGCCTCACAACCCCATTGCTCCCCAACTGCTGCCTGGCTACTCACCGTTAGGTCCTTGTAGGCCCTTGAGGGAGGTGACAAGAATTCCAAAGGTCCTGGAGCCTTTGGGAGACAGCAGACCACAAAGGACTGACGCTGTGTCCTGAGCAGACACTTGTTAGAGTTGCAATCTCACTCCTCTTCTGGGACTTTGGTACTTGCTGGCCTGCCAAAAATAAATCACAACTGCAAACCTGGGATGCAGGCCAAGGTCCAGTAGGGATAGGCCTAGGGCAAAACTACATCAGGGGTGACACCTGGTGGAAGCTAGGGAAAGCACACATGGCTTGGGACAAAGCAAATGGCTCAGAGGAGGCCAAGCCTGTTTTGAAAAATGGCGGCTTTTGCCAGGCAGTCATGGTGCACGCCTTTAATCCCAGCACCTTTAATCCCAGCACTCGGGAGGCAGAGGCAGGCGGATTTCTGAGTTCTAAGCCAGCCTGGTCTACAGAGTGAGTTCCAGGACAGCCAAGGCTATACAGAGAAACCCTGTCTCGAAAAACAAAACAAAACAAAACAAAAAGCAAACAACAACAACAAAATACTGGCTTTTGCTGAGCTGAGTGCCTCCGGGAAGCAGAGGCAGGTGGATCTCTGAGTTCGAGGGCAACCTGGTCTACAGAGTGAGTTTCAGGACAGCCAGGGCTACACAGAGAAATCTGGCCTCAAAAAATAAACCAATAAAATATAATAATAATAATAATAATAATAATAATAATAATAATAATAATAATAAT
>JADRCH010000355.1:1132250-1148448 GCA_019843965.1 Rhynchomys soricoides | reverse complement strand
ACGGTAGGTGACTTGTCCTTCTGCTCTGGGTGATGGTCCTGAGCCCTGTAGGGTAGTGGTTGGGTTATAGCCTATGGGTTGAGACCTCTTTGGGGTTGAAAGACCTTTTCATAGGAGTCCATCTCAGCAGGAAGATGACATCAGCTCACTAACCCATCACATACCACCATGTACAATTACAGGTGCATGTGACAGGGTTGGCTCCATAATGTACTGAGTGGACCAGTCCCACATGTAGAGAACAGCTACTGTGTTAAAAGCAGGACTATTGCAGGTAAAAGTACACTTTATGGACTGTAATTACTGGAATGTAATTGTAATTTACTGTAATGTAAAGTCATCAACTACCACAGAAAAAATAATCTGTATCACAAGTACTTTGGATGCTGATTGTTTGAGGTTTTTATTCTTCTTGTTGTTTGGTTTGATTTTTTGAGACCAGGTTTTTCTGTGTAGCCCTGGCTGTCCTGGAACTCACTCTGTAGACCGGCTGGCCTCGAACTCAGAAATCTGCCTGCCTCTGCCTCCCAAGTGCTGGGATTAAAGGCATGCGCCACCACTGCCTGGCCTCTGCCTCTTGAGTGCTTGGATTAAAAGTAGCCACCATCTGGCATGAATTTTTTTTTTTTAATATATTCAACTGTGGTTGGTGAATACTTCCTCCTTGTGATAGTAACTGATATGTAAACAACACCAAGCCACATAAACACATAGAGAATGGCAAATCATACGAAAGTTTCATGAACTGTATTGACTAAACTATGCTATGTATTGCCTTTTGTGTTATTAAAGCTATTGTTATGTATTGTTTTCATTAGTGGACCATCCCAGGACAGTGGATCATGGAGAAAGGAACATTAAGAGAAGAAAGTATAATGAAGGTTTTTTACAGTATGGTTTCACCTCAGCCATCACAGCAGGAACTGAGAGACCGCAGTGTGTCATTTGTGGGGTTGTTCTGTCGGCGGAATCTATGAAGCCAAACAAACTGAAACGCCATTTTGAAAGCAAGCATTCCAGCTTTGCTGGTAAGGATACCAACTATTTTAGAAGCAAAGCAGATGGACTCAAGAAAGCCAGACTTGACACTGACAGCAAGTCCTACAAACAGAACGTGGCAGCTGTGGAAGCTTCCTATTTGGTGGCCCTCAGAATTGCCAGAGATATGAAACCTCACACCTTTGCTGAGCATTTACTGTTCCCGGTGGCCAAAGACAGTGTTCGAGTCATGATCGGAGATGAATTTGTTACGAAATTGAGTGCAGTTTCCTTATCTAATGACACTGTCCGAAGAAGAATACACGACATGTCTGCTGATATTCTAGATCAGGTAATCCAGGAAATTAAATCTGCTCCACTTCCAATATTCAGCATCCAGCTTGATGAGTCTGTAGACGTTGCAAACTGTTCACAGTTACTGGTTTATGTGAGGTATATTAATGATGGTGACTTTAAAGATGAGTTTCTTTTCTGCAAACCTCTTGAAAGGACAGCTACTGCACTTGATGTATTTGAGGCAGTTGGCTCATTTTTGAGACAGCATAAGATCTCCTGGGAAAGCATCTGTGGTGTTTGCACAGACGGTGCTCCAGCTACGCTAGGATGCCAATCTGGGTTTCAGCGTTTGGTCCTAAATGAGTCACCAAAAGCCATTGGAGCTCACTGTATGATGCATCTGCAAACATTAGCAATGAAGACGCTGCCACAAGACTTACAAGAAGTAATGAAAAGTGTCCTGAGTTCTGTCAATTTCATAAAGGCGAGCTCTTTGAACAGTCGACTGTTTCTGCAACTGTGCAGTGATTTAGATGCTCAGAGCAAAGCCCTGCTAATTCATACTGAAGGAAGATGGTTGTCAAGAGGAAAAGTTCTAAAATGTATTTTTGAGCTTCGTGATGAACTCAAAATGTTTTTTAATCAGAAAGCAATACGGCAGTTTGAAGCACTTTTCAGTGAGAAAAGTCAATTGCAGAAGATAGCTTATTTGGTTGATTTCTTTACCATCTTGAACGAGTTGAATTTATCACTGCAAGGGCCAAATTCAACATGCCTCGATTTGTCTGAAAAGATCCAATCATTCCAAATGAAACTTCAGCTCTGGCAAAAAAAATTGGATGAAAATAAAATGTACATGTTCCCTACCTTATCAGCTTTCTTCGAGGAACATGACATTGAACCGCACAGAATTACAGTAATTTCTGTGAAAGAACACTTGGACATGCTTGCTGGTGAAATTTCATGGTACTTTCCAAATCTACCCGAAGTCCCGTTTGCACTTGCCAGGAGCCCATTCACAGTCAAAGCTGAAGATGTTCCCAAGACAGTGCAAGAGGAGTTCATTGAACTTACTAACAGTGATGAGGCGAGAGCTGATTTCTCCACAATGCCAGTCACACAATTCTGGGTCAAGTGTTTGCACTCATACCCTGTTCTGTCGGAGATGGTGTTGCGTCTCCTCCTTCCATTTCCAACAGCATATCTTTGTGAAACAGGGTTTTCCAGCTTGTTGGTTATCAAGTCTAAATACAGAAGTAGGCTTGTTGTGGAAGATGATCTTCGCTGTGCTCTTGCAAAGACCACCCCAAGAATTTCTGATCTGGTGAGAAAGAAGCAGTCTCAGCCTTCGCACTGACATTGGCTTTTTATGAATAGTGTCCTGAAATGTAGCAATGTAGTTTATGTCATTATATTAAGACTGTTACCTGTGCCACACCATGCTTCAAGACAAAATTTCATGTATTTGTAATTAGTAATAAATTACACACAGAGAAACCCTGTCTCAAAAAAAAAAAAACCCCACAAGGATTTTACAATATGTAAGTACATAATTGTTTTTGTGATTAATCACTATGCTTTGATTATGTTCCATTTATAATAATAATAATACATCCTGCATACTACATTTACACTATTCATAACAGCAAAATTACAGTTACTAAGTAGCAACAAAAAATTATCTTAGGACTGGGAGTCACCACCACAGCCTGAGGAACTGTATTAAAGGGTTGCAGCATTAGGAAGATTGAGATCCACTGGTCCATCCCTACATCCAGTTCCAGGGGATCTGCTGCCCTTTTCTGACCTCCAGGCACCTCCATGCATGTGCTACACATATACACATGCAAGCAAAACAGTCACACATGTGAAATAACTAAATCTTTTTCATTATTTTTGATTTTGATGTGCATTGATGCTTTGCTTGCACCTGTATCTGTGTAAAGGTGTCAGAACTGGAGATAGAGTTTGAGACAGTTATGAGCCACCATGTGGTTGCTGGGAATTGAACTCAGGACCTCTGGAAGAACAACCAGTGCTCTAACTGCCAAGCCATCTCTCCAGCTACTAATAAATTTTTTTTTCTTGTTTAAGAGGGATGCTGCCATCCTGCTTATACCCTGGACCCTCTGCCTGCTGGCCAGGTTTCCATATTTTTGATTTTTTTTTTTTTTTAAAGATTCATTTTTTATTTTATTTATATGAGTATACTGTAGTTGTGTTCATACACATCAGAAGAGGGCACCAGATACCATTACAGATTGTTGTGAGCCACGATGTGGTTGTTAGGTATTGAACTCAGGACCTCTGGAAGAGCAGTCAGTGCTCTTAACTGCTGAGCTTCCTATTTGGTTTTTCTTTTTTTTTTTTTTTCCCCGACACAGGGTTTCTCTGTGTAGCCCTGGCTGTCCTGGAACTCACTCAGTAGACCAGGCTGGCCTAGAACTCAGAAATCCACCTGCCTTTGCCTCCCTATTTTGGTTTTTTGAGACAGGGTTTCTCTGTGTAGCCCTGGCTGTCCTGGAACTCACTTTGTAGACCAGGCTGGCCTCGAACTCAGAAATCCGCCTGCGTCTACCTCCCTTTTTTTTTTAACCAAAAAAAAAAAAAAAAGCCCGACAGACTTTCCTATAGACAATCTTATGGAGACATTTTCTCAATTGTCTCAGATAATTTTCTTTGGTGTTGACAAAAACTAGCTAGCACATTGTATTGTTAGCCTTGATTCTTTCCTATATTGGGAGGACCTTGTATAAGTCACATCCCATCAGAAAATATAACCACACTGTTAATTTAGGCAGCTAATTTTTAATTTTTTATTCATTTATTTGGGACAGGTATGGTGTTCTACATCTTTAATTCCAGTATTTGGGAGGCAGAGGCAGACAGGCCTCTGAGTTTAAGACTAGTCAGAGCCATACAATGAGACCCTGTCTAGAAACCAACTGTATTAGTAACTGTACTGTTGCTTATAGAAGACTTTTATTTGGGGTTACAGTTTCAGGGGGTTAAGTTCTTCATGGCTTGGAAGCAGCAAGCAGTAGGTAGAGTGGCTAGATCAGGATGCTGAAAGCTCACAGCCTCTACAATAAGTAAGAAGCAGAGTCAGTAAACCAAGAAAGGACAGGAATCAAAGGCCACCTCCAGTGCCGATGTGATGACACATGCCTTACAGAGTTCCAGACCAGCCAGAGCTACATAGTGAGACACTGTCTCAAAACGATAATTTTTAGAAAGGGGTGGGCATTGTGCGAACCTTTAATTTCGGCACTTGGGAGGCAGAGGCAGGAGGATCTCTGACTTTGAGGCCAAACTGTTTTACAAAGCCAGTTCCACGGCTACACAGAGAAACCCTGTTTCAAGAAAACAACAAAAAGGCAAACTTCTACTGAAAGACTTTGTCTGACTACCACAAACAATAAATAAGTTGTATGTGAGTGTGTGTACTTGTACATCTGTGTGTGTAGCTCTGAGGAAAGCTCTTTGGGGGTTGAAAATCTCATTCAAATCAAAGTACCACTTAGAGTAAACAAGTAAGTTTGACGTGGGTGTGGGTGTATGTCCTGCCACCTTATGCCATCTGGGGATGAAACTCAGGTCATCCGATCTGCATAGAAGTGCTTCTAGATTCATTAAGCCATCTTGTTAGCCCTCGATCAGCTGTTTTTATTTTTGGGGTGTGTGTGTGTGCTTGAACAATAACTTAGCCATCTCTGCAGACTTGTTTCAAGATATGTAGCCAAGGATGACCTTAAACTTGTTCTCTTGCCATCAGTGCTGGGATTACAGGTATGTGTTATGTCACTGCGGTTTTTGAGACAGTCTCTCCCTGGCTGTCAAGGACCTCACAGATGCTCATACATTGGTCTTCCTTTAACTTTTAACTTTTTATTATTTGTTTTGTTTTGTTTTGTTTTTTTCAAAACAGGGTTTCCACTGTTTAGCCCAGGATGTCCTAAAACCCTCTAGACCAGGCTGGCCTCGAACTCACAGACATCCACTTGCCTCTCCCTCCTGAGTGCTGGGATTACAAGCATGCTCCACCTTTAATTCTCTGTTTGTGTTTTTCCTTTAGCTTTGTCAGCATTGTTGGGGTTTGATTGTATGTGTGGAGGATTGTTCTTTCATTCTTCCTTTTTTTGAAATAAGATTTCACCTTGCAGCCCAGGCCAACCTGGAACTTGAGGTAATCTTCCTGTACCAACCACTTGAGAGGTAGGACCACAGGCATGTACTACTACCACCACACTAGTCTAACTAACATATCATTATTAGGTGGTTTTTTTTGTTTTTTGTTTTTTTGGGTTTTTTTTGTTTTGTTTTGTTTTGGTTTTTCGAGACAGGGTTTCTCTGTGTAGCCCTGGCTGTCCTGGAACTCACTGTGTAGAGCAGGCTGGCCTAGAACTCAGAAATCCGCCTGCCTCTGCCTCTCAAGTGCTGGGATTAAAGGCGTGGGCCACCACTGCCCAGCCATTATTAGTTTTGAGACATGGTCTCATTTATGTAGCCCTTGCTGGTCTCACTATGTAAAACAAAGCTGGCCTTGAATTCACAGAGGCCTGCCTGCCTTTGCTTCTGCTTCTTAAATGCTGAAATTATGGTTGTACACAGTTTTCTGTGGCTTTGTTGGTCTGGGGATTAGCAAAGTGGTACTGCTTAGTATGTTTGAGACCCTGGGATTAATCCTCAAAGTGCTTTGTCTGTTAGGTCCAATATCCATGTTTATGTAAGGCTGATTATCTATTAATAATTGTTTTTCTTTAAACTGGTTATGTGGGGGCCATTCAGATAGTTCATCAGATAAAGGTACATGTTGCCAAGCCTGAGGGTTTGAGTTCTACCCACAGGATCCACAGGGTGGAAGGAGAGAATAGATTTCCAAAAACTGTCCTCTGACATCCACATGCACACACGTATTAATTTTTTAAATTTACATGCATTTATTGTGTGAGTGTTTTGCATACATGTATGTGTATCCTAGGAGGCCAGAAAAGGGCTTCAGATTCGCTGGGTCTGGAGTTGTGAGCTACCACGTGAGTACTGGGAGTAGAACCCAGACCCTCTACAAAAGCAGTTGGCATAACCACTAAGAACCCTATCCAGCCCCTTGGTTCTAACACACTACTTGTGATGTTTACTAAGTCTGTCTTCTTAATTTATGAGGCCTGCCTTTGGGTGACTTCGTTGAGGGAATTTCCAGAGATTATAGATTGGGGAGGGACAACCCACCCTGAATGTAGCAGCATCCATTAGGCTGGGAACTTGAATAAAAATGGAGGGGGTATCTGTTGGTGTCAAAGAATCCATTTTGCAGATCGGCTCCAAACTCGGGAATGTCACACATAGGTGACAGCTGTTGCCAACCAAATACCTTCCCAAAGTCCACTTCCCACATTTACCTGTGAACAGGTTACCTAAATTTAGGCACCTAAATAAAAGACAAACCCTTCCCCACATTCGCCTTTTTTTTTTTTGGTTTTTCGAGACAGGGTTTCTCTGTGTAGCCCTGGCTGTCCTGGAACTCACTCTATAGACCAGGCTGGCCTTGAACTCAGAAATCTGCCTGCCTCTGCCTCCCGAGTGCTGGGATTAAAGGCGTACGTACGCCACCACTGCCTGGCTCATTTTTTCCTTTTGTCTTTCTCCCCTCTTTGTCTCCAGTAAACCTCTTCCATGTAGAACTGCTTTGGCCTGGTGTGGTATGTCCAGACGCAAGCCGCTGTTCTAACACATCAGTACCAAAAAATGCAAGCAAGATGCTAGAATTCCCCTTTCTTTGCTTCCTGATTGATGAATGCAGATATGAATAAGTAGCCTCAAGATCCTGCCCACCGTGCCTTCTTAGCTGATTGGATTCTCAAACTGTGAGCCAAAATATACGTTTTCCTAAACTGATTATTGCCAAGCATTTAGTTACAGCAATGAAAAAGTAATGTCGAGAAGAGAATTTTCTTGTCACACGAACAAAGCGAAAGTAATTCAGCAAGCCAGTTTTCTTTTGCAAAAACGAACCCAAACTGTGTTAGGATTATAGGCGTGCACAACCACACCTGACTTATACAGTGCTGGGGATGGAACCCAGGCCTTTGTGCATGCTAGCACTCTACCCACGGAGTCACATTCCCTGTTCTGTCCCTTCAGGTTTTTAACAAACGTAACCAGAAGGTTTATTAAACTTGTTTACAATTCGGGCCCCTCCCCGCAGAAACATCGCAATTCCCGATCTGGAACAAAGAAAGCTTGGAAGCCACGCCCCTGTGAGGTCACAAAGGGTTCGCCCCCTACAGCGGATCCAATAGGAGCACTGGGCGGGGCCTTTCGGCCGGAGTAGCCAGCGGCGGCGGCGGCGGGCGGAGCGCATCGGTGATGGACCCTACAGCTCGTCCTTCTGTCTCCCGTCCACGGACTCGAGCCCGCCCGCCGCCGCCGCCTGAGGCGCTGCCCACTATCGGCTTCGAAGAGGAGCTGTACGACTGCTTGGACTACTACTACCTGCGTGACTTCCCGGCCTCCGGAGCTGGACGCAGCAAGGGCCGGACGCGGCGCGAGCAGCAGCTACGCACCAACTACCTGGTGCCCGGCGGCCACGAGCGCAAGGTGGCGCAGATACTGCTCAACGGGCAGCGCAAGCGGCGCCAGCGCCAGCTGCAACCGCGGCCGCGCACACGCCTCGCCTGAGCGGGTATGGGCAGGCCGAGCCCATTGGTGGGGGTAGGGAGTAGAATTTGTATCTCAGGCCGGCCTCGAACTCACTGTGTAGCGGAGGATTACCTTGAACTCCAGATTGTCCTGCATCTCACCTTCCAAGGGCTGGGATGGTAAGGCATGAGCCACAATGCCCAGTTCTTTTTTTCCTCTAGTCTCTTCTCTCTTTTTTCTTTTCTTGTCTCCTAAACTGACCTCGAACTCTTCACCCTCCAATGTTTACCTCCAAAGACCGAAATTTCAAGCATGGGCCATGATTCCATACTGTGTTGTTTTGTTTTATTGATGCTGCCCATTGTAGCCCAGGATAGCATGGTGTCTGTGGCAATCCTCAACTTCTCTGGTCCAGAGATGACAGGTTTATACCACCATGTTCACCTGTCATCCGTTTCTGAGACTTCCCAGCATTAGTCATAACTGTACTGGTTCCCCCACCCCGACCCAGGAGTTTCCTGGCTGCTGATGAAAGTCTCTACCATTTGGAAGTTTGCAGTTGTGTGAGAAAAGTCTACATTGGAAATATAGGGAAATGTCTGAAGAAATATATCCTGGCAGGGTGGCTCACACCGGTAATCCATTTCCGGCCTCTGGCCTCAGGAGACTGCTGGAATAGTTTGAAACCAACCAAGAATACCCTCTTCAGCACTGTCTCAAAACAAAACTGCCCCCTCCTTGTTCCCTCCTGTGTTGCTTTCAATTGCTGTAATAAACACTATGAACAAAAGCAACTTGGGCAGGAAAGGGTTTATTTCATCTTTAAGCTTACAGTCCTTGAAGTCAGGGCAGGAACCCAGAGGCGGGAACTGAAGCACAGTCCACAGAGGTTCATGTTTACTTACTTTCTTGTACTTCCCAGGACCATCAATCAGCCCACAGCCCACAGCAGGCAGCCCACAGCAGGCCGAGCTGTCATACACCAATCACTGAGAAAAATGCCCCCATTGACTTGTCTACAGGCCAATCTGATAATAGAGATATAGTTGACAGAACCAAAACCTAACAAACCAGCAGACAGAAACTGGGTATGACAGTGCCCACCTCTATGCCTCTTTGAACTAGGAGAGTGAAAGAGGGAGTCAGAAGTTCAAGGTCAGAGGCTGGAGAGATGGCTCAGCAGTTAAGAGCACTGACTACTCCAGAGAACCTGAGTTCAATTCTCAGCAACCACATGGTAGCTTACAACCATTGTAATAGGATCTTAGGATCTGATGCCCTCTTCTGGTGTGTCTGAAGACAGTGACAGTGTGTGTTTGTGTGTATGTGTATATGTATGTATATGTATATAATTATATACATAAACAAAAAACCTACTAGTGACTTTGACCTCCTTTCCTTTCACTCAGGAACCTGAGACAGGAGGATCTTGAGTTGGAGTCCAGCCTGGGCATTATTGTGAGTTTAAGAATCCTGTGGGCTAGAGTGACACCTCATCTCCAAAGGAGAGAAAACAAATAACTTCTAGTGTCTAGTTCTCTTCCTAATTTCGAGAATCATTGATTTTTGTTTCTGTCTTTTTTCTTACAGGAAACCTGAAAGACCTGTTAAAAAGTATTTTCCAACTTTAACTGAGGTCCTCCGTGTTGGTCAACTGGACTTTTTGACAGTGTTTTAAGTTTACTGCTCCAAGTCTTTTTCCTCACTAATTAATTATTAAGTAAGTAGTTTCCTAGTGAGTATGCCTTTTTAGGGCTTTCAATTAAAAGAGAACAGCAAGAATGTATTTTAACTCTTCTGGCTTTTTCTCCCTTTCCACCCCACCCCCAGTTACTGTGGAGGTAACTTATCTTCAGTTCACAAGTATCCGGGCTCTGACATATAAAAAGGAGATCACAAGCTCAGGAGGTAAATGGTTTGCAAAAGCGATTGTAGCAAAAAGCCTGAGGACCTAAGTTCCATCCTTAAAAGCCATGTTTTTGAAAAGCTGGGTGTAGCCGGGCAGTAGTGGCGCATTTCTTTAATCCCAGCACTTGGGAGGCAGAGGCAGGCGGATTTCTGAGTTCGAGGCCAGCCTGGTCTACAGAGTAAGTTCCAGGGCAGCCAGGGCTATACAGAGAAACCCTATGTTGAAAAACCAAAAAATTGAAAAGCTGGGTGTAATGGCCCATTATTAAAATCCCACCTGTTGGGAGGTAGTAGCAGATTCCTGGGGCTCACTGGCTAGCCAGCATAGCCTAATTTATGTGTTCAGGCCAGTGAGAAACACTGCCTTTAAAACAAGGATAAATGTGTACTAAGGAAGCAATATCTGTATTGATAAATTGGCCTCTGCATGGGCACCCTCATGCACTTGAACTGGGGAGGGGGAAGGGTGCGCATGCTTGTGCACACACGCACACACTACCACCACAGTGAAATGGGGAGACCCAAGATAGGATATTATACAAGAAAGAATTCTATCCAAATGTCATTTCTGGAAGTTTGGTTTTTGTTTTGGTTTAGAGGAGGAATGAGACAGGGTCTCTATATATAGCTGCAGCTTGCTATTAAACTGGGCTGGCCAAGAACTCACAAGAGACCTGCCTCTGCCCCTCCACCCCTTTGTGCCTCTGCCTCTCTGCCTCTGCCTCTGCCTTGTTGAAATTAAATGTGTGCACCACTATTACAGTCTGAAGGTTTTTATTTTATTGTTGTTGCTGTTTATTGTTTTTTGTTTTTTTTTTTTTCCAAGACAGGGTTTCTCTGTGTAGCCCTGGTTGTCTGGAACTGGACCTGTGGACAAGACTGACCTCAAACTCAGAGATCCCCTTGCCTCTGCCTCCCGAGTTCTGGGATTAAAGTCATGCACTACCACTGCCCTGGCATCTGGCTGAAGGTTTTGATATGCATTACAATAAGTTTTTTTTAAATTTTTTTTTATGTGTTATATCTGTGTGCCACATGTATGCTTACAGAGACCAGAAGAGAGCATTAGACTCCCTGAAGCTGGAGTTACAGACAGTTGTGAGCCACTCGTGGGGTGATGGGAATTGAACCCAGGTCCTCTGGAGGAGCAACCAGTGCTCTTAGCACTGAGCCATCTCTCCAGCCCCGAATTACAATAAGATATTATGGGTACTGGAGATGTAGTTCAGTTGGCAGAGTGTGTGCCTAGCGTGCATGGTGTTCTGGATTCAGGCCATAAAACCTGCATTAATGGGCATGTGGTAGGTAACATGTGCCTGCAGTTCCAGGACTAGAAGTTTGTGGTCATTCATTGTGAGTTCAGGGCCAGGCTGGAGTTTGTGAGACCCTGTGTCAACACTAACAGTAGGCTGTATTCAGCAGTTGCTGGGTTCTCTTCTCTTGTTTCCTAACAGTTCTTTGACATGGGTGTTGCTATCCCCATCTTAAAAAAAGAGATTCTAATACTATCCAAGTTAGCCTTAAAAAAGAAGAGTGTGTGTCTGTATATATGTCATGTGTATTCTGGTAACCCCAGTGGCTAGGAGAGAGTGCTAGATCCCCTTGGAGGTGGACATATTGCAGTTAGTTGTAAGCTGTCTGCTGTGGGTCGAAATCAAGGGGCAGGCCATCTGAAAGTACAGAACATACTATTATTAACCCCTGAGCTGTCTCTCCAGTCCTCTAGTTAGATTTAACTCTCAATTGAGCACAGTGTAGAGTTAGCCAAGAAAGCCTCAGTGAGGAATCCCTAGGTAAGATTGTCACACCAACAAAGGCAGTGAGGGCAGGAGGATGTCTGGATAACTGAATAGAACCCAGTTCACTATGGGCGGTGCCATTCCCCAGGAAGGTGGCATTGGACTGTATAAACTAGCTGAACCTGTCTTGGTGTCTTTAATGTCTTTAATCTCAACAGTTTTGGAGGCAAAGTCAGGGAGATTACTATGAGTTAGAGTCTAGCCTGGTTTACATACTGAGTTCCAGGCCAGCCAAGGCTACATAGTGAAGTCCTCAAATGTAACATATAGGTAGCTGAAGTGGTATAGCAAGCATTGTTCCTCTGTGGCTTCTGCTTCAAGCTCACGCTTGACTTCTTGCCCTGACTTCCCTCAAAATGGCCTGTGGCCTGTAAGTATAACCCAGATAAATCCTTTCCTGTTGCTTTTTTTTTTCCCCCAGATTCTTTTCACAACAAAGGAAACTAGAACAAATACCGTGTAAGTAACATGCAGAGATCACCCAGAAGTAAACAAGTAACCTGGTCCTAGCAATTATGTAGCAATTTTGCTCCTGTAGTCAGGGCTTCTGTTATACCTAGGATTTATCTTCCTCCGGTAGGATAAAAAGTATGCTTAAGCCAGTCCATAGTTTAACAACCTTTTCTGGTTTCAGTTTTTTGTTTTGTTTTGTTTTAAGGCAAGGCCTTTCTCTGTAGCCCTGGCTGGTATCAAACTTACAGAGATCCACCAATCTCTAGTAAATATTGGAATTAAAGACATACACCACCAGATTGGGCTTAACAATACTTTTGAGAATGAAAAAAAAATTTTTTTAAAAAAATCCGGAAGAGCAGTCAGTGCTCTTAACCACTGAGCCATCTCTCTAGCCCCTGAAAATGAAAATTTTTCACAGAGGCTCATTTTCCTCATGCTAACGGATGAGTAGGTGATATGGCCCTATTCAAAAAAAATTTTTTTTTTCTGAAACAGGGTTTCTGTTTGTAGCCCTGGCTCTCCTGCAACTCACTCTGTAGACTGGGCTGCAAAAACTCACAGAGATCTTCCTCTCTCTGCCTTCCAAGTGCTGGGATTAGAGGTGTGAGCCACCATTGCCTGGCTTCCCACACTTTTTTTTTTTTTTAAAAAATGTTTGAGTGGTGGCGTGGTGGCGCACGCCTTTAATCCCAGCACTTGGGAGGCAGAGGCAGGCGGATTTCTGAGTTCAAGGCCAGCCTGGTCTACAGAGTGAGTTCCAGGATAGCCAGGGTACACAGAGAAACCCTGTCTCGAAAAACCAAAAAAAAAAAAAAAAATGTTTGAGTGCTCTGCCTACAAGTATACCTGCCTGCCAGAAGAGGGCATCCGATCCCTTTATAGTTTGTCGTGGCTTGCCCTGTGGTTGATGAGAATTGAACTCAGGACCTCTGACTGAACCATCTCACCTGCCCCTCCTGCCCCCTCTTATTTATTTTTATGTGTAAGAGCAGCAGTTCTCAACCGGTGGGTATGCTAAAAGCATACCACAGAAATCAAGGTTATAACACAGTTGGTACAGTGCTATTTAATATGTGCTTAGTTCCTGATATTCAAACCCCAACACCACATAACCAAAAAGAAGATGAGCATTTCATTCCAGTTGTCACTACTAAATCACAGACCCTTGGGGGTCTTCATAACTGCCGATCCCTCCTCCTGAAATGCTCACATCCAGGCAGTAGTGGATGCCACCCACCAGTTGAGAACCATTGCTCATACACAAAATAAAAACAAGCCTTAAAAGGGAGTCTGGGAAGCCAAGCAGTGGTGGTTCACACCTTTAGTCCCAGCATTTGGGAGGCAGAGGCAGTTGGACCTCTGTGAGTTCGAGGCTTGCCTGGTCTACATAGTGAATTCCAGGACAGCCAGGGCTACACAGAGAAACCCTGTCTTCAAAAACAAAACAAGCAAAGACATGGCTTACTTCCCTGATTCATCAAGGACTCTGTTCAGAATGGTCCTGTTGAAGAATCCTGCCTTGGGGTGGCATAGACAGCTCAGGATAAAGGTGCCTGCTGCCAAACCTGATGACCTGCGGTCAATCCCTGGAAGTCTCATGATTGAAGGAGAGAACTAAAATTTACCCTCTGACTCCCACAAGTACTCTCCACACATGCGTGACTCAGAGATCTACCTGCCCACAAGCGCTGGATTAAAGGCATGCACAACCACCCTCCTGGCTCACAGACAACATTTTTAAGAGTCCTAACATGCTCACTCTTTTTACAAAATGTTATTTATTACGTATACTCTATTTTGTCTGCATGCCAGAAGAAGGGGGGCATCAGATTCCATTACAGATGGTTGTGAACCACCATGTGGTTGCTGGGAATTGAATTCAGGATCTCTGGAAGAACACCCAGTGCTCTTAACCTCTGAGCCATCTCTCCAGCCCCCTCAAGTAGCTCTTTCTCCCCATGTGATTTATGTCAGCATTTGTCTCCCCTTGCAAAGCTGTTTTCTCTGAACTAAAACATCCCCTCCTGGAGGAAGGAGAAAAGTTTACAAGTTTCACACAAGGCAGCCCACCAAACTCACAATAATAATCCCCCTTACTTCCAGTGCTCAGAGCTGGTGTCGGGAATATTAAGTGCTCAAGGTTACACTCATTTGAAGCCACCATGGGCAAACGAAACCCTATTGGGGAGGTGTGTGAAAAAATCAATACTTGGGTGCTGGAGAAACAATGTTGTGGATATCTTGGGTGGAGGCAATGCCTGCAAGTTGTTCAGGGAATCCAGGGTTTCAGCTTTCCTGTACCACCCTTCACATTGCAGTAGGCTTTTTATTTCATGTTTGATTTTTTGAGATGGGTTGTCTGTCTATGCCTCGAACTCAGAAATCCACCTGCCTCTGCCTCCCGAGTGCTAGGATTAAAGGCATGCACCACCACTGCCCGGCTTACTTTGAAATTTAAATTGTATGGGAATAACCTTGTTTTATTTGCTTGCTATAACTCCAAATCATCACAGCTGCAATCCAATAAAAGTTTTTATAGTTGAGATGGGTTTACCATGTAACCTTGGCTGGCCTTGAATCTGTAGCGAACTGTATCTGCCTTTCACATGCTAGGATTTGCACATATGCACTACAAACACTCCTGGCTTTAGTAAACTTCTGAAATTATCAATGGATACTAGCCCAACTCAACAAGTCCTGAACAAGCTAGCTCAGTCAGTCAACAGGGTCTGGGGGAGGGGGGGTTGAGAATTAAAGAAAAAAGAGACAATTAGACAACATTATACTATGACCCCAGCAAGTGCTGAGGTGGCTTTAATTTTTCCCAGTCTGCTTTTCTATCATTCTAGGTACATGTGAAAAATAAGGTCAGTTCCAGGTCAAGGGACAAGCAAGGCATAGACAAACGTCCCATGGTATTCAGGGACTCATCAAGATGATCACGATCTTCTATCCCATTGTCAAACTCTTGCCAATATTCTTGAAGTGGCACCAAGAGCTCTCCACAAAATCCTATATTGAAAAAGGAGCTAAATGGGTAGTGATAAATGAAAGGAATTGTCTTAATTTAACTTTAAAACTGCATTCATAGATAAGAGAAACACATATATAACTCCCAATTTAGGGCTAAAACTGTCTTGTGTAAATTTATTTTACAGCATCCATACTATTTTCTAAACGACTTAGAGTGGAAACTAAAATGCCTGTCCTGCCTGCTGGATAACTAGAGTTTTGATACCCAGCATCCATGTAAATGCCTTCCTTTTATCCCCAGTTCGAGTAAGACAGCTAGGAGGGAATAAGCTGGTTAGCTTAGAGGAGTGGAATCAGCAAGCCTACACATCAGCTGAGAGATCCTACCTCAATATATAAGGTGGAGGTAGAGGAAGACACTCACCTCCAATCTCTGTTCCCTATAGGCTCCACCTGTTTCCCACGCATGTGCGCACATATATACAAACATATCACATGACAAAGAATAAAATCAAAACTAATTCCAGGAATTGGGGACAGCACTCTGTGGCAGAGCACTTGCCCAGTATTTGTGAGGCCCTAGGTTCAGGATCTGGAAGTGCCAACAAACCTATCGCAGTTCTCAGCTTTGAGCAGTGTGATGCTCCATGTCAGTAATCATTTATTTATTTATTTTTGGTTTTTAGAGACAGGGGTTCTCTGTGTAGCCCTGGCTGTCCTGGAACTCACTCTGTAGACCAGGCTGGCCTCGAACTCAGAAATCCACCTGCCTCTGCCTCCCAAATGCTGGAATTAAAGGCATGCGCCACCACTGCCCTGCCGTACTTTATTTTTAAAGGCTTATTTATTTTTAATGTGTAAGAGCAGTGTTTTTCAACCTGTGGGTCTCAACCCCTTTAGGTGTTGAATGACCTTTACACAGAAGTCACCTAAGACTATCAGAAAACATGTTTTCGTTGGTCTTAGAACCTAAGACTAACACGGCTCCTCTATTCCTCTCTAGACATGTCTATACTGCTCTACCATACCCTTCAGCTGGGTCTGATGCTGCAGGCCTTTACCCCAGCATTCTGAAGCCAGAGGCATGAAGATCTCTATGAATTTGAGGCCAGCCTGATCTATGAAATAAGGCCTGGAGTTACCAAGGG
>JADRCH010000355.1:1119530-1132240 GCA_019843965.1 Rhynchomys soricoides | reverse complement strand
TTTGAGGCCAGCCTGATCTATGAAATAAGGCCTGGAGTTACCAAGGGTTGTGAGCAGCCATGTGGGTGCTAAGAATTGAACTCAGGACCTCTGGAAGAGCAGCCAGTGCTCTTAACCGCTGAGCCATCTCTCTAGGCCTAAGATTTATTTTTATTTTTAATTCGTGTGTGGTTGTGTGTCTAGGCAAATGTGTGAGAGTTCTCTAGGGAGTCAGAAGAGGATGTCGGCTCCTTCCCCCTTCCCCCAGGTAGAGGTCTAGTTCATCATAAGAGCATGTGCCACAATCTACACTTGGTCTCTCCACAAGACTAGCAAGTGCTGCTAACTTCTGGGCAGTCTCTCCAGCCCTTTCACTCAAGCTCTTATGAAGACAGGGCAGAGTCAGGATGGATAAGGAGTTTGGAGTTCTTCCCTCTTGCTATTTCAAGGAGGAGTGATACGGTTTTTTGTTTTTGTTTTTGTTTTTAATCTCATTCAGGCTGTATGCAAAAGACATCAGGAGCAGATGGCTCAGTGTGTGTGCTGGAGACTAGGGGAGTATGCTGGGATTAGGAAAGGCTTTTAAATTGGAATTAACAAGAGTAGCTTAAATGCTGGCAAGAAAGAACTACTGGGTGGGGAGGGGGTGATTAAAGATAAAGCAGAAAGGAAAACTAGTGAGTAGTGGAGAAGGCAGGGAGAGAGGAGACCCCCCGGGGAGGAATTGCACCCCCATGCTGGGAACAGATCCTTAATAGGCTAGGCAAGGTCTTCCCAGTAAGGTATGCCCCCACACCCTCCTGGCCTTTGGTTACAACAGAAGGAAACATTATAGTAGTACATAATTCAAGGCCAAAAAGTACATGAGAGAAGTCAGGGATGGTCGCAAATACCTGTTAATCCCAGAGCTCTGGAGGCAGGAGGATCAGGTTTGTCAGGTCATCCTTAACTGCATAGCAAGATGAAGCCAGCCTAGGCTTGTCTCAAAACCAATTTGCGCAATTTAATCTAGCATCTTTGGGGGTAGACTTGTGGTAAATTTCACAGGGTGGATGATCTGCCTGACTCATAGTGACTCTTTTGACATTCTATCTTTTTTTTTTTTTTTGAAAAAGATTTATTTACTTATTATATATAAGTACACCGTAGCTGTCTTCAGACACACCAAAAGAGGGCATCAGATCTCATTACAAATGGTTGTGAGCCACATATGGCTGCTGGGATTTGAACTCAATGACTTCTGGAAGAGCAGTCAGTGCTCTTAACCACTGAGCCATCTCTCCAGCCCTTGACATCCTATCTTAAGACTGTGTCCTCAAAAAAAAGTCAGCAAAGCGGTGGTGCTCACCTTTAATCCCAGCACTTGGGAGGCAGAGACAGGTGGATTTCTGAGTTCGAGGCCAGCCTGGTCTACAGAGTGAGTTCCAGGACAGCCAGGGCTACACAGAGAAACCCTGTCTCGAAAAACCAAAAAAAAAAAAAAGAAGAAAAAAGAAAAGGCCATATTCTTTTTGTTAAGACAGGATCTCAGTCTGTAGCCTTGGCTGCTCTAAAACTCTGTATGTAGACCAGGCTAGCCTATAACTCACAGCCACCTGCCCCTGCCTCCAGAGCACTAGGATCCACATACACACGTGCCATGATGTGTACATTGTCCCCAAAAGTAAGTAAGTTAAAATATAATTTAAAAGAGCTGATAGAGGACTGGAGAGATGGCTCAGAGCACTGACTGCTCTTCCAGAGGTCCTGAGTTCAATTCCCAGCAACCACATGGTGGCTCACAACTATCTGTAATAGGATTCAATGCCCTCTTCTGTTGTGTTGAAGAGAGTAACAGTGTACTTACATACATAAAATTACTAATTAAGTAAATCTAAAAAAAGAACAAGAAAAAAAGGAAATGCTATATCTAAGGAAGATCTGGCTGGGGACAGCCAGGAACTGTGTGACTTGTACCCCACGGTGTTTCCAGAAGGTAAGTACAATGAAGACACAACCAATGACTTTCTGATTATGTCTGTGTCCTCATTTTTTGACTTCTGACCTAGCATTGACATTTCTGGGAGACGTGGGTTCCGCCTTTACTGTCGCTTGATTTTTCCAGATTATCAGTGGCTGAAGCTTTTTCTAGTAATAGTGCATATATGTGGCTCTCTTTATCCTCTTTCTGCATCTGTAAACTCAAACACAGATCAAAAATAATCTGGACTGGGACTAGAGGGAGGGCTCGGTGGTTGAGCCAATGCCCCCTCCTGGCCTCCTCGGGCACCTGTACAGTCACACACACAGGCACACACACACACACACACATACATGGAAACAAATAAGAAAAATATTTGGGAAAGAGCTGGAGAGATGGCTCAGTGGTTAAGAGCACTTGCTGCTCTTGCAGAGGGCTCAGAATTTGTTCCCTGAACCCACATGGTGGCTCATAGCCATTTGTAACTTCAGTTCCTAAGGATCTGATGCCCTCTTTGGCCTCTGCAAGCACACACATGGTGTACATACATATAGATAATCACACATTCATACACACAAACATAAATAGATATTTACTAGGATAATGGCTTAGGGGTTAAGAGTACATATTATTCTTCCAGAGGACCTGAATTCAATTCCCAGCACCCATCTCAGGCAGCTCACAATGCTGATGACTCCAACTTCCAACACTTCTAGCCTGTGAGGGCGCACACATACACATACATATATGACATACACTCACATACAGTACACATGATTAAAAATAAATCTTCAAAAAGATTGCATCTATTTGGGGGAGGGGGGTTGCGTACCGAATATTTTCCTCATTGCTCCCTACACAATACAATAAAAATAATTTAAAAAAATCACTTATGATAGTACTAAAGTTCTGTAAATATCTAGATAGAGGTACATAGGTGGAATCAGGCATGGTACATACTTACGCCTGTAATTTCAGCTACTTAGGAGTCTGAAGCATGAGGATGTCACATTCAAGGCCACTCTTGGTAACTATGTTAGTCATGTTAATTGTTGCTATGGCTGAAGACCTGCAAAAACTGATGGAAGAAAGACTTTATTGTGGTTCACAGTCTGAAGGAATTGTCCATTCAGTGGGGAAGGCAGATTTAGAGAAGCATGAGGCAGCTGGCCACATTGCATCCTCAGTCAAGAGGCAGAGCAAGATGAATATTTGCTTTCAGAGACCCACTTTCTCTTTTTTATTCAGTACAGGATCCTGGCCCATGGATGATGCTGCCCACATACAGGGTGAAACAGCCTCATAGATACCCACAGAGGTATATTCCCATGATGATTCTAAATCCCATTGGGTTGACAATGAAGATGAACCACGATCAGATCAATTTAGCTCGAATCAATCTCAAAATCTGAAAAATGGCTGACAATGTAGCGAAGTGGTAGAGTATTTGCCTGGCAGCTCTAATCCCAGTACTGTGAGATACAACAGAGTTGTTTGTGTGCATGCGTGCGTGTTTGTACATGAATGCCATGGCATACTTGTGGAGATTAGAGGAGAACTTGCAGGACTTAGTTCTTTCCTTCCACAATGAAGGCTCCAGAGACTGAACTCAGGTCATCACATTGTTGACAGGTGAATTTTCTCATGGAGCCATCCCATAGGCCCAAATTTTATAGACACTACTCCAACTTAATTAAGGTAATTGAACATCAGCAGATTTTGATCTGGAACCTATCCCCCATGGACAACAAGGGATGAAGGGATGTGTGTGTATGCACATGTATGTGTGTATACATATATATGTACACACACACACATATATCCATTGTAACAGGATGTTTAAACACATAGTGATACTGATACCTTTCCTTGGAACTTTGAAATCACTATCAGCAAACATTAAAAGTCAGATGTGGTAGCACACAGCTGTGATCCCAGCACTTAGAAGGCTGAGACAGGAAGACTTCATGAATTTGAGGTCAATCTGGGCTCAGTAGTGAGTCCCAGCCTAGCCTGAGCTACAGAGTTAGTGAGTCCTTACCTTAAAAAAGCAAAAACAAAAAAACAAAAACAAAAAAAAGTCAAAAAAGACCCTAAATAAGTAGAATGTACTGTTACTAAAGTGAGATTGCTGAAGGAAGTCATGAGCCTTTTACTCACCTCTCAGCAGAGCATGGCAAAGGGCTAGAATGCATGAGTGTCATATCCTTCCACACAGAGCAAGAGGCCCTGCAGTTAATTGCTTCCTTTAAGACCATTGTCAGAATGGATTCAACAGCTATTTGCCAAGCATGGAGCTATTTAGTAACAGCTTCGGTCAGGAAGTGGGTATTGTATCTGTTTGGCCATAGCTAGTTCCTGCCCTGGGCAGAAGTGATATTGTAGAGAGGTGGGTAAGGCACATGAATGCACATACGCATACACATGAGGGTTGAACTTGATGAAGCTGGCAGAAGGTTTGGGCCCCAAGCACAGTCTGAACTCTGCCCGTACTTACTGTGTGATCAGAAAATTAAGAAGCAGTCATGAGGGCCAGTGTGATGGGTCAGTGGTCAAGAGCCCTGGATACTATTTCAGAGAACAAGTTCCCAGAACCCACACGTGACTCAGAACTGTGTAGAACACCAGTGCCAGATGCATCCAACACCCTCTTCTAGCCTCAAAGAGCACTGTACGCACATGGTGTACAAACATACATGTAGACAAAACATACACAGAAAATAAAATTTCTAAAAATTTGAAAGAAATACTCATGAACCTCAGTTTCCTATTCTGGGAAATGATTATAATCTGTACTTCAATGACTGATGTGTAGATTAGACAATCCAGTGTATGCAAGATATCTAGTATACATCTGAACAACTATTACTTCTTTAGTTTATCCCCAATAAATGCTTAATTTAAAATAGGTTGTTTTTTCTTTTTTTGTTTGTTTGTTTCTGGTTTTTGGTTTTTGTTTTTGAGACAGAGTTTCTCAGTGTAGCCCTGGCTGTCCTAGAACTCACAATGTAGACCAGGCTGACCTCAAACCTGAAGCTCTGCTGGCTTCTGCCTCCCAAGTGCTGGGGTCAAAGGCATGCATCACTGCTCTGCTAAAATAATTTTTTTATGGGACCAAGGAGATGCCTCAGTGTATAAAAATGCCTCCTTGGTGTCTTAGAGCATCTGTTGGTGGAATGAGACATGGAGCAACTTGGAGAAGAAAGGCTTTATTTCTTCACATTGCAGGTTAAAGTTCACCAGGGAGAGAAGTCAGAGCAGGAAGCTGGAGCAGGAACTGAAGCAGAAGCTGTTATAAAAAAACAATAAAAAATATTTTAGCCGGGCCGTAGTGGCGCACGCCTTTAATCCCAGCACTTGGGAGGCAGAGGCAGGTGGATTTCTGAGTTCAAGGCCAGCCTGGTCTACAGAGTGAGTTCCAGGACAGCCAGGGCTACACAGAGAAACCCTGTCTTGACAAACAAAAAACAAACAAAAAAACCCAACACCAACAACAAATTAAAAATCCAAGTGTGATATTCCTTCCTGCCTTTGACCATTTATGCTCCTGGATGAAAGACACATAGCCTTTATATTTAAAGATGCCTTTGGCGCACACTAGCTGGCCAGCTGCCTACCCTCGTGCTGTTAGAATCTACCTCATATTTATAACCCAAGTTATCACTATGTTTCATTTGGGCTGCTCTTAGCTTCAATTAGGCAGCCCTCTGGGTCACTTTCTCTGGGCCTCGCCTAGCCCATGGCAGCTCTCTCTGTTTCTCTATCCTATGACATGTCTTCTGTCTCTCCCTCTTCTTCCTCCTCCTCATGGTCCCATGCCCAGGAAACTTAAATCCTGCCTATGTCTCTTCTCCTCAGTTATTGACTACTGTCATCTCTATTTATCAATCAGAATGAGCTGGGGACAGGGTCCCTCAGGCTACCTGTAGACTCCAAATCTTGGAAGCAAGCACTTAGTATTACACTAAACAGTAAAACACAATACCTCAACAGAAGGCAAGGAGGAATGCTACTTATTGGCTTGCTCTCCTAACTTGCTCAGCTCCTAGCATCCTAGGACCACATGCCCAGGGATGGCACTATGCACAATGAGGAGGACCCTCCCCCATCAACCATTAATCAGTAAAATGACATGCAGAATTGTCTACAGGCCAATCTGTCTGATGAAGGCATTTCTTCAATGATGAGTCGTGCTTTCCATGTATGTCTGGGTTTCTGTTAAATTGACCAAAACCCAAAAGACAAAAATGAAACAACAACAAGCAACAACAAAAACCCAAATACACAACCAATCTCAATGGAGGACAAGCCTGACAATTCCTGGAGCTGTGGTGGAGGGATGGAATTAATTCCAGAAAGCTATATCCACTGACTTTCACACTCCTGCTGTGGGCTCAGACTCACACAATCAAATAGTAAATAAATTAAGAAGGCCCAGAGATGGCTCAGTGGCCAAGAATGTGTGCTGCTCTTGCAGAGGACCAAGACTAGTTCTCTGAATCGACATTGAACAGCTCACAGCTGCCTGTAATTGGGCCTCCATGGTCAACTGCACCCAAGTGCAAAGGTATGGGGAATGCTGCCTTTATCTTTCAAGTTGAAAAGCTTAGAAGCACCAGGCCTAAGCCAATTTTATATTAATTTTTACAGGCATATGTTATGTCCTTTGACAAAGGATTTGTTCTTCTATAGCTCTATCGAAATTTCCTGATTCATTTTTTAGGTTCTCTTACTGTCGGGGGTGTGAGGTAGGGTTACCAAGTAACAATCCCAATTTTATCTAATTTATTTTTTCTTTACTTTTTTTTTTTAAATAGTATTTTTAGCCAGGTGGTGGTGGTGCGTGCCTTTAATCCCAGCACTCAAGAGGCAGAAACAGGTGGGTCACTGAGTTCAAGGCCATACTGGTCTACAGAGTGTGTTCCAGGACAGCCAGAACTACACAGAAAAAGCCTGACTGGAAAAACAAAACAACAAAACAAACATTAATGTTAAAATCAGTTGCCTGACAATTTCATAGATATATACAATGTATCTTGAGCACATTTCTTTCCCCTATCCCCAGATCCCTCCTATCTGGGGATCAGAGGTTTTGTTTGGTTGGTTGGTTTTGGTTTTGATTTTTGAGACAGAGTCTCATGTATCTCAGGCTAACTTTGAGCTCAATATGAAACTGGAGATGATCCTGAAGTCTCCATCCTCCTGCCTTCGTCTCCCCAGTGCTGTGATTTCAGGCATATGTGACCACACCTGACTAAAGAGTCTTTTTGTTTGACCTCTTGTGATTTGGGGCATCAAACCCAGGGCCTGCGAAGCACACCCCAGCCCTGCCATACCTGATTTCTCCAGTTATTGGTCCATCTCAGTCTCTTCGCTCTGTTTCTTTTGTTTTCTCAGTTCACTGGGACTACAGCAAGCACTTTTGCTGTGCTCATCATTTTTCGTGTAGAATAAGGGTTCTCAGCCTGAGGGTTGAATGACTCTTTCATTCAACCCTGGGGTTGCCAAAGACCATTGGAAAACACAGATATTACATTAAGATTCATAACGGGCTGGCGAGATGGTTTAGCAGTTAAGGACATTGACTGCTCTTACAGAGATCCTGAATTCAATTCCCAGCAACCACATGGAACCATCTGGAATGGGATCCGATGCCTTCTTCTGGTGAGTACTCACATACATAAAATAAATAAATAAATCTTTAAAAGGAATAAAAGATTCATAACAGTAGCAAAATTACAGTTATGAAGTAGCAACAAAAATAATTTTATGGTTGAGGGTCACCACAACATGAGGGACTGTATTAAAGGTCGCAGCATTAGGAAAGTTGAGAACCACTGAGACTCTCTTTTTAGTCCTTGCCTTCTCGGATTCCCCTTGCCCTCTCTCCTTCCTTTTTTTAAAATTTTTTGAAACATGTTCTTAAAAATGTGCCCAGTCTCACCCTTTATTCATAATGTAGCCCAAGCTAGCCCTGAGCTCACAGTAACCCTACCTCTGCTTTTTTTTTTTTTTTTTGGTTTTTCGAGACAGGGTTTCTCTGTGTAGCCCTGGCTGTCCTGGAACTCACTGTGTAGACCAGGCTGGCCTCGAAGTCAGAAATCCACCTGTCTCTGCCTCCCGAGTACTGGAATTAAAGGCATGCGCCACCACTGCCGGCCTACCTCTGCTTCTTGAATGCTAAGATGATAGACATCTGCTGCTATGCCTGTTATTAGATTCCTAAAGCAAGAAAAATAAATTGTTTTCATTTAATTTTTAATTATTTTTTTGTTTGCTTTTTTTTGTCTTTTGTTTGTTTGTTTGTGTATTTTATAAGGCAGGGTTTCTCTGTGTAGACTTGGCTGTCCTGGAACTCAGTCTGTAGACCAGGCTGGCCACAAACTCACCAAGATCCATCTGACTGTCTCCAGAGTGCTAGAATTAAAGGCACACCCACCCACTCCCAGGCTATTTGCATATTCTTAATCAATGCCCCCCCCATCTGAATATTTATTTTACATCAAGAGCAAGACAATTGAAGCTGGGCATTTAGCTTAGTTAGTAGAGCGCTTGCTTTGTGTGCATGAAGTCTTGGGTTTGATCCTCAGCAATGCAGCCCGGCATGGTAGTATATCCCTGTCATCCAACATTCTGGAGGTGTGGCAGAATAACTCAGGAGGAGGATCAGGATTCAAGGTTATCCTGAGCTACATAGTTAGTCAGGGAGATCATCCTGCACTATATGAAATCCTGCTTCAAGACATCAGAGAGGGAGGAAGGGAAGAACGGAGGCAGACATCTACACACATCCAAAGAGAGGCAGGTAGAGAAGCAAAAATGAGTAAAGCAAATTTATCTCTGCTTGATGAACCTAGCCTCCACTCACAATGTACAAAAGATAAATATCCTCCCCAACCCTCCCCCCACCACCTCGACCCTCTGGGGAAGGCATTTGGAGAGTGGCCAACCCATTCCAGCCTTTGGCCTCCATTGCAAACCAAAACAGAGTGTCTCCTCATTCAAGCAAGGCTGTTCAAGAGCTTGCATAAACACAAGGTTGAGAAATAGCACCTTAGGAAAGGGTGTAAGAAAGGCAAAGGACACGGTGACTTGTCTGTCCTCTGTAGGGGAGGAATTTCACTGAAGGGGAAGAGTTCTCACTGCACTCTGGAAATGGAGGCAGGATCCAGTCTCACTAGGCTTTCAGGGAGAGAGTCTCATTGTGATAACAGTGGACCTAAGAACTGCCCTTCTCTACTTGGCAAATTAGACCTTCTGCGTGATAGAAGTCTTTTGAAAGGGGGAAGGGCTAGGCTGTGGCTGCGTATGCCTTTAATCCCAGAGCTTGCTCGAGAGGCAGAGGCACTTGGATCTCTGTTCTAGGCCAGCCTGGTCTACCACTCTAGTTCCTGGACAGTCAGTGCTATACAGAGAAATCCCATCTCGGAATAAACAAAACTGAAGGAAAAAAAGGGGGAGGGAGGTGTTTGACTCAGTTTTGGGTGTTTCTGTGGTCATCATACTCCATGGAAACGTTCTAACTACACAGAGAACTCATGATGTAGACCAGTCTGGCCTCAAATCCACAGAGATCCGATTGCTTCAGCCTGCCAAGTGCTGAGATTAAAGGTGTGTACCTCGAGCCTTAGCTGGATGTGGGGGTACAATCTGTACACCTTTTAATCTCAGCCCTCTGAAGCTCTTGAGTTCAATGCCAGCCTGGTCTGTATAATGACTTCTAGGTTGCCTAGGGCTAAATAGTGAGACCCATTCTCAAAAACATCTAACAATAAACAAATACAGGTCTTGCTGTATATACTGGTTTGGAATTTACTATGTATTTTGTGGTATTAGTTTTTGTTTTGTTTTGATTTGATTTGATTTCTTGATTTTTTGAGATAGGATTTCTCTGTATAGCCCTGGCTGTCCTGGAACTCGCTCTGTAGACCAGGCTGGTCTCAAACTCAGAGATTGACCTGCCTCTGCCTCCTGAGTGCTGGGATTAAAGATGTGTGCCACCACAACCACCACCCAGCTACATATTCTTTAAAAGATCATGACCAAGGCAACTTACAAATGGAAGAGTTTATTTGGGCTTATGGTTCCAGAGGGTCAGCGCCCATGAGGCAGGAAATGGAAGCTGAGAGCAGAAACTGAGGACGTTGTGAACTGCTGTATGCAAGCAGAAAGAGGAAATACAAAAAATGATGTGGCTTTTTTAATTCTTTTTTTTTTAAATTTAATTGTTTATTATTATTTTTTACTTATTCACTTTACATCTGGCTACTGTTCCCCCTCCCAGTCAACCCCTCCCGAAATCCTTCCCCCATCCCTCTCCCCTTTTGAGAGGGTGGGGGCCACCTTGGGTATCTCCCTCTGACTACCTCCCGCACTTCAAAGTCTCTTTGAGGCTAGGCGCTTCCTCTCCTACTGAGACCAGACAAGGCAGCCCAGCTAGAAGAACATATCCCATGTACAGGCAACAGCTTTTGGAGTAGCCCCTGCTCCAGTTGTTCAGGACCCACAGGAAGGTCAAGCTGCACATCTGCTATGTATGTTCTATGGTTGGTGGTTCAGTCTCTGAGAGCCCAAGGGTCCAGGTTGGTTGACTCTGTTGGCCTTCCTGTGGACTTCCTGTCCCCTTCAGGGCCCACTTTTTATTCTTAAAGCCTGCCCCCAGTGACATATCTCCTCCAACAAAGTCATACCTCCTAAGCCTCTATAAACAGTGCCACCAACTGGGTACCAAGTAGTCAAATGCCCAAGCCTGTGGTGGACATTCTCAGTGAAGTCACCACACCCAAACTGACTTCAAATTCTTTCTGCCTCATCCTCCCAAATGCTGAGATTACAGGCCAGTTTCACTACACCTGCTCCTTCATTACCATTTAATACCTTTAATTACTGCTGGGTGGTGGTGATCTTTAATCCTGGAGGCTACCACTACCTGGAGGGAAGAAGAGGAAAGTGGATTTCTTAGTTTGAGGCCAGCCTGATCTACAGGGCCAGTTCCAGGACAGCCAGGATTACACAGAGAAACCTTGTCTCTCAAGAAACCACAAATTAAAATAAAATAACCTTAAATACCTTCTTTCAGCCAGGCAGTGGTGGTGCACGCCTTTAATCCCAGCACTCGGGAGGCAGAGGCAGGCAGATTTCTGAGTTGGCCAGCCTGGTCTACAGAGTGAGTTCCAGGACAGCCAGGGCTATACAGAGAAACCCTGTTTCGAAAAAACCAAACCAAACCAAAACAAAAAACCTTCTTTCAAATATTTTTATTTTATTTCTTTATCAGTTATTTATTTTTAAAAGTTATTTTGTTATTATAACTAATGTTTGGGTATAATATGTGTGTATGTGTGATAAATGTGGGCCAAAGTGCACATGTAAAGGCCAGAGGACAACTTTGTGGAGTCACATTTGTCCACACTTTTGTATGGCCTCCAGGGACCAAATTCAGGTTACCAGGTTTAGTGGCAAGCCCCTTTATTCACTGAGCCATCTTATTGACCCTTAATTTGCTTTTTTTGAGACAGGGTCTGGTGTGGTGGATGCTGATTTCTAACCTGCAATTTTTTTTTTTTTTTTTTTTAGCAGAACCTTGCCCTGAGGCTCTGATCCTCCAGCCTATGCCCTTGCTAATGCTGGGATCACAGGCATGTGCCCCCATACCTAGCAACTGAATACTTTCAGAGCTGTGGCCTTTTGCCTCTTGAGCCTAGAGTTGAGTTTTAGAGACCAGTGTACTGGCTGGTTATGTGTATCAACTTGACACAAGCTGTAGTTATTACAGAGAAAAGAGCTTCAGTTGAAAAAATGCCTCCATGAGATCCAGCGGTAAGGCATTTTCTTGTGGTACCATCTGTGGGTTGGTAGTCTTGGGTTCTATAAGAAAGCCAGCTGAGCAAGCCAGGGGAAGCAAGCCAGTAAGAAACATCCTTCCATGGCCTCTCCATCAGCTCCTGCTTCTTGACTGCTTGAGTTTCAGTCCTGACTTCCTTTGGTGATGAACAGCAGTGAAGAAGTGTAAGCTGAATAAACCCCTTCCTCCCCAACTTGCTTCTTGGTCATGATGTTTTGTGCAGGAATAGAAACCCTGACTAAGACAGCTAGGTCTTATGAGTCAGACCAGTGACTGAAAAGTGATGAGATTCGCTAAATTTGACTAACACGATTTCCCAGAAAGCATTGATGTGAACGCTGTCGAGTTCTCTGCTGGTCACAAGGTCACAAGTCACCTTTCCTGCCTTGGTCAGAATTTCTGAATAAAAGTGTCCTTAGTCAACTTGGTTCAAGGTATAAGGGAGCCTTCCTTGTCTTCTATTTTATAATATCTGCTTTTCCTCTGTTTTTGTTTGTTTGTTTGTTTTTCTGAAACAGAGAATCTCTGTTGTAGCCCTGGCTGTCCTGGAACTCGCTTTGTAGACCAGGCTGGCTTCAAACTCAGAGATCTGCCTGCAGTCTGCCTCTGCCTTCTGAATGCTGGGATTAAAGGCACACACCACTGCTGCCCATCCTTTTTATTTTTGAGATAGGGTCTCATGTAGTCCAGGCTGCCTTTAAACTCCTGTGTAGCTGAGGATGAGCTTGCATAGTTCTTTCTTTCTTTGTTTCTTTCTTTGTTTCTTTCTTTGTTTCTTTCTCCCCCCCCTCTCTTTCTTTCTTTCGTTTGTTTTTTGAGACAGAGTTTCTCTGTATAGCCCTGGCTGTCCTGGAACTCACTCTGTAGACCAGGCTGGCCCCGAACTCAGAAATCCACCTGCCTCTGCCTCCCAAGTGCTGGGATTAA
>JADRCH010000355.1:1005929-1119520 GCA_019843965.1 Rhynchomys soricoides | reverse complement strand
GCCTCTGCCTCCCAAGTGCTGGGATTAAAGGCATGCGCCACCACTGCACAGCAATTTTTTTTTTTTGGAGACAAGATCTCTCTATGTATGCTGTCCTGGAACTCACTCTGTAGACCAAGCTGGTCTGGAACTCAGAGTGATCTCCTGGCCTCTGTCTCCCAAGTGCTGGCCTTAAAGGTGTGGGCCACCACTGCAGCTTCACAATTTTCTTGTCTCTACCTCATCTATGCTGGGAATCCATAAAATATATTTGCTAACATTCACCATGTTTCAGATTTAAAATTAGAACAAATTTTTATTCTTCACTTTCTGTTTTATTCACACACACACATATATTTTAAACTATTTTCTTTGAATTAGCTAACAAACGTCATATATATTTACCATGTATAATATATCATTTAAAAATAGGTATACATCATGGAATGGTTCAATAAAGCCAATTAACATGCATTACCTCATGGTCTTATAATCTTATAGTTTTTACATTTCTTTTAGTTTTAAACATTAGTTATCTGAGAGTTTCAAGTTTCATTCGACATGTTTTGACCATGTTCTGCCTCTCAACTCTTTTCTGATTCTCTTCTCCTTCTCTAGCCATGTAAGTTTGGGATTTTTATTTTGTTTTATTTTATTTTATTGTTTTTCGAGACAGGGTTTTTCTGTGTAACAGCTCTCTCTGTCCTGGGACTCACTGTCTTACTTTGTAGACTAGGCTTGCCTCAAACTCACACAGAGATCTGCCTGCCTCTGCCTCCTGAGTGCTGGGGTTAAAGATGTGTGCAACCACCACCCCTATACATTTTTTGTTTGGAGACAGGTCTCAGTATGTAGCCCAGGCTGTCCTTGAACTGGCTGTCCCTACCTCACCTTCTCAAATGGTAGGCAATATACTCTTTAGCTTTCATTAAAATAAACAAATAGAGTACATTTTGACTCTTTCACCAGGTCCATGGTATATAGATGCTTGCATAGGCATGGGGAATGTTGCAGGCACATAATTTTTGCCCTAGCACAATGAGGATTCTATTTCTTTTCGTTTTCTCATTTTAGGCAGGGTCTCAGGTATCTTAGGTTGGCCTGAACTTGCTACATAGCTCAGGATGACCTTGAACTTCTGATCCTGTCTTCAACACCAGAGTACAGGGTTTTAAGCATGTTGTATTCACACTCAGTTTTATGTGGTTCTGAGAAATGAATCGAAGGCTTTGTCCATGCTAGGCAAGTACTCTACAGACTAGGCTATATCTCCATTCTGGATTTCTGCTTTCTCTTTGTGTCTGTCTGTCTGTCTGTCTGTCTTCAGTGCTAGGTATTGAACCCAAAGGCTTCCTTGATCATAGTAGACAAGTGCTCTACCTCTGAGTCACACCCCCAGCCCCTCACTGGGGGATTCTAGGCAATCTCTACCTCTGAGTCACACCCCCAGCCCCTCACTGGGGGATTCTAGGCAATCTCTACCTCTGAGTCATACCCCCAGCCCCTCACTGGGGGATTCTAGGCAATCTCTACCTCTGAGTCATACCCCCAGCCCCTCACTGGGGGATTCTAGGCAATCTCTACCTCTGAGCAACATCCCAAACACAGAGTTCCATTGATTTTCTTTTAAAGTTTATTTCACATGTATGTGATACATGAGTGTATGGGTGATGGCAGATGCATGACACAGTGTTCATGTGAAGGTCAAAGGACAATGTTTGGGTGTTGGTTTTCACCTTTTACTGTGGGTTCTATAGATTGAACTCAAGCTGTCAGGTTTGCACAGAGTCTTAGTGTTAACTATTTCTGTGATGAAATATCATGACCAAAAAGTAAGTAGGGGAGGAAAGGGTTTGTTTGGCTTATACTTCCACATTGCTGTTCATCACTGAAGGAAGTCAGGACAGGAACTCAAGCAAGACAGGAACCTGGAGATAAGAACTGATACAGAGGCCATGCAAGGATGCTGCTTGCTTACTTGTTCCCTATGGCTTGTTCAGCTGGCTTTCTTATAGAACCCAGGACCACCAGCCCAGGGAATGGCACCACCCACAGTGGGCTGGGCCCTCCCCCATCAATCCCTAATTAAGAAAATGCCTTGTTTTGTATGTGTGGAGGCATTTTCTCCATTAAGGTTCCCTTCTTTCAGGCACCTCACGTTTGAAGTAAGACTAGCTAGGACACACAGTAAGCACCTTTACCAATGAAGTCATCTCATTGGCTGATATCATCCCATTTCTACTCAGGCCTGTGGATGTAGAATGGAAAGCTACTCTGCAAGGTCTATAGTGAAATACAGGTATCACGGGAGTGGCAGAATTTACGGGGCCTTTTTGCTCAGAAAATTCTCTATTTCTTTGACCTGCACTGTGTGGGTTTTCTAGTGTTCTAACTTTATACCTGAGAAAACCAGCTTAAGAGAGGAAAGGTCTATTTTGGCTCACGATTTCAAGTGGCCTTGGAAACTGCTAAATAAATGCATTCTCCCTTAAGTTAATAAGTCTGGCATTTTGAGCATACTGATAAAAAGCTAATGCTGGAGACATTTCCTCTGAATAGATCTGCCACCTCCAGAACTCCAATATAGATGTGGCCCCTTGCTTCCTCCTTCTCTGTGGAGACACAGTGTGGGTCTCCTCACCTTCTCCCTCCAACAGAACTGAGGTTAACAAAGTCTTGAATTGTCATCATTTTTTAAAGGGAGATGTCTTCTCCCTAAACCTTAAAGAGTTTAAATTTCCAGGAGCTTGAAGACACCAGTGCCCATTAGATCACTATTTTATTTATTTTTATTTGATGCAAGGTCTTAGGTAGCCCAGGCTGGCCTCAAATTCACAATGTAGCTCAGAATGACCTCAAACTTCTCACCTTCCTGCCTGTCCCTCCTAAGTGCTGAGATTACAGATATGAGCCACTACAGCTGGTCAGATGATAAAATTCGGAACACATTATTAAAGGACATTGGAAAAGGGACAGAATCTTGTACAATCACGTGGCATTCTATGACAGTTAGGTCTAATGCCAATGTAACCATATTTGAGTCTAGATTTTTTTTTCTTTCGGTTTATGGAGGGACAGGGTTTCTCTGTATAGCTTTGGCTGTCCTGGAACTCACACAGATCTAAATGTGTCTGCCTTCCAGGTGCTAGGGTTAGAGACGTGTACCACTATTGCCCAGCAAGTATTTTTAAAATTACTTCTATTATTTATTGTGTGTGCACGTGCATATATGTGCGGGTACGTTCATGCCGCTGTACACATGGGAGTCACTTCTATTCACTGAGCCATTTTGCCTGTTCTCTGAGGTTTTGTTGTTGTTATTGCTGTTTTGTTGTGTTTGTTTTTTTAACTTTTGTTGTTTTTGAGAGAAGGTGTCATGCACTCCAAGGTGACCTCAAACTCACGATGAGGCTGAAGATGATTTTGAACTCCTGATCCTATTATTTCCACTTTCCAAATGCTGGCTCAAGCATCACACCTGTCTGAAAGTATCTGTAATCCTAGCTACTTGGAAGCTAAGACACGATGGTCATTAGTTAGAGGCCACTCTGGGATACTTAGGGAGACCCTGTTTTAAACCAAGTAAACAAACAACCTAGAGCATTCAGGCATGGTGGTGCATGTCTTTGATCCCAGCCCTCAGAGATGCAGAGGCAGGCAGATGTCAGAGTCTGAGGCCAACCTGGTCTACAGAATGAGTTCTAAGACAGCCAGGGCTACACAGAGAAACCCTGTCTCAGGAAAAACAAACAAACAAACAACCCACCCCAAACAAAACAAAACAAAAACCATTTCTAGGTCTCTGCCCTAGGAATAGCATTTTAAATTAATTAATTTTCTGATGTTTATTTTAGGCCATTGTTTCTGGAAGCTTTTAACCTCACCTAGTGCTGTGTTTCCTTTTCACCATGGAGAGGGTTAAGGGAGTATTTTCTGAACACTCCAGTGCCAGGCGCCACGCATTAATCCTCCTTAAGCCCTCTAGGGCAGTAGTGCAGCCTTCCTAATTTATAGATGAAGACAATGGGGCAGAGGGAGCAAGAGGCTTGCCAGACACAGGGCTGGGGAAACGTCTGGATCCCAATCTGTGTCCTTAAGCAATGGAACACTTCTGAGAGTACTCTCCTGCATTTGGCTTTCAACTATTATTTGCATATAAACTAACCTTTTAAAGGAATCATTCACTCATTCAATACCGACCTACTAGGTCCTTACCCTTTGGCCAGATCCTGTCTTCCTGACCTATATAGTGGTCAAGACAGTGGACAAAACAGAGAAAGAAGTCTCATCTGGGGGACTTGTAGCATAGGGGGAGCTACAGAAGAAGGAGAAGAAGGAAGAAGAGGGGGAGGAGGAAGAGGAGAAACCAAGAGAAATAAGTATAATAGTATTTGTCGTTATATAGTGATAAAATCTTAATTCTTTATGTCCATTAGAACATGGTACATGGTTGTTGTTGTTTTCCTTAAAGAGGTTTATTTGGGAAATAGGGTCTCTCAGTGTAGCCCAGGATGGCCCTGAACTTGCAATCTTCCTGTCTTAACCCTTCTGAGTGCTCAGTTTACAAGTGTGTACCACCATACCTATTATATTTAAATATGACATATTGACACATCAGCCATATTCACATTAATGGAATGATAACAGAACCAATTATCTCTCAAATATAGAAATAACACCTGTCCTCTCTCCGTAGGCTGTTTTCCCGAAGGGAGCTGGGCAGCCTTGGACATTTAGACTCTGTTCTAAAGCTCTCTAGCTCAGCTATCGTTCCACCTCAGAGTCCCAGCTCAATCCTTGCTGGGATTATTTTCAAAGTGTTGGGAAAAAGCAAAAAATTCTAATTCAGCAAATAAAGGTCACTGAAGGTGATTGCAGGAAGCTTCTGCATCTTTGTTCTGGAGCAGAGTTGAACCGGCAGCCATCTCTTTCTTTGTACAAACATATTGGATTAAGTATTCTAAGGAAAAGAAGACCATTTTGAATAGAAAGCCGAGTTGTCAGAAAATAGGGACCTGGGGCTTAGGATGTGGCTCGGTTTGCCGAGTGCTTTCTCAGGTGCAGGAAGTCCTCACTTCAATCTTTATCATTATGTAAGCTGAGTATGGAAGTGTATGCCTATAATCCCAGCACTAAGGAGGTGAAGGTGGACAGTCAGAACTTCAAGGTCACCTTCGGCTATATAGTGCATTTGAGACCAACCTAGGATAAGTGAGACCTGATTTAAAAGGAAAAGAAAGAAAAGTGGAGGGACCTTGGAACCATCAGTCGGGTGTGGTGGTGCGCACCTTTGATTCTAACCTCGTGTGTGCTAGTCAAGCACTCTACCACAGACTGTACCTAACACCCCCCCGAACCCCCAACCCCGTCTTCTGTTTTGTCTCTTTGGTTGTCTCTTCCTGCTTTTGGAAATAGCACTTTCTTGTTCCTTTGAGGAACTGGCTGGTCCTTTATAGAATTTAACCTGTAGAAAGGCAGTGTGTCTGCCTAAAAGATTTTCCAGGTGGTATGGAGTGGGGTAATGCCCAGTAAGAGAGACACTCTGATATCTTTGTAGCTTTTCTGTCCACTGTCCCACTGTCTCTTTCCTTCTCTCCTATAAACGCCTCTGTGCAGTCCTGAGTTCCTTCAGATGGTTCCTCCCTCCCTCCCTCCCGGGGGACAGAGTCATCTTCTTCTGCTCTTAAACCTGACTTCTTTCAACCAATTTTCTCTCAAGTATTAACTTTCCCTAAATTTACCAAAGTGTGTATGTGTGTGGAATAGATAGATAGATAGATAGGAGATGCACATGTGTGTCTGGGTCATGGAGGTCAGAAGAGGTCATTGGATTCCCCAAAATCTGGAGTCATAGGTATTTACGGGTACTTGGCTTGAGGCACACACTATATCACCTGGTGAGACAACCTTCTAAGTAACAGAATGTATGAAAGTCATAGGATATCATTTCTGAGATCATGTAATAACAAAAGAATCAGGCTGGAGACATGGCTCAGTTGGTAAAAATGCTTGCTGTCCCAGTATGAGGACCTGAGTTCAAATCTTTGGCTCCCCCTATTTAATGTGGTTGTATGTGGCTGAAGGTAGGGACAGGCAGAGACAAATGGATCCTTAGTACTTGTCCAGCCAGCCTAGCTAAGCAAACCACAGATTGCAGATTTAGTGAGATACTTTGTCTCAAGGAGGCAAGTCAGAGAGCCTTCCAGGGATGATTACAGTGATTTTCATTGTACCCACACATATGTGAACACACACACACAAATCAGTAATGACACTTTTAAAGACTCTGATCTCATGCCTTCCGTCTCTCCCTTGTTTGTTGGAGGATTAACCTAGAGCTTCACATACACTAGTCAAGTATTCTACTGTTGAGCTAAATCTCATTTCCTTTACTTTGGAGAGGGGGAAAGCCAGCTGCATTTTCTGGAGGTGCAAATTGGTACTGTTGTTACTGCCAAGCATCCAGGGAGGGCCTGCAGCCTTCTAACTGCCATAGGAGTGAACCTGAAAGAGGAACTCTCAGGTTTTGAGAGAACTACAACCATGCCTCACATCTTAAATTGATCCAAGGTAGAGGAAAGGAAGAGAAAGAGAGAGGGAAGGGGGGGAGCACTCTGAGCTGGAGGATTTCTGACCCAGAGAAACTGAAAAGAAAAAAAGTTTATTATCTTGTTTAAAGCTGCAAAATATTGGGGTTATTTGTTACCCAACATTGTATAATTAATTGAAGAACATTACTTATTAATCAAAATCACTATGTGATGCCCCCAAAGCCTAAGAGCTCCACTGGAGCAAAAGCTAGCAATCTCCATAAACAGCTTGTTTCTTTGTAGACACAGATGCCCTTACATGGGTTTTCCTATCTAGTTTTGGCCACCAGGAAACTTAGAATCAGTTATGGCTCAATTTTAACAATTTTGCAAGCCTCTATGGCCTGCATCTCCCCTTTCGTTTTCTTCTGATTTTCCTTTTTCCAAGTCTTCAGGGTTTTTTTTAGTTCACTTTTATCCTTTTAGTATGGATTACGTTAAAGCCACATCAAATCCAAATTATAGAGACGTATTCATGAACCCATTTTAAAATAGTTTTTTTAAAATGTAAAAATAGTTTTGCACATTTAAGAAAAAAAGTTTCTCACATTTTGAACACAAGATGCCTGGAGGTGGTGTCTGGAGATGATCATGTCACCTAAACGTGTCTCTGGAGCTCAGGAGCCATTGGTCAGGGATTGGATAAGAAATATCAAGTGATAACGACGAAAATGTGTGTGTGAGGGAAGGCAATAGATTGCTACCAGGGGCCAAGGGCTTGCCCAGCCATACATTATAACAGCCCCAATGAAATAATTCCCTTGTAATAGCGCCCTAAGGTTAAGCCAAACCACCTCCTGCCTCACACCTTCCCAGGTCACACCCCTCACCTCTCCTGGTCACGCCCCTGCCCCATCCAGCACACCAGAATTTTGCGCTCCGCCCCTTCCCTTCGCTCTCGCCCCACCTTGTCCCACCTCTCTTCTGACCGCGCCCTCCAGTCTAACAAACCTCATTTCCCAGTACCACCCTCCACTTGCGCCACGCAACCCTGGCTAGTTACAACCTCCGCCTCTTCCCCGCCCGCACGCGGCTTTCCCACCCTCCCCTTTTAAATCAAGCCACGCCCTCTCGAGTCACGCCCTCCGCATGCGCCGAACCACCTCCCTGCCGTTGCGCGCTCCGCCTCCTCCCTCCACACTAACGTGCGCCTTCTTCGCCCCGCCCCAATTCTGGTAAAACCCCGCCTCTTCTCAAGCCTTTCCCTCCCTCAGGCCCCGCCCTCCGCATGCGCCTCACCGCCTCCCTGGCGGTTGCGCGCTCCGCCCCTCCCTCCGTGCCCGCGCGCGCCTTCCCCGCCCAGTCCGCCTCACTCCTCTCGGGGCGGTTGGGCCGCGCGCCTGTGGGGGCGGGGCCCGGAGGAGGCGACCAAGCCAATGGGGCGCGGCGGTGGCGGCGGCGGTGGCGGCGGCGGCGGAGGCGGTGGCGGCAGCGGCGGCGGCTGGGTCGGGCCCCGACGGGCGGCGGCGTCTGAGGTGGAGGCGGAGGGAGGCAGCGGCTGCGGCGGCGGAGGGGGGAAGATGGCGGCGCCCGTCCTGCTGAGAGTGTCGGTGCCGCGGTGGGAACGGGTGGCCCGGTATGCAGTGTGCGCCGCCGGGATCCTGCTCTCCATCTACGCCTACCACGTGGAGCGGGAGAAGGAGAGGGACCCGGAGCACCGGGCCCTCTGCGACCTGGGGCCCTGGGTGAAGTGCTCCGCCGCCCTGGCCTCCAGGTAGCCCGGCTTGAGTGAGGGGAGCGCGACACGGGCGGTGGCGGAGGAGGCGGGGAGCGCGCGGGGAGCTCCGGCTTGAGGGAGCGGGGCCCGGGCCACCACACGGACGGCGGCGACCGTGGTTGGGGGGGGCGGCGGCCGAGGGCAGGCCTCCGGGATGAGGTGGCACAGTGTAGCTAGGAGGGCGCGGGCGAGTTCTGGTCGGTGTGACTTTTCTCTCTGTTGTCGCTTATGAAGACCCCGATGCAGGGATCGGCGAAGCCAGCATTCACCCCCGGGGTCTTCAGACCTCTGCTACCCCGGGGCTATGTGTCCGGATGTGCGCTCCCGGGAGTGGCGTTCATTGCCACCCTCCGGGTTGCTCGGGACAGGTGTTTGCGGTGCTCAGGCCTCTTTGTACTCAGAGTTAAGGAGAATTGGCAGCCTTCTGGAGGCGACAGTGACATTTGCGGGTAGACACGCATTTGACCCTACTCTGGAAGAGGAAGGTACTAGCACTTAACCCTATCTGATTTCTTGGATTTTCCTTCCTAGTGTATTTCATGAAGTGTGCTCAGCGCGCGGGGGAGGGGGGAAATGGCCATAGTTTGGGTATACTTTTAAGTTTTGAGTAAAAGATGAGCACCTTGTGTGTAGTGATGATGTTTTAGGTACTGCGATGACTGTTATTATTTTGAGAAAGGATCTGAGTTGTGACCTACACTGGCTTGAAACTCATCGGACTGTAACCCCTACAATTCACCTCAGTCTTTTGAGTTGGAAAATACAAGCATGCACCACCGTGGGTGACTTAGAATATGTTGCTGATTAGTATTAGCGGAATAATCCGCAAAAGATTAAATTTACGCAACTTTGCTAAGCTGGTTTATTTGAACAATTTTTGTTTCTTGAAAATACAGTCGATTTTTTTTTAACATTTCTATGTAGAGCTCTAATTTTTTCTTGGAAAAAAGTATTTTACACTTTTTTAAAAAGGCTTCTTTTTAAAAGGATAACAGTCATCAAAACCAGCAAAAGTGAAAAGAATTATTGCAGGATTGATAGTTTGTCATTTTACTAAAGACTCCCTACCCCTAATATTTTGATGTTTGTTAACAGTGTTTACATTTCACTACATTCCTTTCCCTCCTTTTGATAAATTGCTAGGGAGATACAAATGTATAGCTCACTAATTTATTATGACGTCCATATTGGTGAAGGAGTATTTGAAGAAGGTAGGGTTGGAGTTTCTCCTGTGTTTATCTGCAGACTTAAGGCTCTTGAGCTTTTCCACTTATCCCTTTTCATAGACCAGTAGGCTAGGCTAGCTCATGTGCTCTTAAATGGAATTCCTGTAGCTTTTTAGTAGAAAAATGGTTGTCTTTATGGCCTCATTAAGCATTTTTAAAAATACATTGAGTTGCTGGGCAGTGTTAGCACACGCCTTTAATCCCAGCACTTGGGAGGCAGAGACAGGTGGATTTCTGAGTTCGAGGCCAGCCTGGTCTGCAGAGTAAGTTCCAGGACAGCCAGGGCTACACAGAGAAACCCTGTCTCGAAAAACAAAAAACAAAACTAAACAAAAAAATGCATTGAGTTTATATTGCAGAATGTATCAGTGTGACAAAGAACCCGTAGGAATTTATTTCCATCCATGTTAAGTCTTCTTAGACTATCCTCAGACAGTTTGAGAGCCACTGAGTGTATCTTGCTTCTATTGCACATATTTATGTTGGGGGCGGGGTTGCACACACACTTGTGGAGGTCAGTGGACAAGATGTGGGAGTCAGTTTTCCACCAAATGGGTCCTAGGGATTGAACTCAGGTCATCAGGCTTGGTGGCAAGCATCTTTATCAGCTGAGCCCTCTCATTGAGCCCACTGAGTATATTTTATGCACACATTTTTTTATGTTCTTTGCACTTCTGGAAAGGATTTTAAAACTTAAATATAACACCCCAAATTAGTTGAATGAATAAATGCAGAATAAAGAGAATATATAGCAGCATATTTCAGATACTTAGAAACCATGAAATAAAAATATCTGGATATATTAATATGAAATGTAGTTATAATTATTGCCAACTTTAGAATTTTTTTTAATATACAGTCTGTAAAAAAAATCTTACTGGGCCTCTTATATGGTCATGTAAAAAATAATTTACTGTATGTTTTAAGTTTTTCTGATGAGCTATTCTGACTATATAATGAACCATTTAATTATACATTAACTATCTCATAGTTAATGTGTACCACAAGAAACAAATTTTCATGTGTTTTGTTTCTTGAATCAGGGTCGTGCTTTATAGTTCTTGCCAACTTTGAACTGAAAGCAGAACTCTGGCCTCAGTCTCCTGAGTACTGGAATTATATATAACCTTGCTTACACATCTGTCAAGTTTTTGTTTTGCTTTTTAATAAGACATGATAACATGATATTTAGTAACATCAATTAATGTATTAAAGTTATTTTAAAGTATGTTAGACTAAAAATCTTTCTCTGTCAGATGCACTGGAGATTGAACACAGGCCTGACCAATGTTAGGCAAACTCTCTGTGACTTGAGTTTCATCCCTAGCTCACTTATTTTATATTTTGCCAGAGTCTTACTATGTAGCATTGATTGGCTTGGACTTCCTAGAGATCTGCTTGTCTCTGCATCCTAAGTGCTGAGATTGAAGGTTTATGCCACCATGCCTGGCACTGTTTGTGTAACCAAAGTTAGCCTCGAACTTGCTGTGTTGTAGCATAAGTTGAGGCTGGCCTTGAACTTCATGGTCTGGGATTACAGGTGTGCATCATCATGTCTAGCTCCTGTATCTCTATAATATATAAAGTGTGAATTTAGTATGTTGTAGCTAAAACTAATGTTTAGTTATGTACATAAATACTTAAATCAGGGTTTGGGAAGATGGCTTAGCAGTTAGAAGCGCCTCCAGAGGGTGAGTCCGATGCCCGGCACCCATACTGAGTAGTTCACAGCCACCTGTAACTTCAGCTTCAGGGGAGTTAAGGCCCCCCCTTTTTTTTTTTTTAGCCTCTGCCTCCCAAGTGCTGGATTAAAGGTGTGCACCACTGCCCGGCTGGGATTAAAGGTGTGCACCACTGCCTGGCTGCCCCCCCCCCATTTTTTTAGATGTATTTTATTATTTTATGTGTATGAGTGTTTTGCCTGTACATATGTATATGCACCACATGCGCTTGGTACCTACAGAGATCAGAAGATGGCATTGGGTTTCCTGGGACTGGAGTTAACAGGCATTTGTGAACAGCCCATATGGGTCCTGGGAATCAAACCCTGATCTTCTGTAAAAACAAGTGCTCTTAACCTCTGAGCCAACTCCTCCAGCCCTCAGTACCCTCTTCTGGCCTCAGAGGACACCTGCACTTTTGTGCACATACCTACATACAAACATATACACATAATTAAACATAAAGTCTTTAACACTTTAAACTTTGATTTCTGCCAAAGGATAGGTAAGAAGTAAGGTATTCTATTAAGAGTAATACATCTCAAGCTGGGCAGTGGTGGCGCATGCCTTTAATCCCAGCACTTGGGAGGCAGAGGCAGGTGGATTTCTGAGTTCGAGGCCAGCCTGGTCTACAGAGTGCGTTCCAGGACAGCCAGGGCTACACAGAGAAACCCTGTCTCTCAAAAAAAAAAAAAAAAAGAGTAATATACCTCATATGTACACTCTTTTCAGGAAATCGCCTTTTTATTAACTATCTTGAGAGATGTGTATGTATGTATTTAATGAAGATAAAAGGATTTAGACAAAGTTTCCTTTATAAACTGATTTTCTTTGAAATTGGGTAGAATAAATATCTAAAATGTTCTTGACAATGTGGGAAAGCCCTTACGTGCAACATTAACAGATATTTTACATTAGTTAATTTTGTTTGAAAATTGACTGTCAGATAGCAGTAGTATTAAAAAATCTATCTATTTTAGGAAAAGAAAGTTTATGTCCAAGAGTTAATAGAATAAATGGTAAAGAAAGTTAACAGAAGAGAAGATTCCAAAGCAGTCTGTGTGTGTAAGACCTGTGTGTTTTGGGAAGTATGATTACATAATAGTAGTAGACTTTTGGGTTTCAAAAGAGACATTTCCACCAATGTTCAGAGGCAGCAGAATTGCCAATAATAGCAATAGCAAAGGAACCTGGCATGGTGGGACATGCTTTTAGTCCCAGCATTTATGAGGTAGAGACGAGATCTCTGAGTTCTAGGCTAGGCTAGGCTTCATAGCAAGCTTAAAGACAGCTAGGGTTACCTAGAGAGACCATGTCTCAAAAAACAAAAAGTAATACTACTACTGTCTGTCATCATCATTAGTTCATTTTTAAGCAATTTGAAAAAACAGAGTCTTCAGAGGCTGTGTACCACCATGCCAAGTATTTTAAAAATTTAAACAAGTTTTTAATCATATGTTCTGACCTACCTCTTGCTTTTTTTCCCCACTCTGTACTTTAAGCATTATATTCATATCAGCGAAACATTAGTAACTGTGAGTATGTGAGAGAAAACTTCCTAATTTCATGAATTCAGGTAAATTTAAGAAACAGATTGCTCCTTTAATCCCAGCATTTAAGAGGCAGAGGCAGGTGGATTTCTGAGTTCGAGGCCAGCCTGGTCTACAGAGTGAGTTCCAGGACAGCCAGGACTACACAGAGAAACCATGTCTCGAAAAACAACAACAACAAAAAGAAACAGATTGCTGTGATGCTGTTGTGACTTGTAACATATATCTCAGAAGCTGCTGAAGCCAAACGAAGACTAGAAAGAGGTAAATGTGAATGGCTACCCTGTGGTAAAGATGGATGTGTGATTACAGGGTGGGCTTGTTCTATGCTGGGAAGTAGTCTAAATGCTTCAAATATATTATCTTTGAAACAGTCTTTTGAGCTTAATAACTCATCACTGCATTACAGATGAGAAACTTAGGCACACAGTGTGTGAATGAAATATATTCCAGAGAGTGTAATGGCAGAGGCCTGACTGACTCAAATGCAGGCAGACTGGTTCAGGACTCCAAGGACTTCACTATTTTTAAATTTCTTTCTTTCTTATTATTGGAGAGAGGAGGCATATGTGTCGGTTAGATGACATTGTGAAATGGCTTTTCTCCTACCTTTTGGGTTCTAGGGATTAAACCCAGGTTTTTAGGATTGCTCATCAATTGATGTTACCCATGAGCCAACTCACTGACTCAAGTTATCTGAGATAAGGTCTCACTATATAGACTTGACTGGCCTTAACCTTATAATCTTCCTGCTTCAGCCTCTGGTTACTGGGTTTACAGGTGTGTACCACCATGACTTTAAGTGCCATTTAGATGGAACACTTATTGACCGGGGTACCTGTATTAGCAAAAGAAAAAACAACTATAAGAAATGTTGACAGTTTTTCCCATAGAAATGCGTAAGAAAATGCCTGTGTTTTTAGTATAGCTTTTTACCTGTCTACAGCAGTCTTTTGGAAAAACAAGGACATTACTAAGAAGGTGTGGTGTTCAAGAGGAAAGTTTGTGGAATGTTTGCCCTCTAAGCCTAGATCTGTGAAGGCCTGCCCTTTGTCATACCCAGTAGTTAACAGATACTCTGTGAAGTAGCTATCATGAGGACTTAGGAGGTTAACCCTGTGAAGAAAGATAAAAGAATCTAGGCACCTGCAAAGAAGGGGAAGTTTTGAATCTGTGTTGGGGTAACCCAGTGGTTCTCACCCTTTCTAACTCTGTAACCCATTAATACAGTTCCTCATGTTGTGGTGGCCCCCAACCATAAAATTAATTTCATTCTTACTTCATAAGTGTACTTTTGCTACTGTTAGGAATAGTAAAATCTGTGTTTTGTGATGGTCTTTTGGGGATCACTACATATAGGTTGAGAACTACTGGGGTAACCCTTTCTTAGAGTGTGAGTCTTGTGAACATAGAGAGAGGATCGGGTCTTGGTAAGCTGGCTAAATCACTAGGTAGAACTAAGACTATACAGGTATTGTTTCCTGTGTGATTAGAAACAACTGCAGGAAATGGATTTGGAAAGGCATGAACATTGGAAAACTGACCATTAGCGAGAATAAACAGCATGTGTTATCTTTGAATGTGACAGATCTACCTCAGGAAAGGACTGAAATCTAGAGCTCCAACAGAAAAATCCAAAACCAGGCATTCTTTCACATCATGTATTTGTAAGAAACATGAGCGCTGAGTCTTGGATTGTTCTCTTATAAAGTACTTGTGCAAAATTGCTAGACCAATATCTATCTAAAATTTGTTCCTCAGAATCCTTGTTCTGTGTCAGAATTTCACAAGTGTTTGATTCCTATTTAGTGCTTTAAATTTAAACACTATAAGCATCTGTGTAGGCTTAAACGCATTATTGCACTATCCTTTAATGTATTGGGGACCACTGATTTGTACTGCCAGGTTATCACAATAAAGTTACATCAAATTGGAAGCACCAGTCTTGAAAGAGACATGTACATCATATCTTATGAGAGCGTTTACGTATGTAATACTGAAATAAAACTAGAGATGGAGGGATAGATGCTGCAAGGAGTTAGTAATGGAAGCCAAGAGGTGGTGTGGTTCAGAAGAAGTAGCATAAAAGGTCTTGGGGGTCAGAACCAGCTCCGTATTAGCTGTGACTGCACAAAGGTATGAATGTGATAGAGTTGTGCCTGGTGTGAGATCTGAGTACCACTACAGCACATCAAGGCAACGGCCTGGTTATGAGGGTGAACTAGTTATGTCATCAAGGAGTCTGGCTGAAGAGTGCTTCCAGAAGTTTTCTTTGTTTTTGTAAGTTTCTGTGTCTATAATTACAGAAATTTAAAAAGGAAAAAAATTGCAATATATTTAGAATATTTGGAGAGCAAATAAAAACAAACAAAAGGAAGATCTGTAATGCTACTACCACTCGGGAAAAGCATCCTGGAATAGTTTCTCAGTTTGTGCATAACCTGGGATTAGTCTTTACGTTAAGACTGACTTTGTGGAAGTAGTTTAACAATACAGACCAGGAGTGGTGGCACACCCCTAGAATCCCAGCATTTAAGAAGGTTGGGGCAAGGCCAGGCTGAACCACCTAGGGAGACTCTTTTGTCTCTGCCTCACACAAAAAAGAATCATGCTTGGAGTTCTTTGCTCATGTTAAGTTATATAAGCTAATTCAGGACTAATTTAGTCATTGCATTGTTCGATAACATGAACATGTATGCATATATCCTTTATCACGGATACCACATATTTATTTTTACCAAAATACAAATATAAAAACAAAATACAAAATACAAAAATGCAGTTAACAAGTATTTACATTTTTAAAGAATATATACCTTTAACTTCGAGATATACTTTGTAGTTTTTTAAGCAAGTGTAAATTTAGCCTTAAGGCACTTTTTTGTTTTTTTTTTTTTCACTGTTTTTTGTTTGTTTGTTTTTGTTTTGAGACAGGGTTTCTGTGTGTAGCTCTGACTGTTCTGGAATTCACTTTGTAGAGCATGCTGGCCTTAAACTCACGAGATCTGCCTGCTTCTGCCTCCTAAGTGCCAGGACTAAAGGCTTGTTTTTGTTGTTGGTTTTTTTTTTTGGTTTGTTTGGTTTTTTATTTTGGTTTTTCGAGACAGGGTTTCTCTGTGTAGCCCTGGCTGTCCTGGAACTCATTCTGTAGACCAGGCTGTCCTTGAACTCAGAAATCCACCTGCCTCTGCCTCCCAAGTGCTGGGATTAAAGGTGTGCGCCACCACTGCCTGGCTGTTTTTGTTGTTTTAAAGAACAAAATACTGTCATTGCAGCTGTTTGTCTCTGATGAATCAGGTTTTTCTTGATGCTATGTGATCAAAACAAATTTGAGGTAGACTACCCTATTCATCATTATTTAGTTTTTATTCATCAGAAGAACTTTATTGTTCTTAACTGTAAATGTTACAGATTTTATCAAGTGCACTGACTTAAAAAGGGCCTGCAAGATGGCTCATAGGTTAAGGCACTTGCTGCCTAACCTTATGACCTGAGTTTGATCTTTGGGACCTGCATGGTATAAGCAGAGGACAGATTCATTCAAGTTGTCCTACAAACTCTATACAAATAATTACTCTTCCACACAAATAAATAAATGAAGTTTAAAAACTTAAAGACGAACTTAGAATAAAATCTGCTTTGTTTCTCATAATTTCACAATCCACATTAAATTCCACTCAGAAATTTTTGTTTCATTTGTCTTTGTTTTTATTTTGAGACAGGAGCTTAGCCCAGGTTTAGCCTTAATCTCTCCACCTTTCTACCTAAGCTTCCCTATACAGGTATTAACAGGTGAGCTCCACCACACTTGGCCTATAAACTTATTTTTGTATCAGTTTCTCTACTGGAATTTCAGGGACATATTGTTGCTGTCTTGCGGTTATTGATTTTTTTTTTTGTCGGCCAAAATGTCATTGTATTTGAGAAGTAAAATAGTAGAAAATCTATGACAAAATGAAGAACTAAATTAGGTTGTAAAGTCAATGCCACTGTGTTTCGAATTTGATTTATTTCCGTACATTGTAAATGAAGTAGAGTGTCAACATGAGCCAAGGGGGGTTGAAACCTTGGCTCTATCACTTCCTCGCTGTTTCTGTCTCCTCCTTTTCCCAATAAGGGAAATAATAGTGTTACCTCACAGAACTGTTGGGAACGTGAAGGGCACTAGTTGGTGTATGTGAAGTGTCTGAGGACCATGCCTGCATAAAGTGCTCTTCATAATTATTTTAGAACGTAGTTGAGTCATGTGTGTATTTAATGTCTTTTTCTTTCACCACAGCTATTTTCCCTTGTCACAAAAAGTCATACCAGTAATGTGAGAGAATGTCAGGAACTTTGTATCCTTGGTGGTGTTGGGCAGTCTCACTTTTTAGGTCTTTGCCAGTTTGGTACATGAAAGATGTTCTCTTGTTGTCTTGATTGGCATTTCTCCCTCCCCAAGGATCTGTAAAGTTTAATGGTTTTTTAAAAATCTATTTTAAAAATTTTATGTGTGTGTTTAGCTTGAATGTGCATATCCAATTATGTGGTGGCAGAAAAGGTGATGGATGTCCTAGAACGGTAATGCCTGATGGTTGTGAGCTGCCTTGGTGTTGCTAAGAACTGAATGTGGGCCCTGGGACAAATTGTCCTGTTGTGCAGGCTGGTCTTGAACTTCTGATTTTCCTGCCTCTATCTCCAAAGTGCTTGGATTACAGGTGTATGCCACTAGGCTTGTTTATGCTTGTACTGGGATGGAACCTAAGACTCTGAGAATAGGCAAACACTCTACCAACTGAATTTTATTTAAACATTTTTATTAATTGTTTGTATTTTACAGTCTTTTGTTTGTGAACCAGCTTATGTACATCTTTTGTATTGGTTTGGGCACCCTGTATGTATTTAAAGATTTGAATATTTTATTTGTATAGACTTCCTTTTTAAGATATGATTGTAGGGTTTTTTGTTTTTATTTATGTATTTATGTATTTATTTATGACAAGATTTCACTATGTAGTTCTAGATGGTCTAGAACTTACTATGTAAACCAGGCCAGCTTTGAACTCACAGAGCTCCACCTGTCTGGCCTATAAACTGCTTGGCCTCCAAGTGCTAGGATTAAACTCCTGTGCCACCATACCCAGTAACTGTATGGACTTGTTATATTTGGATTATACATTTATTTTTCTCCTAGTTTGTCACTTATGATGCCTTTGTTTATATAGAAGTGTGAAATATTTGGTTATTTGGTTAGATCTTTTACTTCTGTATAGGTTTTGAATTTTTTTCCTTTTGTATTTAGCCAAATTTAGAATATTAAGATCTTTCTCTTTTTCTTTCTTTCTTTTCTTTTCTTTCTTTCTCTCTCTCTCTCTTTCTTTCTTTCTTTCTTTCTTTCAGTGGGTGTGGTAGGATACCCCTTTAATCCCAGCACAGAGGGAGGCAGAGGCAGGCAGATCTCTGAGTTTGAGGCCAGCCTGGTCTATAGGTCGAGTTCCAGGACAGCCAGGGCCACACAGAGAAAACCCTGTCTTGGAAAAATCAAAAAAGAAAAATAAAATGGTCTCAATTTTATTTTGTGTGGAACTTTTAAGTTTAGTATTAAATAGAGATCTGGCAGCCTGGAGAGATGGCTCAGCGGTTAAGAGCACTGACTGTTCTTCAAAAGGTCTTGAGTTCAATTCCCAGCAACCACATGGTGGCTTACAACCATCTTTAATGGGATCTAATGCCCTCTTCTGGTGTGTCTGAAGAGAGTGACAGTGAACGCACATGCATAAAATAAATGATAAAAATAAATCTTTTTTTTTTTTTTTTTTTTTTTTTAAAAAAGAGGTCTGGCTTAATATTTTCTAAATAGGATTTTGCCTAACTCCCATTTACAAACATGTTCATGTGCAGGCGCTCGCGCGCGCACACACACGCACGCACGCACGCACGCTATACAGACTTGTCTGTATGTATTTGACCTAACACAGACTTTCCTGGATAGATAAGACTTCTTGTTCCAGAAAATGTTTTATCTGTACTTTTTCCATTACCATAGTTTCCTGGGACCTCTGTGGCTTATCATAGTAAATTTGTTATTTAATAGTGTAAATGTGTTTGTTTTAAATTTTTTCTGAGCTGTTTGCGTGCATATACTATCATGGGAATCTTAGATATGGGTTCTAAAAATGTCCCTTTTGAGATTTTGATTAGAATTGTGTTGGCTTTGTAGATGACTTTGGAAGGAGTCCGTTTTCTCCAGTTCTTTTAACTAATTCTTTCATCAAGGGATACAGTGCATCTTCCTACTCTTGAGTTGCTTGTTTGATGACTTTTTAATCTAGATTCCCTGTATGGCTTTATTTTGCTCTTAAGTAAGTATATTAAAAAGATAGCTATTAGAGTCCATCAGTTGGGAAAAATGCCACTTAGCTTTCTGTAGTCTTTTAATTTGAAGCCTAAAGAGACATTATGAAATCTGTACTCAAGTCTCTTTTAGTTGGTACCACATTGTGATTTGCCTCCTCCCCTGCTCTCTTTGAGAAAGTCTCTATGTGGCCCTGGTTGTCCTGGAACTTGCTATGTAGACCAGGCTAGCCTCCCCTCTGCCTCTTCAGCACTAGGATTAAAGGCACACATCACTATAATTAGTTATGAACTTTTTTCTTAATGTTATTTATTAATATATTAATTTATTAATATTAAGGCTATTTCATCAAGTTGATAACTGAACTCATACTTTTTTTGCTGTTGGATATTAAGGCTACTTCTGTGTTTTTTTTGGTTTTTGTTAATTGCATGTGTTTGTATAGGGTACAAGCATGTATGTATGTTCACATAGTAGGTGGAGGCCCAAAGTGCATGTTGAATATCTTCCTTAATTGCTCTCCACTTTATTTCTTCAGACAGGACCGCTGAATCCAGAGCTTGCCACTTCTGGCTAGTGTAGCCCAACAGTCAAGTCTCTGGGTTGCAGGGACCCACCACTCTTATACAGCGTTTCCATGTGTTCTAGGGATTCAGACTCGGCAGAGAAAGCACTGCAAATGCTCTGTCTACGGCCACACCTCTCCAGGTTCACTTCCAAGTCTGATAGTGTAAACTAATATTGTTCACACTTCTACTTTATTTTAAAATGCCCTGCAAGAGCTTGTTTTAGGTTTTTTTTTGGAAAGCATCCCAAAAAATAATAAAAAGAAAAGTCTTTAGCTAACCCGTGGTTGTGAACACTATAGCAGTGTGTAAGAAAGAGAGTGCCACCTCTGAAGATGTGTCATTTTCCAAATCGAGCCCCACCTGCCTCCTTGTTCTCCTTTTCATATGTTTACATTGTCTGTTCTATTTAGTTGTGATAGTTTTGTACAAGTTTTCTGAAGGAGTGGTAGGGCAGGCTTGATGTGTGAGTTCTGTCCTGCTTAACTTGTGCTGGGGCCAGAGGATCTTAGAACCTGTAGAAATAGTGAGAACCTGTTTCCAAAAAGAAAAGGGAAAAAAAAAAGCTTATTTCACAAAGCCTTTTGCATTAAGAATTATGAATTCACATACTGATGGATTGGTTGTGGTTTGTGGTGTTACTATATTTTGAAGCAGGGTTTTACTTTATAGCTCAGGGTAGCCAGCAACTTGCTGTATAGCCCAGGCTGATCTCAGACTTATAATCCCCTGGCCATTTTACTACCCTGTGTTGTTTGTTTTTTAGAAACTTTATGTATATAAATATTTTGCATACACACACACACGCACGCACATACATTCCCAGTGCTCTCAGAGGCCAGAATAGGGATCAGATTCCCGCAGAACTGGAGTTACAGATAGTGTGAGCCACCATGTGGGTGCTGGATACAGAATCTGTGTCCTCTACTAGAGCGGCAAGTGCTGAAAACTGCTGAGCTGTTTCTCCAGCTTCCCCCATCCTTGCCCTGCCCCCCCCATCCCACCCCCTGTTTTATTCTTAACTAAGACTTTGGCACCAAACTTTAGGACAGAAGACTGGCATGAGCTCAGCTGGTACATGTAGAAATGGTATTTTTTAGACTCTAGCTTAAATTATTCAAGCTAAAATATGTGAGGTGAACCATTGAATTTTCAAATATGACTAGCTCTTCCCTGGAGGTCTGAGCAAAGCCTGATTTCACTAGGTCCTGCCACCTGCCCTGTGGCATGTAACAGGAGGAGCTCATTTGCCTTGGCTGACTGCTGACCTGTCTTGGCCACTTGCCCTAGACCTGTTCTGCACAAGCAGTAGCCTTGGCCCTGGGTGTCTCCTGGAGAAGAGTGGGGGTGGGTGGTATTGAACCTTCTCCGGCTCCTTCAGATATGGAAGAAACAAAGCGAGCCAGCCCTTTGCTTGCTGACCTTTTAATATTGACACTGTCCAGTTGTATAGACTTAGTGCTTAGAAGACTGCCATCTCCCTCCTTGAGAGGCAGAATAGAGCAGAAGGGCTGTGAGAACTACTTGTGCATCCATTCTCAGAAGCAGTTGTTTTGTGGTGGGATGCTGCTTGTCTTGAGTCAACCAGAAAGGGTGGAGTAGAAACTGGCTTGCTGAGTATTACCCATAATTTGTATCCTCTCTTAAGTATGCATCAACCTGAAGAGTGGCTTTCTCATGCCATGTTATCTTGCTCAATGGTTCATGGCGTCCTTCTGATTTTCCTCCTACTACTTGGTCCCTTCCCTTTTCTTACTGGCTTGTTCTGTGTCTGGTCATTAAATGTTGGAGTGGCTTAGTTCTGGGCCTTCCAGTGACTCTGTTTTTCCTTAACAGTCATGTCTCCATTGTTTCTAACTGGTTCAATTAGGAATCCAAAGTTTGTAATCCCCACCTGTGGCCTCTCCTCTGAGCACAAATCTGCATGTCTGTTTTCTTACTAGACCTCTCTGCTTGGCTATGTAAAAGTACTTTAAATTCAGCATGCCCAAGATTAGTTTGTATTCTTCCCCTGAAAATGCTATCAGTGAAGGCATCACTGTTCCCTCCCTTAACAAGTGTAGTTGAGTCAGCAGGTCCAATAGATTGCTGCTTTTTAAACTTGGTAAATGCAGTGTAAAAGTCACTGAGCTTTGCATCTTTTTTATTGTAATATACATAAGGCATAATAATACCCATAACCAACAGTCAGATCAATAAGTACAGGGCTCTCCTTATCAACTGACCTCTAGCTCAAAAAGGTATCTGTCTTAATTTTCATGATTTATCCACACTTAAAAGTTTGGTGCTTTTTTTGTTGCTGCTGGTTTTTGTTTGTTTGATTGACTCTTTTTTTTTTGAAGACAGAGTCTCTCTATCCCAGCTCTCCTGGAACTGACAACATAGACCAGGCGAGCCTCTAATTCAGAGATCCACCTGCCTCAGCCTTCTGAGTTCTGGAATCAAAGGCGTGTGCCTGGCTCTGTTTATTGTTTTTAACAGTCTAGGTCTTTTATTTCTTTTTAAGCCATGAATTCATAAAGGTCCCAGAATTCTAGCATCTTCCCACTGGTTCTCACAGAATGTGCTTTTCTGGGTTCTTCAGTTGAACTCGGCACCTTTCTCTTCAGCATCCTTTAGTTTGTTTGTTTTGTTATAATTTTCTCAGTCCGCACATTAATTCTCTTGACAAGAATCTTGCCCTTAATTAACGTGCCTGTTTACAGCAGTGCCAGCTAACATGGTGTTGGCACCACTGACTCAGTTTTGCCGTGTGAACATTTATGGGCCATTCCTTTTCAACAGCACCCATCCCCTTGATGTCTATAACATCACCCTTCTTGAGGTCCAGATACATGTGGCCAAAGGAGCACCTCCATGTTTTCTGAACGCCTGGAGAATGGGTTTGTAGAGAGATTCTCTTATAAGCATCACCTGTCAATAAAAAAAGGATGGCCAATGAGCTGAGTCAGGAAATAGGAGTTGGGACACATCAGGAAGCAAGGGGATTCTGGAAAATAGAGAATAAATGGAGACGCTGGGAGAGAACTGCAGGAGAGCTGCAAGTGGCCAGTTGTAAACTAGCAGGTAGATGAACTCAGGGAGAAGCTGAGAGATACTGAGGAGACAGGAAGGAAGAAGCTCCAAGGAAGAAGTGTTTTGGGACTGAAGAGAGGTATCTAACCAAGTGGTAGACAGAATAGTTTAAATAAGTGTAAGGCTAGTCAGAGAGTGAGCCAACACTTATGGCATAGGCATTTATTTATTTAAAAGAAAAATCAAAAACCAAAACCCCAGCACTTTTAAAAAGAGCCTGCTGTATAGAAAAATGGGTGCTTTTAAGACCAGGCTGAATAGAAAGAGAACCAACTTGGCTCTATCTATAGACAAGCACTTCCCAAAGCAGTTTCCTAGTTAGGTGGGAGGCTGAGTGTGGGAGGCTGGAGCTGAGAGGGCTCAGGCTGGCCAGACACATGCTGAGGAGTCATGGAGCTGGTGTCCTGAGGAACCGATTTAAGAACCTTTCCAGGGAGACGGGAGGAATGAGAACAGGAGAGAAGCAACTCCTGATGGATGGTATGGCTATATGAGGATGACGGAAATGCCTCCTCTGTTGAACCAAGAGAGAGGGGCAGGCAAGGACAGCTCAAGGTTTGACTAAGCAAAGAGAGACTGAGAGAAAACAGGAAAAATCCAAAGCAATGAAGCTTCTGACTAAGGAAGAAATGATTAGTTATCTTTACCTTTTTCTATTTTTTTTAAGTAGAGGCAGAGGGAGAGAGTAGAGAAGTAGAGGAGTGGAGGCCGGCCATGAGCATTTGGGGGGGGGACAGGTAATGGGGGCAAGGGAAGCAGAGAAAGAGAAGGAGAGCAAGAGAGAAAGAGGAAAGCAAGAACAGTTATCTTTACATGTTAAGAAAAGAAGACTGGCTGTAGAAAAATTATAGACAGGTGAAAATTTAAAATTAATAAAAGGAATAAGACAAATATAATTATTATGTTGATATTTATTATCTTATATCTTATAATGGTTTTTTTTATACCTTAAAGAGGGTTATAGAGATACAAGAAAAGCAAAAATATAAAAACCAGATATAGGCCATAGAAGAAAAATTAGAAAACATTATAAATAAAAAGGAGAAAAATACTAAGATAACCGATAGAAGAAGGAAACAATGTAAGATGTAGACAACAGAAGAAAAATTAGAAACATTTGTAAATAGAAGTAAGGGAGATACTTAGATAAGGATATGGATACAAACAATAGAAGAAAATTAGAAAAGTTTTCTAATTAAAAATGGAGAAAATACTAAGATAGTAGAGATACAAGAAAAGGAAAAATAAAAAAAAACAGATACAGGCCTCAAAGGAAAAAATAAGAAAAGGACAAATAGATTTAATTTTTTTTACATGGGTGACTCTCTTCTTTCTCTGTTTGTCATTTTGGTGCATTTCTGGAAGATGCCTACTCAGCTAAAAGGCAGAAGTTGACTTTTTGAGATGGTCTCATGGGGTAGCCCAGGCTGGTCTTGAGCATGAGGTCTTCCCTCTTCATCTTAAGGCTCTCAAGTGCCAGGGTGTGTATCACTATGCCTACCTCATTTGAATAGAACCTTTAATTTTGTTTGTTTTTCTCTGCCTTCACTTAAGTGGGTTTTTTTGTTTGTGAGAGAGAGAGAAAGAGAGAGAGAGAGAAAAAAATAGGCAGACAAGGTCTCACTATGTAGCCCTAGCTGTCTTGAAACTCTATGTAGACCAGGCTGATTTCAAACTTAGATCTGCTAAGTAGGGATCAAAGGTGTACACTACCATGCTCACCTCATTCAGTAAATCTTTGTAAGATTTTGTGTTTATGGACCTGTTCATTAGTCAGTCATTGCTGGATAAAATTCTGTTATGAGCTGGGCAGTGCTGGTGCAGGCCTTTAATCCCAGCACTTGGGAGGCAGAGCAGGCGGATTTCTGAGTTTGAGGCCAGCCAGAGAAACCCTGTCTGGAAAGAAAAAAGAAAAGAAGAAAAGAAAAAAAATTCTGTTATGAATTGTATAGTTGATTGATACATTTAACTTTTTGGTTTATGTGTATGGATGTTTTCCCTCTAAGTATGTCTGAGTACCACATGTGTGCCTGGTGCCTGTGGCAGCCAGAAGAGAGTGTTGACTCCTTTACAGTTACAGATAGTTGTGAATCACCATTTGGGTGCCAGGACTGGAACTCCAGTTCTCTGGAAGAACAGCCACTGCTCTTTAACTGCTAAGCTATCTCTCTAGCCTCTCATTTATTATTTTTTTGATGGATATTTAAGTTGTTTCTAGTTCACAGCAGTTACAAACACTGCTTGTATGAATATTTTTGTGTATATTCAGTGTTAGTTGGTAATGTCAGACCCAGTAACCAAGTGGTTGTTTTCAATAGATTTCTACCAGTAATGTGTAGGAATTCCTATTTGTTCTTACAAACCCTTGAAACTTACTTTTTTTTGTTTGTTTTTGAGACAGGGTTTCTCTGTGTATCCTTGGCTGTCCTGTAACTCACTCTGTAGACTAGGCTGGCCTTGAAATCACAGATACCCTCCTACCTCTGCCTCCCGAGTGCAGGATTAAAGATGTGTGCTACTACCACTTGGCTGAAGCTTACATTTTTAAAAAAGCTCTATTTTCTAAAAAGGCATGTATGTGTGTGCGCACGTGCGCATGTTCGCATGGACGCATGTAGTGCCCTCAGAGGCCAGAGGTTTTCGATCCCTCTGGAGCTGAAGTTACAGAGATTGTAAACTCCAGTGTGGTTGCTGGTAACCAAACTCAGATCATCTACAAGAACAGTATGTGCTCTTAACCTCTAAGCAGTCTTTACAGCTCCAGATAAACTTCTAACACTGGTAATTCATTCTGTAGTTTGAACTGATAAATGGGGTCATATTGTATTTACTCTTTGCTGTTTGGCATTGTTCACTCAGTATGATTTTTCATTGAACTTGTTGGCTGTATCATTTTTAAAGTCATTTATTACTATTGCTGAGTTCTCTTCATTTTTATTGAGTGCTCGTTCTAAGAGTTTGGCTATAGTGAACTAAACTGCTGTGAACAATCACTTGCAAATCTTTTTACTTATGTTCTCATTTCTCTTGGGTATGTCTTTGGGAATAGTTTCTGGGTCAGAGAGTGAGTGTTCTTTAGAAACTATACAAAAATTTCCCAAAGTGATTGTACTATTTAACACTCCTTTTCAGTTTTAATTTGCTTTTCCCTGATTACTAAAGAAATTGAGCAGACTTTCACTTGGGCTTTGGCTCTTTAGATAACTTCTCTTTTTAAAGACTCATTAAAATCTTTTGCTTATTTTCCTAGCGGTTACTCTGTCATTTTTTGGTTGTGTGTAGGAGATACACGGGCATATGCATGCAAGTACTCCACACACTCACTCCTATATATATAGCTTTGCCTTTTCTTTTTTCTTAATGATAATCTTTTTGAAACATGTGCGTACCGTGCACACGAGACACACACACACACACACACACCCTGCTGCAGTTCTGGAAGTTGGACCTAGGGCTTCAACCATGCTAGGCAGGTACTTTTACAACTGCATTATTTTTACTTTGAGATGGGCTCAGTAAGTTGTTCAGGCTAGTTTGAAACTTACTGTAGCCCAGGCTGGCTTTGAATTTGCAGTCCTTCTCCCAGGTGGCTGGGATTCTCTAGGCTTGTGCTACCAGCTCCTTTTAAAACCCTAACCAACCCATTTGGCCATTAGCAGAGGATGAACTTGTTCTCTTGATTTTCTGCCTCCTCCTCCTCTTCCTCTTCCTTTCAGATGTTGGAATGACAGTTTTGCTTTTGTGAGTATGCGCTTGTGTACGTGCATGCTTGTGTCTATGTATGCATGTGTCTGTGTTGCCACTGGGAGCTTATAGAGTTTAGAGGACAACTCTGGGGTCAGTTCTCTCAAGTCACTTTATAGGACTTAGGGATCCAACCAAAGTTGTGAGGTCTGCAGCTAGAAATCCTTTTTTTTTTTTTTTTTTTTTTTTGGTTTTTCGAGACAGGGTTTCTCTGTATAGCCCTGGCTGTCCTGGAACTCACTCTGTAGACCAGGCTGGCCTCGAACTCAGAAATCCACCTGCCTCTGCCTCCCAAGTGCTGGGATTAAAGGCATGGGCCACCACTGCCTGGCTAGAAATTCTTTTGGGTGCTGGGATTGCAGGCCTATGCTGTCACATCCAGTTAATTTAAATCTTTATATTATCAACATTCCCCTTTGAAATTAAGGGATTTTGTCTTCTAATGTGAACATATTTTATATTACTTCCTGTTTTTGTTTTGCATCTAGGTAACATTTTATAGGATTTATTCTCCCCTTTAAAAGAACTTTAAAATTTTAAAAATCATGTGTAGGTGTGCATTTGTCTGCATGTATGCTTGTGAGTGTGGTTGGCAAGGAGGCAAGAGGTGTTTAACCCCCTGAAGATAGAGTTATAAGTGGTTATGAGCTGATAAGGTGGGTGCTAGGAACCAAACTTGGGTCCTCTGGAAGAACAGTAGGTGCTCTTAACTGCTGAACCATCTCTCTATCTAGCCTTCCCTAAATGGTTTTTATTGTATAGCTCAGGCTAACCATGAACTCACAATCCTTCTGTGGCAGCTTCCTGAGTTCAATGCTAGGATTTCAAGTGCATTCTTGGCATTTATTTAAGTATTGAAAGGGTTTCTGTGTACATAGCTCCACTGTTCTGAAACTCATCATGTAGACCAAGCTGGCCTTGAACTCACAGAGATCTGCCTGCCTCTACCTCTTGACTGCTGGGATTAAAAGCATGTGCCACCATGCCTGGCTTTTCTTTCCCTCTCCCCCATCCCTCTCTTAAGACAGGTAAACATCTTTTTATTGGTGTAATTGTTTTTTTCTATATTATTAGTAGTAGTATTGTACAATTAAGAAAATAATCTGCTCTGTAGAGCCACTTTTGTCATAGATAGATAATTGTATAACCAACTCTTCATTATTTTTGTAATTTTTTTTCTTTTTTAATTGGGCTTATGTCTCATGTTTTTAAGTACTCTGAAATAGAGTTCTTAAAGTGAGTTCTTAAAGAGTTCTTAAAGTGAGAGATATAGGGTTACTGAGACCATTTCAGAGAGTCTTCCAAGTCAAGATAATTTACATAGAATCCTAGTTTGTTTTTATTACTATAATAAAGACCATGAGCAAAAGCAACTTTGGGAGAAAAGGGTTTATTTGGCTTACATATCTCAGTCACACATCATCATTGAGGGAAGCCAAGGCAGGACAGGGATTGGGAGGCAGGAATACAAGCAGAGATCACGGAGGAGTGCTTCTTAGTGGCTTGATCTCTATGGCTTGCTCAGCCTGCTTTCTTATACCATCCTGGCTCTCCTGGGAGAGGACTGGGCCTTCCCACATCAGCCTTTAATGCAGAAAAGGCCCAAAAAGTCTTGATCCCCTCTGTGTTACAGCTTCTTTGTACTCACCCTGAAGAAGTTCCACTTCCCAGTTTTTGTCTTGGTTTTTCTGGTCTCTTGTTAACCACAGCAGGTTCCCCAGCCTCAGCTAACCAACAGCAATCATCCTACTAAAGCAGAGGTTTCTCTTCAGTGGTATTGTCTGCCAATTGCTTTTCTGCCGTAGCTGATCAGAAAACACAGATCTGAGTTCAGTTCCCAGCACCCACATCAGGTGGCTCACATCTGGTTCTAGCTCTAGGATATCTGATTCCCTCTTCTAGGCTCCATGGTCATACCTTCACACACACTTGGCATATGTTCAGACAAATACACATAAATAAAAATAAGTATTTTTTTTTTAAAGTGAGTTCTTCAAGAAATTATATTTGGCAGTCTGAGTACCAGTTTGGGAAAAAGAATTTTTTTTTTTTTTTTTTTGAGATATAAGATATTACGTGCATTTTCAAGGACCAAATGAGCAAGTATTTTTGTTTGTTTGGTTTGGTTTGTTTTTTTTTGAGACATTGTTTCTCTGTGTAGCCCTGGTTGTCCTGGAACTCACTCTATAGACCAGGCTGGCCTCGAACTCACACAGATCCACCTGCCTGTCCTCTGAATGCTGGGATTAAAGGCGTGCATCACTACAGCCAAGCATGGTGTTTTATTTGTTTTTCATCAATAAGTTTTTATATCTGCATACACTAAAGTAGCTACCAGCTAGATAAAACTATGAACTGTTTTTAGCTTTCCATAGTCTCTACTGTTTTTCTAGTTTGTGTTACCTCTTCTAGAGGTGAGCACATTCCCAACTTGAGTCCTTGGGGTGTTTGTTTGTTTGTTTGTTTCCCATTTTTTGGTTTTGAGTAAAGTGAATCTTTAAAAAAAAAAAATAAAGATTTGTTTATTTTATGTGTATGAGTACACTGTAGCTGTCTTCAGACACACCAGAAGAGGGCATTGGATCCCATTACAGATGGTTCTGAGCCACCATTTGGTTGCTGGGAATTGAACTCAGGACCTCTGGAAGAATAGTCAGTGCTCTTAACTGCTGAGCCATCTCTCCAGCCCCCTAAAGTGAATCTTATAATAGATCCTCTCTAATGTCTAACTTCTTGTGTTTAACATTTTGTCTATGAACTTGTAGTTGTTCAGTATTATGTTTTAAAATATGCGTTGTTTATCTTTTTCTTGTTGGAAATTATGGTTGTGAATTTTTGGCTAGCATTAATAAGGAAGACTACTCACCTTGTGCACGGTTAGTAGACATAAGTACTAATTTTGTGTTGTTGAAATTGGTGGAACTGCTGAGTTCATGGATGTTTAGTTTTAGTGTATATTACCAAACACATTTTTAGATACGTACCAGCTTATAATCCCACTTTGATATATGAGAGTTCTCCTTCCTTTGACTTTTACAGAAATATAAAGAAAAGAATTGATGAGTTTGAATATCCCAGCACTTGGGAGGCATAGGCAGAGTAGATCTCTGTGGATTTGGGACTAGCCTGATCTATGTAGTGAATTCTAGTACAGCAAGAGCACATAGTGATACCTTGTCTCAAAAACCCAATCAACCAAACCAAACCAAACAGGTAACTTGTACATGGCAAAAACTAAACAGAGTTGTAACTCCATTGTAGACTAGGAAAAAATATTTGCATCCTGTACACAGGGTTGGTTCCCACAAGAATAACAAAATGCAGTAGCCCTTGATTCTGGAAAATAGGTACGTGAGCACTGAGCATTTGAAGATACTGCAAAGGAAAGTTCCATACCTCTTTAACATAAACTGATCCACAATTTTAGTCATAAGAGGAAAACAAACAAACTATATTGAAAGAATTTATATCAGAGTGGCCCAAGTCAAGAGATTGTTAAGTACAGTGTGTAGAAAATAGCTGCTTCTATGTATTAATGGTAGAATTCTAAACAGCGTGAAAATACTTTGAAAATATCCATTAAGAGTGCACACACCTCAGGAACAGTAAGCAACTTTTGGTGGATTTACACTCAGGTACTACAGAGCAACAGCCAGTTCACAAGGTGTATGCAGTTCTCAGAAACATGTTCAGTGAAAGAGCCAGGCCGAAATCATAAGTTTAGAGCCACAAAATTAATGAATCACTGCTGCTAGAAGTGAGCACACAGTTGGGGAAAACACTAAGAAGCATACAGATGTTGGGGGCTTTTCGTGTTCTTTATTTGAATACTGTTTACTTGGGTGTATTTACATTGGGATAATCATCACTCTGTGATGTTAGGATTTGTGTGCTTTCTGAGACTATGCTCTATAGCTGTCCTTTAGTGTCTGCTGGGGTCATCTCTGGCTGTACCTGCCATGTTCCATTTCTTCATATACATTACAGTAGCATTTGTGTATAACATACACGTACCCTCTGTGTATTTTATATCATCTATAGATTTGCTGTCATACCTAGTAGAGTGTAAATACTATGAAATAGTTATTAGTACACTGTGTTGTTTCGGGAATGATGGTATACATGTTTAGTATGGATTTCTTTATGGCACCAGATACTAAACCTCAGGCCTCAGATATACTAGGCAGGTGTTCTAATTAAGTTTCATGTCCAGCCTTCTTTTTAATTTTTATTTTGAAGTAGGTGTTCTAATTAAGTTGCCTAGATAGGCCTTGAACTTGTGATCCTCCTGCTTCAGTCTTCCAAGGAGCTGGGATTATAGCTATTTAAAGCCTGGCTAAACCCCACCCCCCACTTTTTCACACACACATACCATCACCACCACTCCCCCCACCCCCGGGTATTTTTTGTCCACACTTGGTTTAGCTTGCAGATGCAGAGCTTACAAAGGCCACTTGTAAAAAAATTGTATGTGAAAAATACTGTTCACTAGTGTAGCAACGTGAAAACGACTACATTGTGTATCAGTAAATCTACTGTAGGCATATGTACAATGTTTGCAGGGGTTAAATAGTGTTTAGACAATGCTGCATTGGTTATCATAAAAGTTTGGACAAATCCCAACCAAGGAAAATGATGATTTGGTCATATGCCAAATTAGAATGAGGATGGTACTCCTATATGAACTGATTCAGAAGCCTCTGAGATAGATTACATGACAAGACCAAAGTACATAAACAGTAGATAAGTAGGGTACTTCTGTGTAACTTGTTTCATTTAAAAGATTTGAGGCCTTCTTTTTCTCCCTTGGAGTCTCATACTCATGGGAGTTCTTTCTTTTTCTTAAGTCTGCATTTACTCTTCTTAGAAATAAAAGACCTACAAGCATATAGAGATGCTCTCTGAGGGAGTAGAATATATCGAAAGGTCTGTGGAACTGGCTGGGAAGCAGAATTGAAAGGTATGTTCTTTGCATAGTATTTTGTATCAGTAAAACTGTAGCTGGTAGCTTGGTGGTGGTGGCATACGCCTTTAATCCCAGCATTCTGGGAGACAAAGGCAAGTGACTCTTTGAGTTCGAGGCTAGACTGACTGGTCTACAGAGTGAGTTTCAGGACAGCCAGGCCTACACAGGCCTACACCCTGTCTCAGGAAACCAAAAACCAAAACAAAGCCTTCATCTGGATATGGTAGCTCATGCCTCAAGAGGCTAAGGCAGGAGAATTGCCATATATATGAGGCAAGTCTGTGCTATGGAATGATGCCCTGTTTCAAAAGGCAAATAGAAGAAGAAAAAGGACAAACTTTATGAGAATAAAACTTTAAGCTGGACATGGAGTTTTCTTGAATTTGGGAGGTAAAGGCTGGAGAATCAGGAGTTCAAAGTCATCCTTTGCTACATAGTTCAAGGGCCAACCTGGGCTACATGTCTTTAAAAAATTAACAAGTTTAATAAAATAAAACTAAAATAATTTAATAGTGAAAAAATTAAAAGTACAGGTAAAATGTATACAGCAAAGCTTACTATTAAGTTGTCTTTTTGTGAGTAAGTTTTGTTTTGTTTTGGAAGAGGGTCTTATGCAGTCTTTCCTGACTGCAGAGATTACAGGCATGAGCTCGGCATATAGCTGAAAAGCTTATTTTACTTTATACAATCCCTCAGACCTCATCCATATTATTTTACAACTTTTGAATTCTGTTCTTTGTTCTTTTGTTTACTACTTCTTGAAATAATAGAAAAAGATACCATCATTCAGAGCCAGTTTCTGAGGTTAAAAAGTTGATGGCTGCTGTTCATTATTCAGTCAACCATTTTGACTGTCAAGTTATTTGTCAGAATAGCTATGAAAGCCTGATTTCATTGTGAGTTTCTCCTTTATCAGTAGGCACCAAGCAGAAAGGCTTGCATCCCCAACCTCTCAACCCTGAGCAATAGGTTTTCCTCTGGGCCTATCCAACTTTGGGCCTGTCCTCAATATCTACCACTTTCTCTCTACACAATCTTGTATACCAGTGTTATTGCTTCATATTTGATGATTTCTGAATCTCTGACCTGGAAAAAAGTGGTTTTCAATACTACTTTGAGACCACTCTTCTAACCCCCTCTGCAGTATTCACTGTTCTTGTGAATTGTTTATGGTAGGTAAATCTGGCTTTTGTTAGGTTTTTTGGTTTGTTTGTTTGTTTGTTTGTTTTAAAGGCTTTCATCTCACTATGTAGTCCTTTCTGGCCTCAAATTGTGATCTTCCTGCATCAGCTTTCTGAGTGCTAAAATTTATAGGCATGCATCACCAAGCCTAGCTATGGCAGGTTTTTTTGCATGGATGTGGAAACAGAGGAAAGAGTTGAAATGACTGAGGCTTCTTGGAGGGCCTCCAGCCCTCCAAGCCAGGGGCTGGAGAGATGACTCAGAGGTTGAGAGTACTGACTGCTCTTTCAGAGGTTCTGAAAATTCCCAGCAACCACATGTTGGCTTATAACCATCTATAATGGGATTTGATGCCCTATTCTGGTGTGTGTGAAGACAGAGCACTCATGTACATTAAATTAACAACAACCCCAGAACAATGGGGCTATCGTGGGGCCCTCCTTTAATCATAGCACTTGGGAGGCAGAGGCAGGTGAATCTCTATGAGTTTGAGGCCAGCCTGGTCTACAAAAAGGGAGTTCCAGGACAACCAGACTACACAAAGAAACTGTGTCAAAACAAACAAAACAACAACAAAAATACCCAGAACAGGTCATCTTTCTTAACATTGGAAAGGATTAACTTCTGGTTATTTTTCTGGCTATGTTTGTATTAAAAAGGATAGACTGATTTTTAAAAAAACTAATTGATTACATTCTAAAGTTTGTTTTTCTTCTCTGTGTTGTTGCTAAGTGAAGAAATCCAAGGCACTAAGGCACTATGAAGGAGAGAGTTCAGTATCAGATGTGAAAGTGGAGCAAATGTCAGGAAAAAGGGAAATCATTGGTCAGACATTACGAAGAGGATGTATTGAGTTGAGTAGACAAAGGCTTTAGATGTGAAGTGAAGGCATCACCATTTGATTTGCAATATTTTCCAGCAAGAGTAGAAAAACTAGGGCTGGATTTAATCCCCTGGGTTAGTCTCTAAAAGAAAACTGTTGTGACACGACATCCTGACAAAAGTGACTTCAGGGAGAAAGGGGTTTATTTATTCTAGCTTATAGTCTGCAGGAATTTGAAGCATCAGACATGCTTTATCTGCAACCAGAGAGTAATGAATGCCCAAGTTCAGCTTATTCTCTCCATTTTATATAGATCAGGGACTGGTCCAACCTCCAGTTAAAATTGGTCTTCACATACCAATCAGTATAATCAAGAGGATTTTTCATGGGCATGCTCAGGGACCCATCTTCCAGGAGAGTCTAAATCCTGTGATGGTGACCCATACTCATCATACTTTGCTACCTTAAGAAAGCAGCAAACAGTCTGGTGAGATGGATGCTCAGGGGATAAAGGTACTTGATGATCTAAGTTCAGTTCCTGTAGAGAACTGACTCCTGCAGATTGTTCTTTGACATCCACATAGGTGCCTCTCCCCATAAATAAGTAGTAAAGAGGAAAGAAAATAAACCAGAAAAGTAGCCTTGTCCTGTAATGCTAGCACTTGAAAGGGTAAGAGAAGAAGAGCCTCTCAAACTGGAGGCTAGTCTATGTTGTAGTGTGAGACTATCTCAAAGAACAAGTCAGGTATTGTAGTGAGCAGCTGTGAGGGTAGTGAGTTCCCATTGGGCTAGAGCCACCAAGCCCAGAAAACTAGCTGAGTGGTATTATATAGTGTGCTGCCTAGGCAACACAATGCCCTTAGTCTTGTCCTCAACACTAAAAGAAAAAGAAACCAGAAAGCTGTTAGTAAGCATACAAGATAGCAGTTTGTAGGTACTGGGTAACATTGGCCAGAGATCTCTGAGAGAAAGGAGGCAAACCTGAGTTCTCTGGTTGTTCCAGTCCATGTAGAAGAAGTTTGCAGGCTGCAGAATGAATTAAAGGACCCCAAATAAAGTTTGGTGGTCTTAACTTGGTTGGAAAGCTAGACATAAAAGTTGGGTAGAGTAGGAGAGGAGGAAGAAAATTTGGAGGTAGATTACCTACCTAATACAGAACTCTAGAGGAATACAGAACTCTAGACAGGCAGAGTCTTAGTCTGGGTGAGCACTGATCTGCATGCACTTGTTTGAGAGGGAGCAACTTCAGCACCAGGAAAGCCCTAGGCAGAGTGATCCAGGACTTTACACACAGTTGGACATAGACTGTTACTAGCCAGAGTATTGCAGGCCATCAAAGGGTATGTGTGACCCTGGGGATGAGGCTAACTCAGCCCTAATTAAAAGCTATGTTGCATCCACCCTCTCAGTACAGAAGCAATTTCGAAGGCTAATCCAAGAAACTTAACACTGTGTGCCAAAACAAAAACCTTGTGCTCAAAAGAGAAAATAGTGTTTAATCATTCAAAATTACCTAGTATAGAAAGAACCAGGGAAATGTGCTTCAAATGAGGAAAAAAAAAAACCAGTCTCAGAGATGACACATTAGAATTAAGAAAGACCTTGAAACAATGTTTTTTTGTTTGTTTGAGAAGGTAGAAGAAATGGATAACACAATGGAGATAAAAATTTATATTTTATTCAAATAAAACATTTAGAGGTGGAAAAAGAACACAGATGAGGGAGGCGCCTATAGACTAGTGAACCTGAAGATGTAACAGTTTAAGCAGAAATGGGATGTTAGAAAACTGGAAATGGTAATAAACCACCAGGCAGGGCGACAGGTAAGATAAAAGCGTCTAACGTGCATCGGGCCTGAAAGAATCACGAGCAGGCGGTGTGAAACAGTTGTAAGTGAGGCCAAGGAAACTACAGACACACAGATTCCAAGAAGCTTAACAGAAAGGTGACCACACCAAGACACAGCCGGGCCTTGTGCCAAGCAAGAACTTCACTGCTTTTGTTTCTTTTGATTGTATCTGCTCTGTACTTTCTGTTGCTGTTTTAAACTTGTCAAGACATGCTTTTTAGGTGGGATGGTTTTTAAAAGATGAGATTCCACTTTGTGTTTCTTAAACTGGCCTTGAATTTGTCAGCTCAAGCCCACCCCAGCCTCCCAAATGCCTAGGACTACAAACACATCACTCAGCCCAGGTTGAACAGTCATTCTTCTCTCTAAGTCTTTCCCCAGATCTCCTGGTTACTCTCTCACTTTATGATAATCTACAGATAGGAAAATGTCCCCAAAACATTAATTTTTATTTTTAAAGATGTATTTAACATGTTTTATGAGTATGAATGTTTTTCCTTGTGAGTACCTGGTACAGCAGAGTCCAGAAGATGCTTTCAGATCCCCTCAAGGTGGAATTAAGGCACCTGACGCGGGTACTGCGAATCAAACTCAGATCCTCTGCTAGGGCAGTGTGCAACTCTTCACTGCCATCTTTCCAGCTCCCGTAGCCTACATTTTTCTACTGAGAAGCTAGAAGGAAACTTATTTATTTCTTTTTAATTTAGTTTTGATTTTTGTGTTTGGAGAAAAGTTTCTCTGTGTAGCCCTGGCTGTCCTGAAACTCTCTCTGTAGACCAAGCTGGCCTCAAACTCATAGAGATCCACCTGCCTCTGCTTCCTGGCATGTGCCACTACCACCTGGCTTAGAAGGAATTTTATGCAGAATGGAAATTTGGGATTTTGTTTTGGGGTAATAGGGGATTTCATCTATGAGTAAAATGAATTAACACCTGGGTTGAGTGGCATATACTTGTAAACCCAACCATAGGAAGGCTGAAGCAGGAAGATTGCTGTGAGAATTTAAGCCCTACTTCTGCTACATTATGAGTTTGAGGCTACCCTGGACTAGCAAGGCCCTACATAAACTTCTTGCCTGAGAGAAAGATTAAGCAAAGCAGTGCTTAAGCTAAGGCAGAAGACTTGATACAAAGACATTCTCATTCATATCCACCCCTCCCAACACCTCTTGTAGTGCTAAGTAGATTTCCTGTGTAGGTGTAACACTGAACTAGTGGTATGTTTACTCACTGTGGATTCTTTGAAGCAGAGTGGGAGTGACAGGGATGTGTTCCACCCTACACCTCAGTCTAGGTATATGAGTGTCAGAGGTCTCACTGAAAATTAGTGTTTAAACCAGCTTTTGATTTCCTTCCTCATACCTGAAAACATATTCATAGTGGCAGTATTCTGACATCCTCTTCCTGGTAGTTAGCTTGAAAGACCCTGCAAAGCTGCATTCTTATCCCAGCAGAAGTCTCTGTAGACTGTCCACTGTTTAAGTTACTTGGAGCATAATAAACACTGTGTTCTCTTACTCTCGAAGAAAAAGAATATTTTCACTGCTGCTTGATGAGCTAATCATCCTTGGATCTTTGAGCCGGATGGTTAATTGTTTGAATTAAAATGTATTAAACTTTAGGGAGTCTAGGCTTAACAGAACATTCTGGTGTTTCCAAAGAGGATTTGTTATTTGTTAGTAGTCTGACATAGGTTTTGTTTGGGGGAGGATTGGGAAAGTGGATCAGTTTGTAAAGTGCTTGCCACAGATATGTCTGGGTGACACCTGTCTGTAATCCCAGCACTGAGAAGGTAGAGACTGGAGGATCCCTTGGATTTGCTAGTCTAGCCAGTCAGGGGGCTCTGGGGTCAGTTAAAGACCCTGTTTCAAAAAGATCTAGAGGGGTGGCTGAGGAAGATGCCTCACGTCAGCCACTGCTTCCACAGGCACCTAGCACATACACATAAAAGTTTCAGGTTTTTCAGATAACTTTCTATTAGTCTCTTCTCCTTCAACAATTTCTATAGACACAGTGCTAGATTAAATAGGAACCACTGTGTCCTGGTTCTGGCTTTTAGTAACTGGGGAAACAGAGAAACAGTGTGTGAGACTGTTAATTCGCTGGTTTGTGAAGGCCAAACTATTATTCTACATGTAAATATTGACATGGTTAAAAGTATAGTCCTGTAAACTCCACATTTCTAATTTTTAAATATTAAAATTTTAAATTACTTGACATGTTAACATAATCTAAAGTGATAGAGATTTATTCAGAATTTTATCCATATTTAATCTGCTGACCATCTAAAGACATATGTAGCTTCTTATGGCTAGCCCAGTATTTCCCAAACTGTGGTGAAGTTTGTAAAATTTCCAGTCTGGGTACTGTTAAGAGTAGAGGATCCAGCGGGCAGTGGTGGCGCACGCCTTTAATCCTAGCACTTGGGAGGTAGAGGAAAGTGGATTTCTGAGTTCGAGGCCAGCCTGGTCTACAGAGGGAGTTCCAGGACAGCCAGGGCTACACAGAGAAACCTTGTCTCGAAAACAAACAAACAAACAAAAAAAGACCCAGATTCGGTTCCCAGCACTCACATGGTATCTCACAACTATTTGTAACTATAGCTCTCAGGGATCCAGTTGCCCTTCTTCCAATCTTCTCTGGCACCAGGCAACACGTGTGGGTGCACAGACATACATATAGGCAAACACTTGTAAAATAAATCTAATAAAAATTTTAATTTCCAATCCAGAGGCTGGGTGGGGGAGATGGCTCAGGTGGTAAGCAAGCATGAGTACTTGAATTCAATCCCCAGTACCCACGTAAAAAGGCTGCTGTGTGGTGAGCTTTTGTCAGCTCAGTGTTGGGAAGACCATCAAATTCCTGAGACTCTCCAGCTAGCCAGCCTAACATAATCAGAAAGTGTCGGGTTCCAGTGAAGACTGTCTGAAGGTTGAAAGTGTCTGAAGAGCAAAGCCTGAGGTTGACCTCTGATCGCGCGCGCGCGCGCACACACACAAGTGCACGTGTGTGCACCCCACCCATTTGAACATTCACCATATGCACACACAAATACTAATTCCCAATCCATTGTGGATTGATATGTTTATAAAATGTATCACTGAAACAATGAAAAGCAGACATGCAAAATATAAGCTTAAGTAGCTTAATCAACTGACAATCACATTTCAATGCTTAATACACAGAGCAAGATGGAGAATTACAAAACTGGACAGAGTCACATGCATAGTTATTTTGCAGATGTAACAATAAAAAACTACAGAAGAGCCGGGCAGTGGTGGCGCATGCCTTTAATCCCAGCACTCGGGAGGCAGAGATAGGTGGATTTCTGAGTTCGAGGCCAGCTTGGTCTACAGAGGGAGTTCCAGGACAGCCAGGGCTACACAGAGAAACCCTGTCTTGAAAAAACAAAAAACCAAAACAAACAAACAAAAAAAAACTACAGAAGAGCAGAACTTTATACTAACAAATACTATTTCATCAACAGTTAAAAGGTTTTTTAAATTCTTACTTTTTGTTTTTGAGACTATAATATAATTACATCATTTCCCCCTTCTCTTTGCTCCCTCCCCATGCACTCCCCCTTGCAGTAGTTAAAGCTTGCATCTGACAGTCAACCAGAGTGCCTCTGGTTGATTATCCAAGTGCATTACCATTCTTGAATGACAACTGAACTTGGCAGTGCATTAATTTAATAATCCTCATAAGTCCATAATCAACTATTAGCAAGTTCTGTTATAGAATTGGAACAGATTAACAGTTGGATTCTATTCAGACTACTTATTCGGAATTCTATACAAAATGAAGTATATCATAGCCTCTAATGTAGCCTCAACTTTGAACAGTGGCCAGTTCCCAGAGTTTATGGTGTGAGTAATAAAAATAACTTTAGATGAAAGGATTAGATCTAGTTCTTTTTTTTTTTTTTAAAGAGAATTTTGTTGTTGTTGTTTTTGTTTTTTTGAGACAGGGTTTCTCTGTGTAGCCCTGGCTGCCCTGGAGCTAACTCTGTAGACCAGGCTGGCCTCGAACTCAGAAATCCACCTGCCTCTGCCTCCCGTGTGCTCGGATTAAAGGCGTGTGCTACCACTGCCCGGCTAGATCTAGTTCTTACTACAAGTAAGTAGGTTTTATTTGGCTGGGAAAGGTAAGTTTGAATATATAAGGTGGTGATGATCGGTGAAAAACATTTTTTACAGCTTCCTTTCCCTTGATGTTTCTAACTTTTGTTTTCACTACCTAAAAACTTATTTTCTTACGTTTTAATTTTATATGGAGGTCAGGAGGCACCATGTGCATTCCTGTGGAGGCCAGAAAACAACTTTCTGGACTCAGTTCTCTTCCACCATGTATATCCTGGAATCAAACTCAAGTTGTCTGGATTGGTGGCAGGTGCTTTTACTTGTATTATTCAGGGTTCTCTGAAGGACTTTTGGATTCAATGGGATTAATATATATTACTCAGTACATATGTATATACTAAAGAATTTAAATCAGCTTGCATTAAAACAGTCACAGTTGAATCACATCCCAAAGGCTGAGAACCTGTTCGTTGCTCAGGCTTTTTAAAATTGTGTTCTGTTTTTTGAGACCAGGTATCTACATAGCCCTGGCTGTTTTGGAACTCATTGTTCCAGGGTGACCTCCAACGGGGAAAGATCCTGCTGCCTCTTCAGTAACTGCAGCTGCCCCCTTAGTACTGCCCCTAAGGGCATGGACCACCAACCATATCAGGCTAGTTTATTTTTGAGGTTGAGTGACTCAGCACCCAGAGCAGACTTATAGTAGCTGTCTCTCACTTGTCAACTCAGTGGTTGCCTAGTCCACAAGGCTGTGCCTGAGCACTTAGAGTTTGGTATGGGAAATCTGAAAGGTTCCTGGAGAGCCACTGGCCCTTAGTCCATAAGGGAAGCCTGGAAATACTGGTTCTGATATCAGCGAAGGAATCAGCAGCAGCAACAGGGCAGATCAACTCCTTGGTAAGAGAGAAGGCCAGTCGAGCAAAAGGTGAGCAGTCTCCTTCAGCCACAGCCTTTCTGCCTGCTGCTGTGGGGACCAGTCAGGTGAGGCTTCGGGGAAGTTGGCACTATCAGCCGTAATGTAACGCAGAGCCATCTTGAAAGTCCGTCCCTTGGTTTCACTCTTTAAACCTGTCTGCCACTGACAAGAAAGTATTAAGATCTCTTTAAGATCTCTAAGAGACTGATGAGAGGAGACAAACTAGAACCAACTTTTTGTTTGAGACATGGTCTCACTGTTTAGTACCTGGCTGGTCTAGGACTCAATTTATAGACTGGACCGGCCTTGAACTCACAGATTTGGCTGCCTCTGCCTCCCAGTGTTGGGGGCATTTAAAAAAAAAAGTATAAAAACAAGCCCAAACTGGGTTGGTGTTGGTTCATACAGAAGTAGGCGGATCTCTGAGTTTGAGGCCAGCCTGGTCTACAGAGCAAATTCCAGGACAGCGAGGAAACCCTGCTTTGAGGGGAGAAAACAAACAAGCAACCCCCCCCCCCAAAAAAAAGCTCAAAACATAATTATTTTAGAGAACATTAGATAAAGCTAGAAATAAAATTCAGAAATAGAGCACTCTTCGTTCAGGCCTTCCATTAAAAATGGAAGTAGGTGGGGGGAGGGGCATCTGGAGATTTTTCAGTGGTTAAGAGCATTGAATACTCTTCCAGAGGACCCAAGTTCATTTTCCAGTACAGCATGGTCACTAACCATCTATACCTCCAGTTCCAGGGAATATAAGGCCCTCTTCTGGCCTTCAAGGGCACTGTGTGCATGTAGTGAGTACACAAACCAAAACACCCATACACACATGAAATAAAACTAATGACATCTCAAACAGATTAAAAATAAATGAAGGTTGCTTACCACTGCACCTGGCTACAAGTAACTTTAAAAATTCAGCCTCAGTGCCAACCTTGGCTGTTCTTCTGGCACAATCCACTTTATTTTTTGAGACAGGGTCTTTCCATTGGCCTGAATTAACCAAGAAGTCTAGGGTAGCCAGCCAGCAAACCCCAACGATCCTTGTGCCTCACTAGTCCTGGGTTTATAGGTGTACATCACCACTCCTGGCTTTTACTTGAGTGCTGGTGAACCAAACCCAGGTAGGTCCTCATGTTTGTATAAGCAAGCACTTAACAACTGAGCTACCTCACTACCAACAAACACATTCATATTCATTCTCATCCCCCCCCTCCCTCCCTCCCTCCCTCCAGTTTTGTTGCCCTATCAGACTGAGTTTTGGGGAGGATCACACTTTGTCTTTATCTGCTAAGATGCTTCTTCCAGCCTCTGTCAAGTTGCTGCTGCTGGTGCATGTGTAAAACTTGTCCATATGTAAAATTTATCTCTCTAACTGAATTAGTGTTAAGTTATAAATTAAACAGCATGATAGCATGTGGCTGTAATGCCACCACTCAGGAATTGGAGGCAAGAAGGATTGCCATTAGTTTTAGGCCAGCAATATAACAAGTACCAGGCTAGCCAGGCTACATACATAGCAAAACTGAAAAACAGAAAAGAAAGATGTGTACAAATGCTAAAAATAGAAAGAAATCTGCCAGGTGTGGTAATACGTTCCTTTAATTGCAGCACTCAGGACGCAGAGGCAGGCAGCGCTTAAGTTTGAAGCCCACCTAAGTCTATGAGTCCCTGACCATCAGGGGCTGCATAGTGAGACTCTATCTCAAAAAAGAAACATTAAATACTACATGGAGAGGTCTTTTCCCAATTTGCTTTACCACCTATATCACGGAGAATTCCAGTAGGGAGATGGCTTGGTGAACAAAAAGCTTGGACTGAGTTTAGACCCTCAGCACCCACACAAAGTGTTGGAGGTTAGGGAAGTTGTGACAGGTAGATTCTCAGGGCTCAGCAAACTCGGTTCAATGGTGGGGCATAGTGGTGTACACCTTTAATCCCAGGAATCTGCCTCTAAGCATTCTGGAGGAAATTACTGTTGGGGTTTCTCCCTCTAGCACTATAATTTTGTTTTTTATGAATATGATTTTAAAAAAGGAATCAAGCCTTATGTACTTCATGGCACTCGTCTTAGTCCTTGTGCTCTGCCTCACTTCAGAGTGCTGGGGTTATAGGACTGCATCATCATGTTCAGCTGGCCGGCTGCCTGCAAAGGGAAGCATTAAAGGCAGGTGTGGGGCCATGTCTATAGTCTAGGACTTGAGTAACTGAGGCAAGTCATTACTGCTAGCTAGTTCACTACTGTCCTGAATGAGTTGGTGCTAGCTGGGTGACAGAGCAAAGCCCTGTCTTAAAAAAGGGGGGGGGGGGGGGCAAAGCCTTCTTTCCATTAATTAGTGATCTCCTTAAATGTTTAACATGAGGATTTATAGGTGTAGGTGTTTTGGCAATATTCCTTTAGCAAATGAAATATTCATACAAATATTCCTTTGGTAGTTAAGACATAATACCAACATTAAACTCTATGGAAACAGCTGCATATAAAAGACAGTGCCGTCCAAAGACAGTTTTCTGGTGGTTATGGCTGATTCAGGACTGAAACTCAGCCAGGCATGGTGACTCACACCTGTAATTCCCATGCTTGGGAGGCTGAGGCAGGGAGGTTGTCACAAGTTTAAGAACAGTCCGGGGAACATAGCTTAGCTCTAGGCCAGTGTAGACTACAAAATGAGAGACCATGTGTCAAAAGTTAAAAAAAAAAATAAATAAAGCCCATAAGAAATGAATGGTTGCAATGACTTTCAGATGTGTCCACAGAATGTTTCTCAGCCAGGTGTGTGTGTGTGCTGAGAGAGAGAGAGAGAGAGAGAGAGAGAGAGAGAGAGAGAATGAGAATGAATACAGGATAGCGCTAGTGAAGGCAGGGGGTCAATGTTGAATGACTTCCTCAATTTCTCTTTACCTTTTTTTTTTAATTGTTTATGTGTATTTATATATATACACAGAATTATTTGGAGGTCAAGGGACAACTTGTAGTGATCAGTTCTTTCCATCCACCATGTATGTGGGTCCCAGGGATAGAACTCAGACTTAGGTTGTCAGGCTTCACAGCAAGCACCTTTAACCACTGAACCATCTTGATAGCCCCACCTTAATTTTGACACAAAGTCTCTCACTGCATGGGGACATGCTGATTTGGCTAGGCTGTCTAGGCAGCCAGCTGCAAGTATTTGTTTGCCGGGGCTCTCCCCCTGGCTGGGATCATAGGTGCCACCACATCTAGCACTTTACATAGGTTCTTGGGCTTGAACTCTGATCTCCTTGCTTACATGGCAAACACTTTACCCTATGAGCCATTCCCCTTTCCCGCCGGCAGGTTTTGAGGAAATATCCACAGCCTCCATTTCCACGTATACAGGAAGTGTATTTACTTTCAGAGCCAATTAAAGGGAAAGACTCTAAATCTAGATTCTCTTGAGGAAACTCCGTGTTCTAATGTTGTTTGGGTGTTGTTTTGCTGAAATGTGCATATGAGAACATCTGAAAGCAAAAGCTTGACAGTTGAAACAAGAACAGTCGTGGTTCATGTCAACAGAAGCATAAGCCACCAAAGTCCTATGCCACATGTTCACCCTTGCCTTCTCCGAAGCTGAGTCATATGTCAGTTGTTGATTGATAGCCATTAATTTATCAAAGGTTATTGTTGCTGTCATTAGTCTCCTGACTCTAAAATACCACCCATATCCTGACTACTACCAAATTTATCTCTAGCTTACACTGCAAGTTTATACTTGCTTATCTGTCATCTCTCAGTAGCTGCTAAAGGCAGTGTAAACCTGTGTCCAAAGCTGAGTTTCTGATCATATCCTCTTTCTTAGCTCAGAAAACACATCAAGTCAAAGTCCTCAGTGTCATGTTGCATCATTTCTTTGTGTCATACTGCATGCTCCATCTGTGAGCAAGTTGTGGGAGCTGCACCTTCCAAATAGCCTGGATCTCATTTCTCAGCACATGGCCACCACAGCTGCACTCTCCTCTGAGAATCCTTCAGTTGTGGTTAACTGGGCTTACTTATCTTACTGCTGCTGTCTCCTTCCAGTTTATTTTCAATATTGAAGATAGAATGCCTTTTAAAATAAAATTTTAACTTAGTTCACTTACTTATTTACTTAGTTTTTGAAACAGGTCTCACTATGTAGTTCTGGCTGACCTCAGACTTGCCATGTAGACCAGGCTGGCCTTAAACTCAGAGTTCTACCTGCTTCTGCTTTCTGAGTGCTGGGATTAAAGGTGTGCACTACTACTCCATGATTATTTTTATCATACTATTTTTATTTATACACGTTATGTATTTTTGTGTGTATAGGTATTTTGCCTACATGTATGTTTGTGAACCATATACATGTCTGGTGTTTGAGAAGTGTTTGAGAGGAAGTCATGTCACATGCTCTGGGACTGGAGCCACAGCCAGTTGTGAGCTGCTGTGTGGGCACTGGGATGCAAACCTAGGTCCTTTGGAAGAGCAGCCAGCACTCCTAACTGCTGAGCCAGTTCTCCAGCCCCCACCTTATTTTTAAGTTTTGTGATGAGGGGAGTACGGGGGGCGGGGGGCACATGTTAGTACAATGCCCAAGGAGGCCAGGGAGTGTCAGCTACCCTGGAGCTGTAGTTACAGACAGTTGCGAGCTACCTGACCACGGGTGCTGGGAACTGAACATACTTCATACTCTTAACTGCTGAATCATCTTTCAGCCCCCTAGAATGCTTTTGGTTTTTTGGACACAGATCTTTACTATGTAGCCCAGGCTGGCCTCAACTTTTCTTACTCTTCCTCAGCCTTACAGGTCCTAGGATTATAGAGGTATACAACGACACCCATTTCAACACGCTGGTGTAAAGCCAGGCATGGTGACAAACACCTTTAATCCAAGGACTAAGGAGTCAGAGGCAGGTAAATCTGAGTTCAAGGCCAGTTTGGTTTGCATAATCATTCTAGGCCAGGCTGGGTTACACAGTGAGATCTTTAAAAACAAAACAAAAACTTTTTAAAATTCTTTTTTTCTCCCTCTTTTATGTTCCATCCTTACTGGTTCCTTGGCTGATTTTCAGACAAGATTGGTTTGTTGTTTACTGATGGGTGTGTGCATGTTAATGGCATATGTGTGTCAGTCAGGGGACAACTTTTAGGGGTTGGTTCTCTCCACCAAAGTAAGTCCTGAGAATTAAAGTCAGTGACAAAGGCCTTTACCCTCTGATCTATCTTACTGGCCCTAATATTTTTTTTTAAATTTATTAATATTGTATATAGCTATGCATACATGATACGCACAGGGATGTTTGTGGAGGTCCATGCCATGGCACACATGTAGAAGTCAAAGGACAACACATTGTAGAGTTGGTTATGTGGGTTCTGGGGGTTGAACTCAGGTTATTACATGGATGTAATTATATGCAGTAGACATTGATGTGCAAGCTTGGAATCATTCTGATAAATATCTAGGAGTGAGTGGTACAACTGTAGTTCAAATTGGAGATCCATTTCCACTTGACTATTTTTGTCGGTGTTTTGACACAGGCTCTCATTTTTTTTTTTTTAACCCAGGCTGTACTAGGACTCACTGTGTAGCTCAGGTTAGCCTCAAACTCATGATACTCCTTTTGCTTCAGCCCCTAGAGTGCTGGAATTACAGATATGCACCCCAGCCCCAGCTCCTTTTGTTGAATGCAGTCTTAGCCTCATTGCCAGCCCACTGAAGCAAAATCTGCATTTTGACAAGTCCTCACTAGGTGACTTCACTTTACCAAGTGCTGCCCTGGAATGCCCCACCCCTGTTCTTCTGTCTGTAGACTTGTCCAATCCTGAAGGTCATGTACTTGGTAATTTCTTTTTTCTTTTGGCCTTAACTAGAATGTAAGTCCCATGAGGGTAGTGCTGCCTGTCAGGTGCTGCGTCTCAGGTGTACCGCTCTACTGCTCACTTAAGGATTTGGTGGGTGAGAGGATTCGTGCGTGTAGTGCAGTGGAACTTGCTTTTGTGTTGTTTGAAATGTGTAAGTCTGTGTAATAAAAAGCCTCTGTAGCTCTCAGTTCCAAGACTGGGATGGTTATTGTTTCAGTGTGACTGTGAAGAGGTTTTGTTCTGTTGCTTGGACATTCAGTCATTCACTCCTATTCTCAGACATAATGTCCTTTCTGTATTTAGGAAGCACTGTCATTCTGGGTTAAAGCTGAAGTGTCTTGAGGTTTTTATCCAGTTACTGTTGTATTACCTTATTAAATTGGTTTTAATAATTTTTTAAAGTAAGATTTTAGGGGGTTTATAGGTGGGAAAGATATTAAAGGGGTGGACAGAATGAACTTTGTACATGTATAAAATTGTCAGAACAAATTCAATAAAAGCTCGGAAAATGTGAAGTCACATACAAATTTTGAAGTTAAACTTTGAATGAAAATTTATAGTAGAATGTGAAATACTAGTTTTTTACTTTGGAAACAGGATTTTAGAAGAGATCTATGGTTTCTGATACTCCTCTGCATTCAAAGATCAGGGTGTATCTCCTCGTGCTGACCCTGGTGAAATGCCCAGGAAGCAGCTTCTCTAAGTCTTGCCTCATTTGAATACAGCTATGGAATGGACCACATGAGTAGTTTTCAGCTGCTGCACTTAGCAGTGGCTACAGGCTTTGTTGATGGTCACAGCCTAGGGTGGGAAATGGAGTGAGTGGAGGCCAGGACCTTGCGAAGCACTGTAATGCAAGAACAACCCCTGCAACTGAGAACTGCCTAGATGGAAAGTTCTGAGGGGCTCTTGAATTGAGAGAGGCTTTCTCTTGCAAATGCTAATACTATCAGTAAAGAAACCCAGTGCCTACCTTAGGAAAAGAAAGTGACCCTGGAGAGGCTTAGGTGGAAATACAGAGCATTTAGGGATATTTGTATTAAACTATCAATTTAATTCAGACACAGTACAGACATTTAATGTTTGGCCTTCCTCTTGCGAAAATCAGCCATGGAACAAAAGATGTTTAAGTATTTTGTCAACATAGTTGATGTTGGAATTGGATAACATTCTCAAATAATTTTACATTTAAAAAATTAGGGGATCTCAAATATAGGGTTACTGGTTTTCCTTATTTTACAGATGGGGTCGAGGATTTGGTCTTTTGGGTTCCATTTTTGGAAAAGATGGTGTATTAAACCAGCCAAACAGTGTCTTTGGACTTATATTTTATATACTACAGTTATTACTTGGTAAGTATTGATACAGAGATACAGAAATAAGCTTGTTATACCCATTCAGTGCTTGTGTCTTCGCCCGAGTGTGTCTTCATAGTAAAAAGCACATGCTAATGGAGAACCATGAGGGGCCAGCATAGTTTTGTATTGTGAAGTGAGTCACTGCTGCTTATCATGTGGTGACCTTGGTATCAGTGGACATTTAGTCATGGCTAGTAGTGTGTCATGATGTCCAGAAACCCAGCCCCATTCATGGAAATTATTACTCCAGTCTAGCTTGTAAGCTTGTTTTTTAAAGTTGTATTATAGACTCTAGCTATCTTAAAGTACCACATATTAAGAAAACAGTAGCAGTAACCTGCCATAACTTAGCATGCCTGTGTATCTACTGTTCCCTGGCTTGTGGGTCTTCTGCTTGCCCCTTTAGTGCTGGAATCCAACCCAGTACTGGACAACTGAGCTGCATCCTCAGCCCTGCCTTTTCCTTAAAAAAAAAAAAGAAAAGAAAAGAAAAAAAGGAAAAGAAAAAAGAAAGAAAGAAAAGAAAAAGAAAACAACAACAAACTTGTGTAGCCTCTTAATTTTCAATATCATTGTCAGGTTCACATGTTTACTAAACAATGCCATGGGGATTCAGTTTCTTTATAGGATCTTCCCTTCCTTGAATTATTTCCCTGAAACAAATTTCCAGGCATGAGGTTAATGAGACCAAAAAAAACCCAACAACAACAAAACCCACAAACAAAACCAGATTGATATTAATTGATTTTAACAGTAATTGCCAAATTGTTCCCCTCTTCCAATCGTCTGGTCTCCATTTAATGTCCATTTTAGAAGTGTTTTTGTTCTTGTTGTTTTGTTTTGTTTTTGTCAAATTTTCTATTTGTCAAATATCATTTTGATGGTTTTGTACTTTAATGTTCTTTTACTGCCCACTAAGCTTATTTGTGATAATCCTTTTAAATGTTAGCTTTGTGATGGGCTTGTGCTCCCATTTGTGCTTTGCAATTCAGCTATTAATATATTATTCTGTTGTTTGTCAGCTCTTCTGTGCAGTGATTGGTTAACCTAAGTCTGGAGTTCGCTTGCTGCGATTCATATTTGGAGTATGAATTATCCTAAAAAGTATTATCAAGGTTGCCCAATTCTGAGTGTATGTATTTATCTTGCAGAAATAGGAAGGTGTAGACAGATACTCAAGATAGTGCAGTTTAAAACAGCAGTCTTCTCCTGGGGGCTCAGCAGTAAGCAGTGGCTGAGCTAACGGAGGCATCTCAATCTTAGAAAGTTGTGTGTAGTCATTAAAGAAGTGAGTGTGAAGAGATTAGGGTTCAATTAAAACAAGCAAAATGGGGTTTAAAGCTATAGGGTAATTATGCTTGTTTGTGCATGCGAAAGCAGAAGCAGAGTGAGGGGCTAGGGGTGGGGGGAGAAGTTCATCACCAACTTGTTGCTTCTGTGGAATTTCTAAAGTACAAACCCCAACACAGGGAGCATTCATTTTCCCTCAATAGCAAAGAAAGGGCTTGGAGCAAAAAAGTCATCCAGGTTCATGTGGGAGACGAAGGTGAGGTGGTTTGCATTTACAATACTAATGTGTTGGCTCTATTTCGTGTGTGAGTTCCATCATAGGCATATCCACTCACATTTGCTAACTTTAGTTTCCACGTGCTTTTGTAATGTCAGCTTTTCTGAGTCATCTAACACACCCAGACCTTGCTACCCCCGCTCCCTTGTAGACTATCATCATTGGAAAGAAATTTATTTTTCTATATAGTTCAAATGTTAAAGAAACAAGTTGCTATGTGGTGAAGGGAACCCCACCTCAGATCCACTTCAGCTCATCTCTTTTGCCCCTACCCTGCCTCCACCCCAGCAATGGTTTTGGAGTTTATTTTTGAATAGATTAAAAAAATGCAAACATGTGATCTTAATTTTCTTTACTTTTTTTTTTTTTTTTTTTCCTGAGACAGGGTTTCTCTGTGTAGCCCTGGCTGTCCTGGAACTCACTCTGTAGACCAGACTGGCCTTGAACTCAGAAATCCGCCTTCCTCTGCCTCCCAAGTGCTGGGATTAAAGGCGTGCACCACCACTGCCCGGCTTCTTTACTTTCAAAACATAAAAAGCAAATGCTGTGTTCCCTGTCCTTCCTACAGCTTATTTCCCTTTCCCCCTTTTGATTATTACTATTATTTTTGACTGATTTGTCATAATGGTCTTTTCTATACTTTTATATGGAATGGATACATTGAATTTTTTTTTTTTTGGTTGATGTTTTTACAGCTATAAGAGACTCTGTTGTTACCATAATGGCACATTATAAAGTCCACAATTTTTCCATAAATCACAAGTGCCTACATACACTGCAATTAGTACAATAGCAGCACTCACAGGGCATTCTGTAGTTCATAGAGTAAAGCTTCATCTGAGCCCACTTCATTCTCACAGCAGACTTAAGAGGTAGTTAAAGTACTGTCTGCAATTTAAATTGGAGCAGAGAAAAATACAGTAAATAGTTCACGCCTCATTTTATGTATGCACTTGTTGTTTGTTTGCTTGCTGTGCAGGGGCTTGAACCCCACTGCCTTGTGCATCTAGGTGACAAGAGATCCACTCCTGAGCTACACCTCTAGCCCACAAGTGTTGGTTTTCAAGACATTTATGTACATATCTGCAGCTAGGCCAAAATCATTCCTAGCCTTGGCTGACCTACAGACAGTCTCCTGCCATAGCCCCTGGAGTACTGGATTATGGAGTGGATCACCATGCCTGGCTTTAAAACTTTCTTTGATAAAGTTAATGTGTCAGCACTAATTATTCAAGCTTAGATTCTGAGCGTAGATGATTTAGCACAGGTTTGAGTGGAGTACCTTTTGAGTAAATTTGACATAGTCTAGGCTTTTCTGGCCCATTAGCAATCGGCTAGGTCAGGAGTTTAATGTGCTCTTGCCTTTTCTGACCTTGCAAATCATTGTGTATAGTGATTGTGTTGCTGGCATTGAGGAGTTACAGGATAGTCTGTATGAAGGGAGTGAAGACTCTAGACATTTCTGTCTTGAGCCCTGGCTTGTAATACCTGACTACTACTTCTTTTTCCTTGAGACAGGGTCTTACTATGTACTCAGGCAGGCCTCCAGTCTAAGCCTTCTGCCTCAGCCCCCAGAGTGCTGGAATTATGGACATATGTCACCATACCCGCTCCGACTGCCTTTTTTGCCTGATGTGTTTTGATGCAGATGTGGCTTACTGGCCTGGTTCTAAAGTGTCAACACGTTCTTTCTCTTTTTTCCCCCCCTCTTCAGCACAGTGTAGGCAAGGGTATCACCTGGTCTGGCTTTTTGGTAAATTTGATCTAAACATGAAAGGCAGCATCTCCCCAGGTAGGGAACCTATAGTGAAATGACAAGAGTGAACCTTACCCAGAACCTTACTCAGGCTTGGAAGGAAAGCTGCTGCCCTCGTTCCTGTGCTCATTAGGAGACTGCACCAGCATCTTTGCTCCATGTGATCGAGAGCTTACATGGTTTGTGTGCATACTTCCTTGTGCAATAGTAACAGATCAGAGCCCTGGCAGTTGTGAGCCTATCCTGTCAGTAAAATTCAGCCTGTTTAGCCTTAAGACAGATGGGCAGTGTTTGCACTCTGCTTTCTTTCACAGTCAAGAAGGTAAGGTCAGTATTGATACACTGCTTCTAGCCACAGCCTGTCACTTGTCAGTTGAGAAATGTCTGTCCAGGCTCAGCCCTGACCTAGCCATTGTCTCTCTCTTGCAGGCATGACAGCCAGCGCAGTTGCAGCTCTGGTCCTCATGACCTCCTCCATTGTGTCCGTGGTGGGGTCTTTGTACCTGGCCTACATTCTGTACTTTGTGCTGAAGGAGTTTTGCATCATCTGCGTCACCACATATGTGCTGAACTTCCTCCTCCTCATCATCAATTACAAACGACTAGTTTACTTGAATGAGGCCTGGAAGCGACAGCTGCAGCCTAAGGAAGACTGACAGCCAGAGGCTCTCCACCCAGCCATCTCAAACACTTCTTTCATTAAGTTTATTTTGCAAGGGTTTTTTTTTTTTTTTAAATTCACAACAGACACTTTCCCTGAGAATCTTAAACTGATTTTTAAAAATATTGTAAATTAGAAGGGGCCCTAGCTATTTCCTGTGTCAGTCTTCATTTTAAATCCGGATACAAAAAAAGGATACGCCGAGCCAATCAAAGACAAGCTTTAACTTTACCTTGAAGATGTTTCTGAGATAATAAAATGTAGCCCTAGCCCCCATCCTCAACTGTAAAGTTAGCAGCCATTGCTAGTACTTCTTAATGTGTATAAATTCAATTTCAGGTATAACAAATGTGATCATGAACATGAAACTATTTTAGGATAGATACTGTTTAAATATTGCCATGTTTACAGTATGTAATGTGTTTTTACACGATGGATTTAAACCTGTAGGTTCAATTAGAGTCCATTTGTGTGATATGTGTAAATAAAGGTAGAAACATTGGATCATCCCTGCAGAAATTACTGTACAGTTTAGTTTAAGTGTAGCAAGGGATTGTCAGCTCATTGTAACTGTTAAATAGAGGAGGTAGTAGATGAAAACAGAACATCCTGGGGCAAGTGCTGACAGCCCTGGTGCAGTATTGACAGCAGAAACAGTAGAGTGGTTGGTTCCCTTCCTTCTCCCACTCTGAGAGGAAGAAACTAAGTCTGAACATCCAAGTCAAGTTTGACTAGTCAGACCTGGATGGATGGAACTGTACTGGATGTCACATGACTAGACCTTTTAATTCCAAGGCTCTCAGGACATTGATGGTGGGAAGTGGATGTAGTCTTTGAAGAAAAACTGAAACCACTATGGCATCTCTGGGCAAAGCCTTTTAAGCAGTAGCTGAGCTCTCAGTACACATGTGTTCCCTTGATTCTGGTGCCAGTCAGCCCCGCAGTATTGTGACTGAAGTAGGCACGAGCCAAGTGCTTTGAGGTCAGTCCATAGTGTTTCCCCTTCTCGTTTCTTCTTGCACTAAGGATGGTCAGTAAGTGTTTCAGAATCACATACTGAATTTGTAAACCTTAGGGCTGTCGTGAGTAACTGTTGGCTGACTCGGAAGAAACACAACATGTAGAAAGACCTGGAAGAGAAACGTGGAAACTTTGTCCCACTCTGGTAGCCACACAGAAGCAGTGAGAAGAAACCCAGAGGTGATCTGAGTAAACCGCAATGGCATGGCGACTGTGTTTCTCTGGTTAGCATCTTACAGGAGATGTTAAAAGTGCCTTCTGTCTTAAATCTCAAACCAAATCATTCTGTGTGTTGAACTGGGGCAGAAGTTTCCCTCCTTTCCTTCCTTACCACGAAGCAGAGAACTTGCATTTTACCAGAAGGGTCCGTGCGGCCATTTTATTCTTGAGAAGTAGCAGTGTTTTTGTTTATGATTTGGTTAATATGTTAAAAAAAAAAATAGGCAACTAGACAGCAAATTCTGAGGTGGACATCGTTGAGTGGTTTTACAACCTTCAGTCGTAACTGATGCACTGTAGGATTTCTGGCCTGGGGCAGGTATAAAATAGGAATTGGAATGCCCTTTTAGGAGTTTCTAACCAGATTCTTAAGACAGTTTAATTCCGGTTTCATCAAAGGTTGTTTTTCCCCATGAATGTGAACATTTCTGTGACTATCTTACTATGTTAAAGAACGTTACAAATGTTTAGAAAGTACTGAATGGTATTTATGGTAAACCAAGTCCTCATTCAAGAACTGTACAGTGAGGTCATCTCATAGCTCTGTGTCTCCCAAGGTCTCCCAAGGCAGTGAAATGGGTAATAGCTAAGACTTCTGCTACTTACTTATCAAGGCTCTGCTAAAAATGTCCCTTGGGTCCCAATTCAAAATGACCTTTTCTGTCTTTTATCACTAAACAGAGTGGTGTTAAAACTTGTCTTGACATTGCAGATGTCTCCAACCCTGACTCAAGAAAATGTGAAAGGTTCCATCCACCAGACCCTTCAAGGCTTCCCTTTGCTTTCCTGAGTCTTGGGAGTACCATCATTATTGATTATATGAAATTGTTTGTTTGTTTGTTTGTCTGTTTGTTACTTTCCTGTGACCTAATAGAATGAATACCCCTTTCTCACTTAGAGTTAACAGGTGCTGTTGAAAGAACAGCATTTGCTGACCAGTGTGTTCATGCTTGCCTGTGGTCCCATCACTTGGGATATAGATGCAGGAGGATCAGGAATTCAAGGTCATTCTTGACTACATAGCAAAACAGAGACCAGCATTAGCTCCAGGAGACCCTATCTTTTTTTTTTTTTTTTAAAAAACAACAAAAAACAAAAAAAAACTTTTTTTTTTTTTCCTGGCAAAAATATATGTTCTCGTAAGTGAACCTGTTGTGTTTGATTTGGTAGTTTTGCCCCGAGGGAATTCAGGCTTCTCTCTGTACCCTCTGTTAATAAACCTAGTGGAACAGGGGAGAAAAACACTGTGTTATAAAACTGCTAATCTTGTTATGACTATTTCAGACTATTTAAACACTGAAGAAGCAGGGTTTTCCTGGGCCTGGTGACACACCTCAAATCTCAGCACTTGGGGAGCAGAGACAGGTGGATCTCTGAGTTCTAGGTTGCACTAGCCTAGATAGTGAACTCTAGGACAGCCAGGGTTAAATAGTGAAACCCTGACTCAAAAAGCCTACCCCCAAAATAATGATAATAAACACTGCTAGCTGACTTAACAATAAATATGGAAGGGCAGACCAGGGGGAAAATGATTCCTACAGTAATTCTGTGCTTCATGGGTTTGAAGTGATTCATAACAAAAGGAAGCCTCTCACTTCATAGCAACAATGTTTGAGGAAGTAAGAGAATTTCTTGCTAGGTATGCTCCAGGCCTGTGGTTGGCTTGTGGGATTTCCCTTGGTCCTTTCCCACAGGGAGTTTTGTCAGGGAGGGTAAACTAACTCAGGTTTAACTAGTTGCACTAGCTGTATTCCAAGAATTATATTTGCTTCATCTATGTAGCCTCTCCTTCAGCTCTTTTGTTGTGGTTGTTGTTTTGTTTTTAAAGAGACGTGATCTTTCTCTGTAGCCTGGGCTGTCCTAGAACTCAGTACATAGCCCAGGGTGGCTTCAAACTTGACATTCCTCCTGCCTTTGCCTCCCAAGTGCTAGGATGAGTGTTCAAATTCATAATACATAAGGAATGGTGAAAAGCTGACTTTTTCATGTAAAGAGACAAATTTTGGGGGCTGGAGACGTGGCTTAGCAGTTAGGAGCACTTGCCACTCTTGCAGAGGACCCAGGTTTGGCTCCAGTCACCCACATGTCTGCTAACAACCTTTATCTGCAACTCCAGTTCCTGGGGATCTGACACCCTCTTCTGGCCCCCAAGGGTACTGCATGTATATGGTGCATAGACATACATGCAGGCAAAACACCCATATATATGAAAGTATTTTGTTTGGTACAAAAGATCCTTGTACCTGTGAGGTAAGATAGACGACAATAAAATTAATATTGTTGCTTTTTTTTGTTTTATTTATAATTATATTCAAAAGACTAAAAGCGCAGCCAGGCATGGTAGCATATGCCTATGGTCCCAGCACTTGGGAAGTAGAGGCAGGAAGACATCAAGGGCAATCTGGGCTATTTTGAGACCTTGTCTCTAGAAAAGCAAAACCTCAAAACACAAAAACTGCTCAGCGGTTACTTGCTAAACTCTAGCTGGTACCACCAGTTGATTATGATGGATACTGGCAGGTGGTGGGTGACCTGACCTTAAAAGTCTGAAAAATGTCAGCAAAGTTCCCCACTCTCATGTCCACCACCCATTCCTGGTTTCTTAAATGCACATCCATCAGTGAACCTGCCCCTTTCCACCTTTTAGCATTTTGGGCAGTGCATTTATGTATCCTAATTTTGTGAGAACAACCCTGAGTCATAAAGAGCAGAGTAGGATTTCAGGTGATGTGACCAAATACCTCCCTCCCCCTTTAAACTAATTGGCCCAGGAGAGGTGTTACAAGGCTGTATTGAGCGTGGCCTAGATAATGGGTGTATATGACCTGTGAAGTATGTTCCATCTAAAATATTACTCCTGCTTCGAAAGCTCCTGAGTAAACATTCATGTAAAAAGGAGTTCACTGGGAAGATTCCCTCTTTAATATAGATAGAAATATTCTTTATCAGATATTTAGGATACCATTTTGCTAACTGGTAAATAAAAACATGTAAATATGTAAGAATGTTTATTTGTTGCACATAACTTTTGGTATAAAATAAATGTAGACATTACCTGTGGATATTGTGCTGCCATCGTTCTTACTTCAGTGTGGAGTCCTCAAAAACGAAGCCGGATGAAACAAAGTCTAGAGTGAGGAAGGACTTGAGTATCCATGGTACCAGAACCCCGTCCCTACAGGTACTAATTTAGAGCCTTTTCTCTTAAACCTTTATTCAGATATTGATACAGATTTCTTAGGGTTTATGTTCTTGGATTCTTATAGGTTTATTTATTACACATGTGATTGTCAATTATCTGTGACAGGGCTGGATGCTGTGGTGGCTTAGGCCTTTAATCACAGCAGAAGCAGACACACTTCTGTAAGTTTGAGGCCAGCCTTATCTACATAATGAGTTTCTAGGACAGCCAGAGTTACTTGGTGAGACCCTGTCTCCCTGTCTCAAAAGAAACCGGTGAAGGGGCTGGAGAGATGGCTCAGCGGTTAAGAGCACTGACTGCTCTTCCAGAGGTTCTGAGTTCAATTCCCAGTAACCACATGGTGGCTCACAACCATCTGTAATGGGATCTGATGCCCTCTTCTAGTGTGTCTGAGGACAGCTACAGTGTACTCACATAAAATAAATAAATCTTAAAAAAAAAAAGAAAATAATCAATGATAGAGTAGAGCGAGGACTTGGTAGTTAAGAGCACTTGCAGAGGACCCAGGTTCAGTTCCCAACACCCACATGGTGGCTCATAACCAGGAGTAAGACAGAGTAGCCATGATAGGGCTGAGGACACAGCTCAATAGGAAAGCATTTGTTTAGCATTCCTAGCAGAAAAAAGAAAAGGGAGTGGGGGTGCAGTAAGTCAGATAGATATTGGTGGCACATGCCTATCCCAGTACCTGGGGGGACAGAAGTCAGAGGATCAGGAGTTGCAAGTCATCTTCGACTACATACTGATTTGGAGGCCAGCCTTTGCTGTGTCACACCCTGTCTCAAAAAACAACAGAGGATGGCTTCGCAGTTAACAACACTGGCTGTTAACACTTTGAGTTAGTTGACTCCTAGCACCTATGTAGCATTCTATGACCATCTGTAACTCTAGTTCCTAGGGATCTGATGCCTTCCCACGGTCTCCACAGAAATCAGGCATGCAATTACAGTGGTGCCCAGACATACATGCAGGCAAAACACCTATACACATAAAAGGTATGGGGGCAGGGGCAGACAATAGATTTTACATAGAATGTTTTAAGATGTCTGCATAGCTTTTTGAGTTTTCCATTCCTCAGTCCTCTACAGAGGTACCATCTATAAACAAGATGAGTCCATTTGTAATCTAACTTATCCATCCTTCCCTGAATAAATGATGTGTTCTACATAAAACTTTAGGACTTGGATTAGGGATATGGTCCTGTTAATAGCTTGCATAGGTGGATGCATAAGGCCCTAGGTTTGGTGTAAACTGGAAGTAATAGTACCTGTGATCCCATCACATGCAGGCAGGAGGACCAAAGTGTCCAAGGTCAGCCCAGTGACATGTTCTTCCAAAGGACTGGGGTTCAATTCCCAGTATCCACATGGTGGCTCACAACCACCTATAACTCCAATTCCAGAGGATCTAATATTTTCCGGCCTTCACTGGCTTCAGACCATGCACACATGGTTCACAGACATACACAGAAAATAAAATATTTTTAAAGTTATATTAAACTAAGACAAAAATCTTGGATATTTTGGAAAATGTAAGGGGTCCATGGTAACATGAAATACAGAACCCCTAAAATTCCCACTTGAACTAATAGTCTCTTCTTCTCTACCTCCCTGTTTTTTCAAGACAGGGTTTCTCTGTTATAGCCTTTGCTGTCCTAGAACTTGCTTTGTAGACCAGGCTGGCCTTAAACTCAACAGATCCACCTGCTTCTGTCTCCTGAGTGCTGGGTAAAAGGCGATGCCATCACACCCAGCTTCAACTGTTTTGCTTTTAAAGGGTCTCAAGAAGGTAAGTATAGACACTACTTTGTGTGGGTCTAGGAGAGGAAGACTGGGAAGGGATATGTGTGGAGGCATGGAACCCTGAGAAGACAGCTGTCTCCAGCAGTGCATGTGGCTTCTTGTCTTTTGACTGACTGGACAGCTTGTAAAACCAGGATTGATCTTGGGAAGAATAGTCTGCTATATACCCTTGCCTCAGTGGGACCTCTGGACCCAGGGAAACAGGGACAAATCACCAAGGAAGACTCAGCATAACAGGAAGTCATCACGCTGGAGGTACCAGACACAACACTTGTTTATATAAGCCCTGTTTAAAGAGGCAGGTCCTAGTCAGTGTCATTGGTGAGAGCCACTGGGCTTCTACACAAAGCTGTCCCCTCTGTTGAGAGTAAACCATATGGAAGCCTGTGGTAACAGTTTTGTCAGTAAAGTGCTTGCTGTACTCGCGCATAAGGAGCCCGAGTTCAGTCCTCAGAACTCATGCTTAAAAGCTGAACTGACTGCATGTACTTGCAGTCTCAACACAGGAGAAATAGAGATAGGCAGAACCCTGGAGCTTGCTGGCCAGCAGCCTAATTTACTTAGTGAGTCTGCCACTGAACTTGTTCTCTGGCCTCCACAAGTATTCATATGCACACGAAGACCAGGCTGGAGTTGTGAGCTCACAATTCAGAGATGCGGCATTTGAATCTTACATTTGTCTTCTCAACCATGGAAAGTGATCTGTCAGTGGATGCCCTGTATAGGACTTCTCTCCACGTACCCTTGGGCTGTGGCTCATCTTTGAGAGCTTTGTTTTGAGACAGGTCTGACCTGGAACTCAAGAGATCTTGCTTGTGCCTTCTGAGTGCTGGATTAAAAAACCATGTGCCACCACACCCAGCTCCTCTCTGACATTTGATGAGTAACTCTTTCACTCTCACTGGGTCAAGACTAACCTGTTGAGATGCCCAAGCATGGGGGTTGTCCCAAGGCAGTGAACAATCTGTCACATAGCACTTTAAAGCAACTTTGCTGTGTAGCTGTGGTGGTGGTGGTGGTGGCAAACACCTTTAATCCCAGCACTTGGGAGGCAGAGCCAGATGGATCTCTGATTTTGAGGACAGCCTGTCTACAGAAAAGTGCCAGGGTAGCCAAGGCTACACAGATAAACCCTGTCTCAACAACAATAACACTAAAAGAAATGAAAGAAAACAGTTTTATTTAGATTTTTTGTTTTACATGTATGACTATTTTCCCCACATATATGTCCATATACCACATACATGTGGTACCTGCAGGGGCCAAAAGAGGGCATTTTGGATCACCTGGGAAATGGAATAACAGTTCATAGTTAGCCACCATGTGGGTGCTAGGAATTGAATCTGGAACCTCTGCTGGAACAGTCAGTGCTCTTAAATTGTGAGCCATCACTCCAGCCCCTCACCAAGTAGCTCACATAGCAGGTTTTCAAGAATGCACAAAGCCAAGGCCAAAACACTGACAGAAGTGACCTTGGACACCTCTCAGCAGGACTGAGCCCAAGGCATTGCAAGTCATTATCCCCACAGAAGAGATTCAATGTCACTTCTAAACTCCCCTTCTAGTGGTTAACAAAATCCAAAGGAGAAACACTACCGCCAGGAAGTGTCTGGGGACACCTGCTCTGTGAGAGAATACCTTTCACTTCATCAGGCCGAGTCTGCAGTGAGGTAGTTGTAGCTTCAGAATGTGAACGGTCTGTTTCCGAAACACTGGGTCCTCGGCACTGAACCACGACCTCTGGTTTCGTTGGCAATCCTCCAGTATCTCTCTCGCAAAATAAAGGCTGAAGTTTTAGGGTGTCTCTGGCGAGTGAAGATCCCCTTCTTGTTTCCTATTACTCTCTGTGGTGCTAAAAACAAAAACACAGCAAGGAGGGCTAATAAGATAGCTCAGAAAGTAAAGGTACTTACTTGCTATGAAACCTAATTAACCCAAGTTCAATCGCAGGCACCCACGTGGTGGAGGGAGCAAGCAGACTCCCCAAAGTTGTCTAACCTTTACCTACGTGCTGTGGCATGCGCATGTGAGTGTGCACACGCTCGTACACACACACACACACACACACACACACACTCCGCTCCCCAACCCTTGACTAAATAAAAATGTAATAACGTTAAAAATTCTGTGTAGGCACACATGTTTAATCCTAGCACCCAGGAGGCAGAAGCACTTGGATTACTGGGACTCCAGGCCGGCCTGGTCTGCAGGCTAGCCAGGGTTGCATAGTGAGATGCCCATCAAAAGCTGGGGGAGGGAGGTACAGCCCAATCACTTTTAACCACTGTAAAATAGAGCAAAGCAGGTTCTTTACTACCTAAGCCATCTCCCGGCCCATTTCTGTATTCTTGCAAATGCCCAGAACTGAAAACGCCAACCTGAGAAGAATCCATAAGCCTAACAGACACTCACACTGGTTCGTCATAAAGTCAGCAAAATTCCAGATGAGCTCTCCAACAACGTATTCTTTTCGTTTCTGATCCAGAACTGAATGATAATTCTCCAGGAGAGCCTTCTGGTACTCCTCACTGAACATTCGAGGTGGATCCTGGGATTTAACGCAAAGGGAATGTCAGAGTTGGGCCTGATATGAGATCCACTTGTCCTGATTCGGGGCTGTACTAACTGCAGGACTTAAATGAGGCTGGCTCAGAGACTCTGGGGTCTAAAAAAAACTTTAAAGGACACCTTCAGCCTGGTGGTGGTGGTGCATACCATTAATCCCAGTACTGGAAAGGCAGGAGGATCTCTGAGTTTGACACCAGCCTGGTCTGTAGAACGAGTTCCAGGACAGCCAGGGCTGCACAGAGAAACCTTGTCTTGGGGGAGCGGGGGAGGAGGGGAACCAAACAAAACACTGTCATCAAGGTAGCTCATGTCTTTAATCTCAGAACTCAAGAGGCTGATGCAAAAAAGATTAAGAGTCAAGGCCAGCTAGGGCTACACCATGAGACTCTGTCTTAAAAACAATTCTTTGAAAATGTAAAAACCTGAAGGGTGGTAGTGACACACATCTTTAATCCCAGCACTCAGGAGGCAGAGGCAGGAGGATTTCTGTGAGTTCGAGGCCAACCTAGTATACAGATCAAGTGCCAGGACAACCAGGGCTACAGAGAAACCCTGTCAGGAAAACAAAGTAAAAACCTTAGTTAAGTAAGTGTGTTTGTCATATCTATTTTCATTTGCCTGTGTTGGGAATCAGGTGATCCTTAGTTTTATGCTACCTTAATCGAGTCAGGGTCTCTTGCTATTTCAGCGAGTCTGGTGAGGCATTTTGCTCTTCGGATCCCATCTCCTCCACTGAGGAGGAACGCTGTCACACCGGCTTTGTATCTACCCGGGTGATGAAGATCTGAATTTTGTTTCTCATATTCACAGACCAACACTTCCCCTGCTAAAGGCACAGTACTCCAGCTGTTCCTAAAGCTAAAGTACTTTGGGAGTAAAACTCTGTGTTTACTTCAACTCTAGAAAAGTCTGGAGGGGGAAGCAGTTTCTTTCAAGATAGGATCTTACCACATAGCCCACACTGGCCTTGAAGGTATCCCAGACTTAGCAACTCCTTTGTGTGGGACTGGGACTGACTTTTGTTGGGGCTGGAGAGATGGCTTGGTGGTTAAGAGAGCACTAGCTGTTCTTCCAAAGAACCCAGGTTCAATTCCCAGCACCCGCATGGTAGCTCACAGCTGTCTACAACTCCAGGTCCAGGGAATCCTCTGACACCCTCACACTAACATATATGCAGGCAAAACACTAATGTACATAAATGAAAACCAATTGAGAGTATACTATTCTCACAGAGGACCCAGGTTCAGTTCCCAGCACCTGAGGTGGCTGACAATCACTTGGGATTCCAGCTCCAGGGGAGTCTGACACACCTAACCTCAGTGGGTACCTAGACACATGCACATATTCATAGGCAGACATACAGACATACCCACAATGAAAATTTGTTAAAAAAAAATCTTGTGTATGATGTAGGTACACATATATGTATGAGCAAGGGTGCAGCAAGGGTTTGTAGAGGGCAGAGGATAGCTCATCAGTTCTCACCTTCCTCTTTGTTTGAGACAAGGTCTTTTGCTCACCATTGTGTATACCACATGGCTGGCCTGAGAACTAACAGGGCTCCTCCTGTCTCTAATTCTCGTCTTTCAGTAGGAGAACAGTGTTACAGATGTGTGCCACCACACATGGCATTATGTGGGTCCTAAGGGAAGTTTGAACTCAGCTCATCACACTTGTGTAGCAAGTGCTTTATCTGAGTCATCTCATGTAGCCCAGGCTGCCTTGCCACTCAGCTGCCTCCACCCAAGTGGAAGTACAAACATATGCCACATGTTTCGTGGCTGGTTGCTAGCATTCTGGAGAGGGCATGATAGAGACATTTTCATCATTGCCAAAGATCTACCAACACCTGTCTTGATGTGGGAAGAATTTTTTGTTTGTTTTGAGACAGGGTTTTCTGTATCCTAGACTAGCCTCAAACTCATTATGTAGGCAAGGATGACCCTAAACTTCTGATTCTTCTGCTCCCCCTCCCCCAGCGCTAGTACTATAGGTATGCGTTACTACAGCTGGCCTATGTAATGCTAGGGTAAGGTGCAGAGCTTTATGCATGCTACGCAAACCCTCTGGCAGCTGAGCTACCCTCTCCCAGGCTAAAAAGTCCTTTTAATAAAGTTTGTTCGTTTTTAAAATTGTGTGTCTGTGTGCCCTATAGCCATGAGGGTGCCTGTAGATGCCTAAAGAAGGCATCAGATCCTCTGGAACTGGAGTTACAGACTGTTTTAAAGTAACCAGTGTGGGTGCTGGGAACCAGCCTGAGGTTCACGGGAAGGGCAGTATTAACCACTGAGCCAGCTCTCCAACTCACAGGTGAAGAGTTGTGAAAAGTTGCTATTGTGCTAGGTGCGGAGGGACACCTGTCATCTCAGCACTCAAGGCTTAGGGAAGTTGTGACACCGAGGCCAGCCTGGGCATCAAACAGAGACCTTAGGAAAAAAGGAAAGCAGAACAAAAAATGCGGACTGCAGGTGGAGGTGCTGTGTGGAAACAGCCAATAATGGGCTATTTATGGGATGCACACAAGCCAAACAGAGGCCTGCATGCAGGGGCCACAGTGTGTAGGCTTAGGGAGGTGCCTAAGAGCTGAGGCCAGGTTACTGGCAGGGAAAGCCCAAAGAGTAACTAAGTAACATCACCGCTGTGACAATAAATTGTTTACCTCATGAATCCCTGGGATTGCTTCTGCTCCATACTCGCTCTGGATAATCGGCTTCTGGTGTGTCTTATACCAGTTCTCAAACTGGCTATTCAGCTGTGGCTGAATCACCTCCAAATGCCCAAAGTCATGATACCAAGAGAAGTAGCTGTTTACACAGATCACATCCACGTACGGGGCCTAGGACAAGAGTGGTCAAGTGAGTTTACCCCTCACACTGAAGGCCTCTTCATCAAGATCAGAATAGAATGCAGATGACGTACGTTAGCCTACTCCACACAGGAAATAAAGCTGTGCTGGCTGGTTTTGTGTGTCAACTTGACACAAGCTGGAATTACAACAGAAAAAGGAACTTCAGTTGAGAAAATGCCTCCATGAGATCCAGCTGTAAGGCATTTTCTCAATTAGTGATCAAGGAGGGAGGGCCCCTTGTGGGTGGTACCATCCCTGGGCTGGCAGTCTTGGGTTCTATAAGAAAGCAAGCTGAGCAAGCCAGGGGAAGCAAGCCAGTAAGAAACATCCCTCTGTGGCCTCTGCATCAGCTCCTGCTTCCTGACCTGCATGAGTTTCAGTCCTGACTTCCTTTGGTGATGAACAGCAGTGAGGAAGTGTAAGCTGAATAAACTCTTTCCTCCCCAAATTGCTTCTTGGTCATGTTTGTGCAGGAATAGAAACCCTGACTAAGACAAATTGGTACCAACGTAGTGGTGTATTCCTGTGACAACCTGACCATGTTTTGGGGAGGACTGTGGAAGGACTTTGGAACTTTGAGCTAGAAGATCCATTCAGTGTTAAGAGCTCTATGGAATGTTGTGTAGGAGCTTGGAAGATAATGTTGAGAACAGTGCAGAAGATGGAGGCCTGGCTTGTGAAATTTCAGAGGGAAGATTAAAGACTCTTACCAGGGCCGTTGCTATTTTGATTGTGAAGATTCTGTGGTTTTGGTTAGCTGGGCCTGAAGAATCAGCTGTGATTAACAAGATACCAGAACTACTAAAGTGAAACCTTTGCATTACTGGGACTATTGATGCTGGTTAGCTGGAGCTAAGAAATTAGTGATGATTAAGAAGAGATCAGTATCACTGAGGTAAAACCTTCTGGGAAGTGTTTTTTGAGAGCACAGAGGCTGAATTCCAGAGGTACCCAAGGTTGTACCTTGTGCTGTGGCTAGACTTGGTAATTATGTAAGTCACCCAGGTGGTACTGGTTTTGAAGGTATGAAGGGGTTATGGAAAGCAGCTGAGGATGGGCACTGTGAGAGGCTGTGGAAGGTGAAAGTGCAGCCTCAGTTGCAACTGATGGTCCAGGACTGAAGGGGTCATGCAAAGGAGTTGAGGCTTGGCACCTTGAAGAGAGCTTATGAGAGGCTATTGGTGAAGCCTAGTTACAGTGGAAGATAGAAGTGTTTTGGAGATGCCAATACCATGAGATGACTGCCAAGAACAGCAGCAGCAGTGGAGTACAGGGATCTGGAGCCTAGAAGACAACGTGTGTGCTACAAAGGGCAGAGCTGGAGAAGTGACCCAAGCCCTTGGAGGAATCCAGAAGATCGTGAGTGGATCCCAGACATTGGACAGTTGGAGTTTGATTTTGCTTTTGATTGTGACTGTGGCCTGATATTTTTCCCTCTTGAAAGAAGAAATTTTAGTGGAGCCCACAGTTAAGAGACTTTTGATTGTAAAAAGACTTTGAATTTTAAGAGATTGGATGTTTTAAAAGGATTGAAATTTTAATATGTAAGAATTTGCAAAGACTTTTAAAGTTATTTAGATTTTGGGGATGAATATGAAAGTAAGGGTCGAGGCTTAATGGTGATGTGTTTGTGTGTCAAGTTGACAAGGGGTCAATTGTACTGGCTGGTTGTGTGTCAACTTGACACAAGCTGGAGTTATCACAGAGAAAGGAGCTTCAGTTGAGAAAATGCCTCCATGAGATCCAGCTGTAAGGCATTTTCTAAATTATTGATCATGGGGGTTGGCCCCTTGTGGGTGGTGCCATCCCTGGGCTGGTAGTCTTGGGTTCTATAAGAAAGCAAGCTAAGCAAGGCAGGAGAAGGAAGCCAGTAAGCAGCATTCCTCCATGGCCTCTGCATCAGCTCCTGCTTCCTGACCTGCTTAGTTCTAGTCCTGACTTCCTTGGGTGATGAACAGCAATTGGAAGTGTAAGCTGAATAAACCCTTTCCTCCCCAACTTGCTTCTTGGTCATGTTTGTGCAGTAATAGAAATCCTAAGACTAAAGCCAAGACCAGACCCAAATGGGGCTAACATATAATACTAAGCTAAGGCTGCTGACTGGGCCATGGCTGAAAGCAAAGCAGGCCATCACCCAGCCAGCCAGCCAGCCCCTCAGCCCCTGACCTTGTTGGATTTTACTTCTTTCTAGTCCTGTTCCTGGTCTCCTGTGGCCTTGCCTGGGAATGTGATCCAACAGGATGAGTGAATAAGTTTTTTTCTTCACAGTTCAGTTTTTGAGACACATTTATATATAGCCCAAGCTGGCCTCAAACTTCTATGTGTCCAAGGCTGTCCTTGAACTGATGATCCACTGGCCTCTTCCTCCCAAGTGCTAGGATCACAGGTGTGCACTGCCCGCACCTGATTTTCTACCTCGATGGGGACCAAGTCCAGGGTTTTGGGGCTTTGAGGCAAACACTCATCAATTGAGCTACATCTCTTGCTCCTTAATTTGGGGGCAGGCACTGGGGGGTGTGACCCAAGTGCTTGCATGTGCTGAGCACAGGCTGTACCACTGAGCCACGTCCCCAGTCCATCGAACTGAGAAGGCCGTGCTGTGAATGGTAGACTGACTAGATTTCTTCCTAGGCACTGGTTGGGTGTCCACGGGACAGGGATAGGTATGGTCTAACCAGCATCAAAGAGTTCTGAGTCTAGGGGGCTGGAGAGATGGCTCTGTGGTTAAGAACACTGGCTGCTCTTCCAGGTTCAATCTGCAGCTCACAGCAGTTAGTAACTCCAGTTCTAGGTCATCTGATACCCTCACACAGACATACATGCAGGCAAAACACCAATGTCTTAAATTTAAAAACACCAATGCTTTAAATTAAAAAAAAAAAAAGTTCCCTAGCTAGCTAGTGACACCTCCAGTGTCACCCAAGCATGTCTCTCTAGCAACAGTGCTCAACTTCAAAGCCACCCTTGGAATGATGAGGATTTTCCAAGGGACCAGAGACCCTCTCCAGGCTGTGGTGGTGGGAAGATGCAAACAGCAAAAAGCTGTGGAGGATAAGTAGCATCACTTGGTAAAGCATATGCCAGGCATGGGGCACCCAGCAAAGCCTTCTAGAGTCCACACAGAAGTAGGGCAAGCACTGGAATGGCCAGCACATGGACATTATTGCAACCTCTGTTTCTTTGAAGGGTGGGCTCTAGAGACAAAGAGAAGCCAGGGCTAATAAAGCCTCCGTTGTTAACTGTTTTTAGAAAATTTATAAATGAATGTTCCCCTTTTATATTTGCATCAGGAGATGTCAGATCCCCTAGAACAAATGGCTATGAGCCACCATCATGTGGGTACTGGGAACCTAACACTGGTCCTCTGTAAGAGCAACAAGTGCTCTTGACTACCAGGCCTTTTCTTTTGTCAGGGTTAAACAGTTACATTGACCCGCATGTAGCCCAGCCTTCTTGGGCTTAGAAGCCATACTGCCTAACCAGTCAATGTGAGTTTACAGGAAGTTAGTCCCTTTAACCTGTAGACCACTTGTGAAAATGGCTGGACTGGCTACTGCTAGTTCCTGGTAGTAAGCACAAGTCTAAAAGCCAAAGCAGAGGCATGGAGACCACCCCCCACACTCCAGGCTCACCCCCAGGTCTGCATCATATTTGGCGTTGCTCACAAAGGTCACAGGACGGGTGAGGTCCAGGGCTTTGGTGTAGGTGATCAGCGTCCTGTCCATGGAAGGCAGAAGACAGGCTCATCAATCTGGGAAGGGCTCTCAGAGACCTGTCTCTCCCTTTCCTTCCCAGCTTCCCCATCAGTGGTGGCTCACAGCTAATGCGGTGGCCACCCAGAGCCATGAGAGCACAATCCGAAATGACAAGAGGCAGCAGAAAGGAAGGGGGAATAGTTCTCTGGGGGAAGGGGGAGGGAATGAATGATTTAACTTAAAAATCAGGGAAACCTCTTGAAGAAATGGTGTTAGTGTTGAGTTGGATTAACCATTGAGCCAGGAGGAATGGAGAGGAGAGGACCCAATGGAAGGACTAGTCTAGGATTAGGGTCTGGACCTACCACCAGTCTCTGCAGTACGGATAGATGGCAGTCACCATTTAAGACTATTTTTTTTCCTCTTAAGTCTTTTTAATCATCACTCTTCTTATAGGAAGGCTGTGTACTGCTCCTTGGACATAAGTCCTGAACCCACCCTCTCAAAACAGCTCCAAATTAGCAAAAGCTACTCTGGAGTACTCCAGCCTACCCAGTCCTGGCTTCATTCCCACTGTCCCTTAATGAATGCATCTTCCTCACCACCTCCTCAAAAAGTCTGGGAGCCCAAAATACTACGTGGAGTTGGGATGCAGCCGCAGCATGGAGAACAAGGGTTTCTCAATCTGTGGGTTGAGACTCCTTTAGCAAACCTCTACCTCCAAAAATATTTACATTACAATTCGTATCAGCAAAATTCCAGTTATTGATATAGCAACAAAAATAATGTTATGGTTGGGGTCACCACAACCTGAGGAACTGTATTAAAGGTCCCAGCATTAGGAAGGCTGAGAACTGCTGATCAAAAAGCTTCAGCTGTCTCTGTGTGACAAGCAGTATGATTCATCCTGAAGGTTGTGACAGTCTCATTACAGATGAAGGACTGCAGCTGAAGATGCAGCTCAATGGTAAAGCACTTGTCTAGTGTGCATAAGCAAGGCCCTGGACTGGATCCCCAACACCAGAAACTACATTTAAAACATTTTGTCTCATTAGCTTCCTTCGAGGCTGGAGAGATGGCACAGCAGTTAAGAGCACTGACTGCTCTTCCAGAGGTCCTGAGTTCAATTCCCAGCAACCACATGGTGGCTCAGAACCATCTGTAACAGGGTCCTATGCCCTCTTTCGGTGTGTCTGAGGACAGCGACAGTGCACTCACAGACATTAAATAAGTAAATCTTTTTTTTAAAGTTCCCTTTTATGGTGCTGGAGAAAGAACCCAGTGGTTGCTCTTCCAGAGAGGACTTGGGTTCAATTCCTAGTTCCCACATGGTAGCTGACAACACCTATATAGTCAGATCTTGGAGAACTGATGCCTTCAGGCCTCTGAAGACAATAAGCCCACATGTGGTACAGGCAGAATAACTATACACATAAATACTTTTAAATCCCATTTATGTTCACATGCCTGTGTAAATCGGTTTTATAAAAGTGAACCCAAAGCAACACAAAGTGGTTTCCAATAGTTTTAGCATGTGTTTCTGTCTAGAATGAATGAATGCATGAATGAATGAATGCCAGGTATGAGGGAGCACACTGCAATCCTAGCACTGAGTAGGAGATAGAGACAGGAGGAGTAGGAATTCAAGGCCAGCCTTAGTTACATAGCAAACTTGAGGCCAGCCTGCGCTATTTGAGATCTTGTCTGGAAAAAAAATCAGAAAAGGAGCTGGAAAAATGACTCAGCCCTTCCTGCCAAGCCCAGTAACTGGAGTTCAAACCTGGGGACAGGACAGGAGAGGACAGGAGAGGATAAGACAGGACAGGACCAGTTCCTACAAGCTGTCCTCTGACCTCCACCTGTGGCACATACAGAAATAAATTGAAAAATCAATCTCAAAAAAAGTTTGTCATGCTTGGTGGATCTTGCATGTAATCCCAGCACTCAGAAGTTGGAATCAAAAGGATCAGTGCCAGTTTGAGGCCAGCCAGCCAGAGACACTGTCTCAAAAATAAATTTAATAAAATTATATAAAATCCAAAGTTCTGCCGGGTGATGGTAACACATACCTTTAATCACAGCCATAGGAAGGCAGAGATAGGAGAATCTCTGTGGGTTTGAGGCCAGCCTGGTCTACAGAACTAGTTCCAGGATAGCCAGGACTACACAGAGAAACCCTGTCTTAATAAAACAAAAAAATCCACAGTTGTTGTATCAAAGGGAACTCTGGATTTCATTTCAAGTACGACTTGAGTAGGAGGGCCAATGGGTAGAAACCCACAATTTTGGTGGGTTGATTTGGAACCCCAAAAATGATGAAGGGAATACTAACATTCACAGCACCTGTCCACCCTGTTATGGCTGACTTCCACGGTCCCCACTGCCAATAGAGGTTGAGCCAGGCCAAAAGGCTAAGACCACAGGCCCAACTCAGCCCAGGGTAGAAAGGACACTCACTTGAAGTAATACGCAGCAGGTTTCAGAGCAGAAGAAGGCTCATTGGCCACAGACCACATCACAACTGCAGGGTGATTTTTGTCCCTGCGCACCAGCTCCTCCATCACCTCTAGGTGGTGCTGAAGAGACTCGTTGCCAAAACTCTGGCTGTGGAGTCAGAGAGGAAAAGGTCACCAAAGACTAAGAAGAATTGGGGAAGCTGGGCCGTGTGGGCGGTGAGGGGACGGGCACTCACGGCAGCACGATGCCCACACCGGGACACTCATCAATGACCACAATTCCATATCGGTCACAGAGCTGAAGTACCTCCTCTGAGTAGGGATAATGGCTGGTACGAAAGGAATTTGCCCCGAGCCAACGGAGTAGGCTGAAATCCTTTATTATAAGAGGCCAGTCGAAGCCTTTCCCTCGGATCTAGGAGACAGCAGGGCTGCGTGACCTCTACCCTTGTCACTGGAGAATACGCACTTTCTTCTGATGCCCGGCCCCTGGAGTCACCCCTCCACCCTGTCTAGGCTTACCACAACCCCTATCACATGATGGTGTCTCCAGGGCACAGAGGAAGAAGGAGATAGAACAAACCACACAGGCAGGCCACAACTAAAACTCACATCTGAATCCTCGTGCTTGTTGACTCCGTGGAAATAGAAAGGCTTCCCGTTTATGAGGAACTTGTTCTTCGTGACAGCCACTGTTCGAATCCCGACAGGGAGGGTGTAGAAGTCAGACACAGACTCAGCTGTTGTCATCTTCACCTACGAGAGTCGATGTGCCAGGCATGAGCACTCAAGTGGACTGAGCCTCACCCAACAGGAAGGACTCGCCCCACACCACACAACACTGGAGTTTTTGGGGTTTTTTTTGTTTGTTTTTCTTTCGAGACAGGGTTTCTCTGTGTAGCCATGGCTGTTCTGGAACTCACTCTGTAGACCAGGCTGGCCTCAAACTCAGAAATCCACCTGCCTCTGCCTCCCAAGTGCTGGGATTAAAGGTGTGAGCCACCACAGTCCAGCTGGTTTTTGGGTTTTTTTTTGTTGGGGGGAGGGGACCACACTGATCATTTGAAACAGTGTCTCACTATGTAGTTCTGGCTGTCTTGGAATTCACTATGGAGACCAGGCCGACCTAATACTAATTGATCCTATTATCCAATACCCCCGGGGCCTATGTATCCCACAAGCCTGCACTTGAGATGCAGAAATTATATTCTCTGTCTTTAACCAGAACATGATCTCAGACCTACTCTTTACAGCTGGACTTTCCCACAAAGTGACAGAAAAAGCCAGAAATCTCAGACAGTACTTGCTTAGCCACCTGTCCTGGATGCCTGCTGATGTCACCAGGTGGCAGCAAAGGAACTTCCTTAGCCCCAGTCCCAAATCACCATTACCTCCAAGGAGTAGAGGTAGGCTGGATGCTCATGCATCAGGTAAGGCCACCAGAGGTTGGCACTGGGCACCTGAAGTTGACCTTGGTCCCCTGTTCCATGGGCCACAACTTTGCCATCCTCATCCAAAAGATGCACTTCTAGCTGGAAATGTTCATTGCCCCCGACAGAAATCCAGTAGTTCACCAGCCCTGTGGGACAGAAACAGATACCATACCAGTCCCAGAAGTCCCCTCAAGTCCCAAGACTCTAGTGAACTCTCCTTTTTTGTTTTCTATCTTACTGTGCAGGGGTTAGGAATGGTACAGTAGGGGGAAGAGAAGTGACTCAGTGTCTTGAGTGATGTCATTTTAGACAAGACCCCACTTTTCACTGGTCCTCATTTCCTTACAAAGGGAGATCCACCAGAAAGATGTCAGCTTGGGTCTTGTCTTCTGAGGATAATGAAGCAGGAGAGGGCTAAAAGATGCTTGAAGCCTTTCCTTAGAGATTTTTCCTCTTGGAAATTGAGATAAAATGGAACCAGCCTAGCACAGTCTCCTTCCTGGAGCCCTCACCAATGTCTTGGTCCACATTAGTGGTCACAGTGATATCATCGATGTAGGTGGTAGGGGTGGTGTAGAGGACCACAGACCGATGCAGTCCCGCATAGTTGAAGAAGTCAAAGCTTGTGTCCTGGACAAAGTAACCCTTGGGATACCTAGGGTGGAAAACAACAAAGGCCCATTGTCTGCGTGGCCTCTCCCTCTCTCTCCCTCTCTGTGTGTGTGTGTGTGTGTGTGTGTGTGTGTGTACCACAGTGCACATGTGGAGGTCAGAAAACAACCTTAGGCACCAGTTCTTGCCTTCTACCCCTAGACCTTAGACAGGATCTCTTGATCTAGCTGGCCTGAGAATTTCCAGAAATCATTCTCCCTCCTAGCATGAGACCCCTGGTCTCCTCATCAGATCCAGGGCTAGAACCATTCTGCCTATGGGGAAGTCCACTGGGCAGGAGAGGGGAGGGAAGAGGAAGGATGCTGCTCACATGGAGGTATCAGTTTTGTAGACGATGGTCCCTGGCGGAAGGGTATGAGGGGTCAGTGTGTTGTTGATGGCGATCGTGACCCGGCAGGTGGTCAGGGGCCCACTCTGGACCAGCTTGCTGATGTCAGCCTCAAAGGGGAGGTGACCTCCCTCATGTTCCACCACATGAATCCCATTCACCCACTGCAGACACAAGGAAATATGAGCAGAGGGTAACTAGCCACAGGGCTCTGCTGTCTTCAGGTACCCCCTTCCAGAAGAGGGTCCTGCCATCAGCCTGATGGAAGAATGGTGTTCTAACAGAGCCCACAAAGCAACTCTTTCTCCCACCCATGGCACAGAGCCATTCTTGACAGCCCAGACTGTCTCCCCCCTAGCCAACCTCTCCCTACACTGACCACAACTGCATAGTAATGGGCACTGTTGATCCTCAACACCACTCTCGTGTTGGTGTCTTGAGTCCATCGCTGTGGCAGGATTGCTTCCCGTTCATACCACACCCAGCCAATAAAGTTCTGAAGTGCTGCTTCTTGGGTGATGTCATTGAAGCTGGAAGGGACAGGCATGTCCAAGGTTGGGCCCGACTAGGGAAAGAAGAAGTGGAGTCATGTGCTAGGGATGTAGCACAGTTGGTAGAGCTCTGACCTACCATGGATGAAATCCTGGGTTCTAACTCCAGCACCGCATAAGCCAATCATGGTGGTGCAGACCAGTAATCCTAGCATAAGGTATAGCCAGGAAGATGGGTGTTCAGGGTCATGCCCTGGCTATCCTCTGCTACATAACATATCTGAGGCTGGCCTGAGGATACAGGAGACTCTAACTAAAGAGAAGATCAGGTCTATTCTTCATGGCCACACCCCCAGCACCCTAGAAAAGCATAAAGACGCAGGGGAGGGACTTTGAATACTGCAGGCTGCATGGGTGGCTAATTTGTCCAGGGACAGTTGATGCAAAAGACTGTTAAAACCAAGTTCTTCCACAGGGCAGATGGTACTAGGGGCCAAGACTACCATGGAAAGGGTGAGCGCAAGGGCCACAGGCCAGACTAAAACAGGAAGGACCAGACCCTGACATAAAAGGCCTGTGATCATTGCCAAAAGGAGGAAGACCAACAGCAGGGAACAGGGGCCCCTGAGGAAATGGAGAAGGAACACAGAGCCAACGGCCCCTCCTTCTTCCTCTTTTGCTGAATGCTGGGCAGTGCACTTGAAAACTGAGAGTCTAAGCCAGGTGTGGTGGCTCATCACCTGTAACCCTAGCAACCTGGAAGGCTAAGGTAGCCGGATTGCTATGGGTTAGAGGCTAACATGGACCACTGTCTCAAACAGGTGACTCGGTGGGTTAAAGGCACTAGCCACTAAGCCTGATGAACTGAGTCATATCCCTGGGACCTAGGAGAGAACAGAATCCAGCAAATTATTCTCTGACCTCCACATGCACTGTGTAGCACATGGGTACCCACATACTCACACACAAATACATAAAGCTTACAAATTTTAAACGAGGAAGAGGAGAGAGCCAAATAGAGGAAGAGGAATCAAGGTAGGCCGAATGAATGAATCGGAGAGAAGTGGAGGCTGTGAGCACACAGATTTGCTTCAACATGCTTCTGCACCAACCCTATCTAGGTAGGAAGGGAGAGCAGGGTCCTCTGCTAGCTGTGTGTAAAGTCATGTCCTCTATCTGAATCTTGCAACCCCAAGGCCCTTTTGGCCTTGTTTTAGCAGAGCCCTGATGGTGTACTGGATCCCCCCTCCTCTATCCCCATCCCCAACTCTGTGGTGGATAACATCTCCTAGCGGTCTGCTTCTCACTAGATGGGAAAGAGCATGCAGGAGGCATGTGCACTGGGATTCAGGAGGCATGTGCACAAACATCCCCTCCAACACTTGGGAAAGCGGGAGCAGGAGGTTCACCCCGATATCCAGGTCAGCCTGGGTTGTAGAATGAGAACAGATTCAAAACATTAAAAAAAAATAAAAAGCCTCAGGAGTGACAAGCACTCACAGGGCCTTGGGTTCAACCCCCAGCACTATGAAGTAAAATTAAAAGCTTTTTTGAAAAAAATCCGTTGCTTGGGGCAGTGCCTGCCTAGCAGAAGCCATGTGGTTCCGACATGCCAGGTCATGTCAGCTTCCTGCTCCGGCCGCTCCCCTCCCCAGCCTGCAAACCCATATTAACCTCCTCTAGGTGAGCACAAGGGAATCTCCAGGTACAGGCGCCCCTCCGCCCATCCCCTGGCTTCTGGAAGCTTCCAGACCCCAGGTCCCAGGGAGCGCGCACCTCCCGCAGCGGTTGCCTGTACCACTGCTGCTCGAAGCCCTGCATCCGATTGTTTGAGAGATCGGCACGGAAGCGCCACAGTCCGTCCAGCGCCTTAAGCTCCCTCGACGGGCTCTCTCTTGGGAACAGCATTCCGCCCTGCAGCGTCAGCGCGCAGCTGCACAGCAGCTGACCCAGTGCGACCCAGCACGCACTCCATTTTGGGGACATGTTAGCCTTTTAGCCTCGCTCTGGGGGTTGGGGGCGGTGGTGGAGGCGGGACCTGGGAGGGTCACATGTTCTCGAGAGAAGCCGCCTGCGCCAACGAGGTTGGGGCAAGCGCTTGTATAGCTGCTTGCTTAAGGCCATCTAGAGGCTAGAATCTGCGGAAAGAGGAAGCCCCAAAGGCCTGAAGTCCTGGATCGTCCTCCCATATGCCTGACAAACGACCCTGCCTGTCTCACATCCATTAACATCTCCCCCTTCTCCCTCACACTCTGGGGCTGTGCTTCCCAGGACAGCTAGGCTAAGGTCTGAAAGAACTCTTGAAGTCCCTGACCCCACTATTTCTTCACAACTCCTGTGAAAAGTCTCGGATAAGGGTTCAAAAGAGACACTGAGAAGGATTTGGGGAGTTAAGAGTTTATTAAAGAAGTTATTAAGGCCTGGAAAGGACAACTTTGAGGCGGGGTCTCTTCTTGTAGGTCTCTGAGGAAGGGAGTGGTTTCATAGCGCGTGCTTGCAGACAAGCTCTCCTGCCCAGGCGAGAGGCAGCTAAAGGGCTGGGAATAAGATGTGTGGCCATCAAGCCAGGAAGTTTTGCTGCACGCCTTTAAACCCAGCACTTGGGAGGTAGAGGCAGGCGAATCTCCGTGAATTCAGGGTCAGCCTGATCTACAAAGTGAGTTCCAGGACAGCCTCAGAGAACCCTGTCTAAAAACAAAACAAACAAACAAAAAGCAGGAAAAAAAAACAATAATTTACAATTTTAATTAAAAGTATGAGTAGCAATCTATAATTATAATCATATAATTTAGTACATATATTTGTATATTTTTTTTTCCTTCGAGACAGGGTTTCTCTGTATAGCCCTGGCTGTCCTGGAACTCACTCTGTAGACCAGGCTGGCCTCGAACTCAGAAATCAGCCTGCCTCTGCCTCCTGAGTGCTGGGATTAAAGGCGTGCGCCACCACTGCCTGGCCGTATTTGTATATGTTATATGTGCTTTTTTTGTATTGTTTGGTGTTTTTCAAGACAGGGTCTCAAGGCACCCAGGTTGGCCATGTTTTTTACCCTAAGAGGACCTGGAATTTTAAGTAATCCTTTCGATTACTGGTGCCTGCAAGGCAGAGGCAATGTTAGGACTCTGGGCAGAGTTGGAGCATCTACACCCAAGTTCAAGACCCTTGTAGAACTGACAGCACTGGCATGGAAGAAGTGTCTCCTGGGCCTGTGTTGTGTCATTCAAGTTAGAAATACAGGTTGAGATCCACCTGCGTCTACCTCCTGAGGGCTGGGATTAAAGGCGTGCACCACCACTGCCCAGCTCCCTAAAGCATTAGGAAAGCCTGCTGAGCGTGAGCACAAGAGAAGGTTCCCCAACCACTCTTACAAACGCTCCCAATTGCTTTTGTTACAAAATGCCTAAATTTTGTTGCAATTATCAGTACACTTGTTAAAGGGTTGGGATGATGCTGAACAGTAAGCGTGTTCCTTGCCAAGGGGAGAACTTGCCAAACACATGTATGATAGTTTCCAATCTACTTGTTTATATTTGAGTGTTTATGTTTCCTGTGCCTACCTTCAGACGTGTCTATACACATGACTATATGCAGGTGGAGGTTAGAGGTGAATCCTTTTTTAAAAAGGATTTATTTATTTATTTATTTATTTATTTATTTATTTATTTGGGAAAGCTAGGGAGAAGATGGCCAAGTGGTTAAGAGCATTGGCTGCTCTTCCAGAGGACCCGGTTTGATTCCCAGCACCCACATGGCCACTCATAACCTTTTTTAACTCCAGTCCCAGAGGATTCACAAAGCTCCTCTGGCTTCCACAGGCACAACACCATGTGGTGCATAGACATACATGCCAGCACAACATTGGGACACATAAATAAATACCAAGAACAGCAGCAACCACCAAAAAACTACCCTAGAACTGGACATGGTGGTTCACACCTGTGACTGAGCTCTTAGGATGCTGAGGTAGAAGGATCGGCTACATAGTAGTCTCAAATATATAAATAGCATATGGGTGTTTTGCCTGCATCTATGTGTGTGTACCAGGTATGTGAAGTACTCTTGGAGGCCAGAAGAGGGCACTGAAACCTCTGAAACTAAAGTTACAGATAATTGTGAGTCACCATGTAGGTGCTGGGAACTGAACCCAGTTCCTTCAAAAAGAACAGCCAGTGCTCTTAAATGCTGAGCCATTTCTGCAGTCCCATCCATCTTATTATTTTTTAACTTATTTATATATTAATTTGCATGTGCGCCTGCACTGTGTGGAGATCAGATGACATCTGGCTGGAGTTGTTTTTCTCTGTCTACCCGTAAGTCCCAGGGACTGAACTCAGTCATCAGACTTTGTAGCAGATACCTGTATTCACTAAGCCATCTCAGAGGCCCTCTGCCTTGTATTCTGGGACTGAGCCTGGAGCTCACGAATTCCATTAAACTGGCTGGCTGGAGGGCTCCAAAGATTCACCTTTTACTGTCTTCCCAGCTCAGGGGTGACAGGTGCTTCATGCCTCGCTTTTTATGTGGGTGCTGGGGATTCAGATTCAGACTCCTCATGCTTACCCAGCAATCACCTTACCAACTGAGCCACCATTCCCAGTCCGGTCTGTTTATTTTAAGCTATAAGTACCAGTGCTGTTTTGAAGAACCTGAGAATCAAACTGAGCACAGCCAAATTGTCCCTGAGTTGCATGCTACATTTTCAGGATTTTAGTGTGGTAAACTGCCCTTGACTCTAGGCTAGTTCCCCACTGAAGCTTGATCTGTCTCTGTCCCTCACGTTGGCTTGCAGGAGACTGCTGTTTAAGTCCCACAGGTACTTCTCCACACCTTCCTGTTTGGAAATCCTTTTCTCTCATTTTGTTTCTAGAGGATGTCTTTTTCCAGGTTATTCTATCTCCTAGCTGTTCCCAGAGCTCTGACCATGAACTCTGGCTGCAGCCATTCCCCCACAATTAGGCTGGTGTAATATGGGCACTCCTGGCATGCAATCCTCCTGGACACCATAAGCCCCCTGTTCCACTGCCTGCTGCTTTCTGCACTGCTGCAGCTGGCCTGTACCCAGCATTTCTTATCTCCAAGCTTTTTTTTGGTATTCACCTTTCTTTGGTCTTTCCCTCAAATCACTGGGTTTTGTTTTGCAGATATTAGGTATTTTTTGGTATGGTTATTCATTAAGATATTGTTTTATTGTACTTTATTTAAAAGCCTGCTCTAGAGTTGAAGTATGATCTCCCTCTTCCAACCCAAGCATGATTGTTTGAAAATTTCATACAAAATCTTTGTCCTGGGTCATAAGGTCATCTGACTCTAGGACATGGAGGGAAAACAAAACAGCCCAGGAAAAGAAACCATATACTTTAAATAAGCTAAAATATAAACTCTCCGTACCTCAAGATTTGTAAGCTTGTTGGATATGGTTAAAAATCTGAAAAACAAAAATCCATAAAGAAAACAAGACAACCTGATGTTGACCTTTTCTAAGTTCCTGTAGACATGTAGTTTTTATTTTCTGCTGTTTAATAGCCTCTGAGTTGTAGATACTTATCTACAACTTAATGACTTTCTAAGATATGAATACTGATTACGCTTTCAGGTTGTCTGCCTCCATCTGCAGATACCACACAAACTTGTTACAAAAGAAAAGAAATGCTTGTGTCAAAATTTCTCAACAATAATTCTAAATGTGCTTGCTTAAAATAACCAGAGCTGGGCTTGTTAAAAGTTAATATTCCTGCAAGAGAAGAAGATAAGCCAGGTCACCTAAGCTTCCAGTCACTCCTTCCATGCAATTAGGCCCTAATAGCATGAAACCTCAAGGTTTTCTGGAAAAACAAGGGAATACAGACTAAAAATTGTGATGGTCTAACCCATGCCCCCTGGCATAGCTGCTGCAATTTTGTTCCACGCCTGCCAGCTATTTCATATTGTTGCTGTAACATGCCTGCCAGTCATTGACACAGAGAAGTGACTTGGCTCAGAGCAAGGACATGCTGACCACATTCACTGGCTTGTTCTGTATGTTCTGAGGTGTGTATACCTTAAGAAATTCCATAAGGCTTTAATAGGACCCATCAAATCAAAGTCCAATGTCTAAAACCAAAGGTTATGTCTAAAATATCTTGAGTCAGAGCTAACCACTGGGCAGAACTTCCTGCACCTGCATATGAACTCACTGTGTTTTTTTCTTTATAAGCTGACAGAAAAAGATATCTGTTGTCATAGTTCAGGCAATTCTGAGCTATGGTCTGACCAGTATCAGAGTGTGTGTTCAATAAACTATTCTTGCTTAACTGAGATCAGTGTTCATATGGTTTGTGTGGTGATTCCTGAAGCCCAGCAAAACTAACCACAAGGATGGCATCTACAATGGAAAAGCTGTTATATATACCAGATGAAGGCTCCAGGTATTGTCTGACATCTGCTTAGGAAAATGTTCTTACAACAAATGGTAAATTTACTTGTTACTGTCTCATGTTATTTCCATTAAGAAAAGCTGTTATCTATAACAATTAGGATGGCTGAATGTAATTACAGATGTCTAACCTCTTTCTTGGTTCTTGTATAAAAACTGTTCCCTCATTCAAGGTCATGGATATTCAAAACTCTTGCTGAAATGTAAATTTTCTTTAACATGGGATCTGTAAAACCATTTCAGGAGGTGGGGGAGGGCAGGGGAAAATGATAAAATTCCAAGTTAAAAAAATAGCTTAAAACTTGTAAAAAAAAAAAAAAAGAAAGAAAAGGTTAATAATTTAAAATCTATACATACATAGGTAATCTTAATTTACTATTGCATGCTTATACATAACTTAAACTCAACTCTGGTCATCTCCTTTTTAGACTAATAAGACAACAGGTCCCCAGGATATTTCAGAATAGGGTAGATTTTTTTTATAAGATGATTTTTTTTGTTCTGAAAATTTTAAGTAAAAACAACATATGTAAGTCAAGTGTTGATGGCACACGCCTTTACTCCCAGTACTCTGGAGGCAGAGGCAGGCATATCTCTGTGAGTTCAAGGCCATTCTGGTCTACAGAGTGAGTTCCAGGACAGATAAATAATGTTTATAAACCCCTAGAGTCTTCTTGGATTAACAGTAACTGATTTAAAGATGTGTGTCTTGCCTCCTTGTCTTTGCTAACTTCATTAAGTTTGAGCTATTTGGATAAACTGAGTCATACAAGAAACTATAATGTTCTGTAATGGCATACTATAAAAGAATAAATAAACTAAACCTTCCTATCTCTCTATGGATTATATTTATGGCCTTATAAATTTTCTCATCTCTCTACAGGCTACATTTATGATTTAGTGTTTTATTTTATACTAAGAGATCTTTAATTCAAAAATTTAATTGTTAAGGCTAAAAGTTAACAGGGTTAAAAAAAAATTTAGTTTATTTGTTTATTATGTATACAGCATTCTGCCTGCAAGTATGCCTGCAGGCCACTAGAGGATACCAGACCTCATTATAAATGGTTATGAACCACCAGGTGGTTGCTGGGAATTGAACTCAGGACCTCTGTAAAGCAGCCAATGCTCTTTAATCTGAGCCATCTCTCCAGCCCCAAATCCTAATCTTATTAAAGCTGCTAAATTCTTATAAACTATTAAGGATAATTAGGCCATGCAAGTTAATTTCAGTCATCTTATAAATGATCAAATTTTTGCTGGGCATTGGTGGTACACACCTTTACTCCCAGCACTCATGAGGTAGAGGCTGGTGGATCTCTGAGTTTAAGGCCAGCCTGGTCTACAGAAGGAGTTTTGGGATAGCCAACGCTATATAGAGAGAAAACCTGTCTTGAAAAACTAAAACAACAACAACAACAAAAGGAAGAGGAAAGGTCTGAGAATAAGCATCAAAAACATACCCAGAGTGACATGCTTCTACAGAGGCCCTGCTTCAGCGTGGTCCATTCGGTGAGAGTTCATGGATAGGTTAATTTATTGTTCAAGTTAGACGCTCATGTCATGTCCAGTCTTCTCCCTAAAACCCACCAACTAGGCAACTGACCCATTGAGACATAAGACTTTCAAGGATTTTTTTTTTTTTTTTTTACATAGTGTACTGGCTGGTTTTGTGTGTCAACTTGACACAGGCTGGAGTTATCACAGAGAAGGGAGCTTCAAGTGAGGAAATGCCTCCATGAGAGTCAACTGTAGTGATCAAGGGGGGAGGCCCCCTTGTGGGTGGTACCATCCCTGGGCTGGTAGTCTTGGCTATAAGAAAGCAGGCTGAGCAAGCCAGTAAGGAACATCCCTTCATGGCCTCTGTGTCAGCTCCTGTTTCCTGATCTTCTTGAGTTCCAGTCCTGACTTCCTTTGGTGATGAACAGCAGTGAGGAAGTGTAAACTGAATAGACCCTTTCCTCCTCAACTTGCTTCTTGGTCATGATGTTTGTGCAGGAATAGAAACTAAGACACATAGTTTTTCACTATGTAGCCTTGGCTAAGCTGAAACTCACAGAGATTTGTCTGCCTCTGTCTCCTAAGTGCTGGGATTAAAAGTGTGCACCACCACATCTGGCTAGAGGACTTTTTTTTTTTTTTTTTTTTTTTTTTTTGAGACAGATTCTCACATAGCCCAGACTGGCCAGGAAGTCAGTGACACCAAGATGACCTTGGACTCACATCCTTCCTGTTCTGTTCTGTGGAGTGTGGGGATTCGGACCCATGTGACAATATCCTGGTTTTAAGACAGTTCAGAGCACAGACTCAGCTGACTCAGGTCCAATTACATGGAGGTTCAGGTATCTGATGCTCTCTTCTGGCCTCTGTGGGCACCTGGCATGCATATGTGGCACAGACACACATACAGGCAAAATACTCCGTGTACATGAATAGTTTTTAAAAGTTGTAAGTAATAAAAATACAATTATTTATTTGGAAAATTAACACACTGAAAAAATAGCAGGTTAACTCCCAGAGGAGAACTATCTTCAGCTGAGCTTCCAGCTGCTCTTCTCACCCATTTGTATGTGGTTCTGGCCTAATTGAATGTGGCCTTGGTGTGTGTGTGGGGGTGGGGGGATAGCTATGTAAACCAGGTTAGCCTGACGCAGGATGATCCTTCTGCCTCAGCCTCTCAGTTATTGGGAATACAAGCATGAACTCTCGTGCTTTGTTTATACGTCTGGTTCATTAACCTATTGCCTCAGTTTCCCTGTATGTCAAAGAGATTGGGAAACGAGTTGGTAGAAGGAAAATGGATTAATTTATAGTTTGGATAAGCAAGATAAGCAAGAAAAAGGCTAATTTCCTCTTTAATGCACCTCTGGTATCTAATGATTTATGAAGCAAAAAACAGAGCATGTGTAAATTTAGCTGTGAGACCAGACACCCAGTCTCTTCCTGTGGGGAAGTGGACCAGGCCTCAGGCTCTCCCCAGCATCTGTTAGGTACAAATACAGGGTTTCTCTCTGTGTATCCCTGGCTGTCTTGGAACTTGCTCTGTTAAACCACATTGGCTTCAAACTCAGAGATCTGCCTGCCTCTGCCCCTGATCACCTCCACTATCTCCTCCCAGGTCCTCTCCACCCATATAGAAGCCAAAGAAGATGGAGTCTTTAAGATCTTGTTTTAAAAAGGTCTCTTAGGATATTTCATGGAGTGTAAGATCGCACTTATTGTGGGCCTGGCAGAGCAATTGGTCCATTGTTTGGCTAGGTGTAGAGTACAAGCCTCTCGTAGCTTTCCTTGGATGTTTTTCAAGTAAAAGGAAGAGTATTTTTTTTCTTCTTAACTTACTATGAGTCCAGGCTACCTTGAAATTTATAGTCTTGATAGCTTGGCCTCTAGCGTGCTGATATAACAGGTGCGGATCAATACATAAGTAGGTGTGGAGAGCTTTGGGGGCCTGCTTGGCAGGGATCTGACATTTGGCCAAGGACAAGGAAATGGGCTTCAGGCAGGAATCTAATCTCAAGCTAGAAGAGGGAAGTAAGTTCTGGCAGGAGTCTTAATTTTAGGGTGAAACAGAAGAAGTAGGCTTCAGGCGAGAATGTGATTTTGGGCTTGGACAAGGAAGCAGGCTCAGATATTTCAGTCATCCTGACAAGCCCTCAGAAACAGTGATCACAGGAATGATCATGGGACTGGGGCTTATTGCCTTGCTCATTCCTTGGCTATTTGTGTTTCTTGTACTGTTTGCCCTTATTGCTTGCATGTAATTAAAATGGTATAGAAGCAGATTGGGAAAAAATAAACATGCCTTTAGTCTCAGAACCGGCTGGGGTCGTGCTACAGTGCTGTCTAATTGTCTTTTTTCTTTTTAATCCTCACTCCTGCTCTGGAGAACCTGTTGACTGACTGACTGAGTGGGCTTGGTCAAGTAGGTGAGTGGAGAGAGATATAATGTCTCATGCAGCTCTTACTGGGCCTCATCCTGCTCAGTTTCTCTAGACCATGAGTCAAGCTAAATTATGACTGTTAGCTTCAATATTGGAATGAATTTATGGACTAGCCAGTTTAGAAAGTGGAGTAGGAGAATATATTTACATACATACATACATACATACATACATACTGTTGGGGTTCAGGAATTACCACACAAACCATATGGGGAACTGATCTCAGTTGAGCGAGAATAGTTTATTGAATGCTCACCCCAAGACTGATTGGTCAGGACCACAGAAAGGACTGGGGAGCCTAATTCTGTGGTACCAGTCTGTTCTCAGGTCAGGCTTTTTCAAGGAAAAACCAGGTTCAACAAAAGTTTAAAAGGCAAGGCAGGGAAGTGGTACAGCATTTTGTCTTCCTAGACAGAGTATTATCAGCTAAACTTTAAGCTGATTAGTCCTGAGTGAAGTAAGGGGTGGTGGACAGGTGGCAAATGGGAATTTCAGAACACTGAGATAGCAGAGCATAAGTATTATAATTATAACTTTTTGGCTTATTAGTAGCATTCTTCAGTGTCAGCATTGGATAACTACTTATGGGAAGTGGAGTCTGAGAACCTGAACTTAATTTTACCTTATGAGCAAAATGGAGACTGAATACAAAATGGCTACAGTTATTTTAAAAGGAACAGGCCTCAACACACACGTGTACACACATATGTGTATACACACACACACACACACACACACACACACACACGATATTTAAGTCTGATTTCCTGATCTGGTTGGTTCAGGTCAGACAATGGAAGGCAAAGGATCATGACAAAAAAAAGCAGCTTACCTCACAGCAACCAGGAAGCAGAGAAAAAAAAATAGAGGTCTGGGAATAAGATATAGTCATCAAAGACATCCCAGGGGTGACATATGTCTACTTAGGTCTTGTCTCACTATGGTTCATTCTGTAAGAACTCATGAAAAAGCTAATCCACTGGACATGGTGTGCCACCTGCCCCCCAGACACACTTCCTCCAACAAGGCCACACCTAATCCTTTCAAACAGAGCCACTTCCTTCTGTCTAAATTTTCAAATCTATGTGCCTCTGGGGGCCATTATTATTCAAACCACTTCAGCCTTCGCATCAGTTAATGAGATAATCCCCTACAATCTTTCCCACAGGCCAATCTGATTTTAGGCAATTCCTAAATTTTGGCTTTCCTCTTAGATGACTCTAGGACAATTACATACACCAAGAATAGTGTCAGATCTCTTCTTTTCCTAGATATCACCAAGAACTCCCTAAGACAGGTGTCCATATGGGCATTGTTACTTTTGGCTGTCCCTTTAGAGAGACTCATAATCACAGGCACATCTCTTACCTCAGCAGAGGACCAAGTGTATCCCCACAGATACAGTTGGAATATAAAAGTGTCTTCTACATGCTCATTCTTTGAAAATTTATTCTCTAGCACAGGCTGCTGCTTTGGGAGTGGTCATAGAGCTTTCTGGAGGTGGGACTTACCTGGAGAAAGTGGATTACTAGGGGTCAGTCTATGAAGGTTATATTTATTTTTACTTTATCACATATATTTATTTTGTGTGTTGCATGTACACAATTGTGGAGGTCAGAGTATAACTTTCAGGAGTAGGTTCTCTCCTACCCTGCGGGTTCCAGGGACTGAACTCAGACTCTCAGACTTGGTGGCAGTTGCTTTTATCTGCTGAGCCATCTTAACAGCCCATGATGGCTATGTTTTATGCCCATTAAGCCCACTGCTCGCTGCTTTCTGGCCAGTTGGCTGTAAAGAATTGCCAGCATGCACCCTACCACCATGAATACAGCCATGCCTTCCCTGCTGCAATGAATTGATCTTCTTTAAACCTGTGAACCAAAACAAATCCTTCCTCCTATAGAATTTTCACTGTAGCATCAAAGCAACTAATGTTGTGGTCTGACACCCCGCCCCCACCTCAGCATAGCTGTAGCCATTTTGTTCCAGGCCTGCCAGCTATTTCATATCACTGCTGTAACATGCCTGCCAGTCACTGACACCAAAAAAAAAAAAAAAAAAAAAAAAAGACTTGGCTCAGTGCTGAAGCTGTTGCCTGTCTGTGGGATCCTATTCCCTTAACTGGCCTGCCTTGTCTGGCCTCAGTGGGAGAGGATCTGCCTAGTCCTGCAGAGATTGATGTGCCAGGATAGATGATAACCAGGGTGGGCCTCTCCTTCTCAGAGGGGGAATGGGGGAAAGAGCTATGAGAGAGGGGAATGAGAAGGGGCAGTAGGTGATGGGATGTAAAATGAATAAATTAGTGAGAAACCCCAAATAAACAAATAAATAAATAGTAAGAATCTGTGATTCAACAAAGATGATACCCCAGATTCAAATAGTATGCAAAAGCAAAGAGCATTTTATTCTGCAGAAGTCCACCATACAGGAGTCTACCATTCACCCGCCACCTAGGTGAGCTCTCAGGCTCAATTTAAAGTAGAGTGGGGGAATTCCAGGAACCTGTAGGTGACCTTTATCTTGATTGGTTGTCTCAGTCTCTAGGGGTATGGGTGTCTTTGGGATTGGCTAGGGCTCTGGTGACATTCCAGAACCATTGCTTTTGGGGGGAGTAAGGGGGCTGGAAACTGTTGCTGACTCACTGCTCTTGCCTCAGGCTAGGTGGTGGGGTAGCTTCTGATGGTCAGGCTGCTTCTGATTGATTGCGCATGGGCTGTGGCTTTTCCACTAACTGTCTTGCCCAGTTCTGAGAAACAGAAATTTAGGCCTAGTCTCCTGAACTGCCATTTTGAAACCTGTCATGGAGTCAGTCTGGCTCAGTCCTCTCAAAGAAGTCAGAGGATAACTTGCAGGAGTTGAATTTCTCCTTCCACAGAGTCCTGGAGATTGAACTCAAATCATGAGGCTTTGCAGCAAGCACCTTTACCTGCTGAGCCATCTCATTAACCCTGCCCCCTTTTTGGAGCTATGGTCTCATAAATTTCCTACTGGCATTCAACTTGGTAGCTAGTCTAGGATGACCGTGAACTCCTAGTCCTTCTGTCTGTACCTTCCAGGTGCTGAGATGACTATACTGCTTAGGTTACATTACTCCAACAATGTCATTTAGAACCAGATTCAAAGATTGATCAGAGTTTAAATATTAAGCAGAGTTTAAAGATTGTTTGAAAAATGTGCTGGTTCATGTATTCCTCTTATCTTAGAGAATTTTCTTTTGTAAATGAAACTGTTTTTAAGGTGTCCCACACACCCCCCCCCTTCCCGGGGTGCACTGTTCAGATGCAGGCATAGAGAGCAGAGCTGATAAGGCCAAACTTAAAGGTCACAGACATTCTGGTTGTAAACAAGGCTTATTGGCTATTTAAACACCCCCCCACCTTTTTTTCCTGAGCTACTTCTTGGAAAAATGGAACAATGTCTCAGCAGGAAATCCTGACAGAAATTTGAACTCTGTCAATTTTGTCCAAGTTCTAGACTTGGCCAGTTCAAAGCAGAAACCAGAAGTCAGCTGACAAAGGAGTGTGCGGTAGTTAGGGTTTCTAGTGCTGTGCTAAAACCATCACCAGAATCAACTTGGGGAGGAAAGGGAAGTTGGGGCAGGAACTCAAGGCAGAGACCTGGGGGCAGGAGCTGCTGCAAAGGCAGAGGGGTCTGCTTACTGGCTTGTTCTCCATGGCTTGCTCAATCTGTGTTCTTCCTCCCTCCCTCCCTCCCTCCCTCCCTCCCTCCCTCCCTCCCTCCCTCCTCTCTCTCTTTCTCTCTCTCTCTCACCTTGGCTGTCCTGGACCTCGTTCTATAGACCATGCTGGCCTAGAGCTCCCAGAGATCTGGCTGCCTCTTATAATTCTTGCTCCTCAGCCAGCAGGAGATGGGTAGCAGATGAGGAGAATTAGGGGTGATCAGTCAGGCCCTTGCTCTCCTTAGCCCCCTTCCCCAACAAGCAGGCCACCCCTCCCCTCCCCCTTCTAACACTGTATTGATTCTCCATGAATTTCATATCACAAACCCCAATACCACTCATCTCCCCTCCCTCTCACATGCCCTCCGCCCTCCGAAACTTCCCCCAACAGAGAAAAAAATCTCATTGTGGAAGCTGTAGTGTGTCACAGTGTTGCTTGCAATGTTCATTGCAATGACTCTTTGGTCTGGTACAAGGCCTCAGGCTTCTGCTACTCCATCAATACTGGAACCTCACAGGACTCCTCTTAGATACCCTGTTGTTACCCTGTGTCATGGAGATCCTGAAGTATTGGATCTTTAGGACCTTCATGCACCCCAGCAATTCATTGATGGGGTAGATGTTGTGGGCCAATTCAAAGCCCTGGATGATCTAGGCCTGAGAGGCATCTGAGCTGATCAGCCCACTGGCTCTTGAATGTCCTCGGGGCCAGTTCACCTGCAACCTCCTCAACCAGGGCCAGTTCTACCCTGCTGTCCAGTTGAGGTACAGGACCCGCTCTCCTGAGTATTGCAGCAGGTGAGGGACATGGCCAGTTCTCTAACTTTTATGGCCCTGGGACCAGCTGCCATAGACGGCAAAGGATGAGGGAGGGGAGGAAGGCATCTCGCCCTAGTCTGTGCTACATTGCAGAAAACAAGAGGCAGGGCTGGCTATCCTGTGTCCCTGCCCTCACGCCAGATCACCTGCAATTGCCACATCTAGGGACAGCTCTACTTTGATACCCAGGTGAAGTGCAGGGCTCACTCTCCCAAGTACTGCAGCAGTGAGGGCCAAGGTGAACTTTCTTGCTCTCATGACCTCAGGGCCAGCTCTCCTGCCTGCCGCAGGTGGTACGGGCAAGGATAGGGGAGGACATTTCTCCCTTACCCGTACTGCCACAAGGCATGGCAGATGAGTGGTGGGGCCAGTCCCCCACACTCATACCCTTGGGGCTAGCTCTGCTATAACTTCCACATCCATGGCCAACTTCCTGCTGTATTGCTTAGGTGCTACAACACATGAGGGACAGGGCCAGCTCTCCCACTTTGATGACCTTGGGACCAGCTCTTCTCTCTGCCACAGGTGACAGGATGCTTCCCCCTCATCCATGTCACCACATGGCAGACAAGTGGCAGGGATAGCTCCCCCATGCTCATGCCCTTGGGGCCAGCTCACCCAAATCCCCACAACCAGAGTCAGCTCTATTGTGCTGCCCAAGCGAGGGGCTGGGCCTGCTCTCCTAATTGCTGCAGCTGGTGAGGGGCAGAACCAGCTCTCTTGCTCTCATACCTTCAGGGCAAGCTCTCCCAGGATGCCCAGGTGAGGGGTGGGGCCAGTTCTGCCAGGACTCCACCATGGTCCCAGATAGCATCACCAGATATCAGGCTGTTCCTCACTACCTTCAAGTCTCCAGTTCTGCCTCTCTTCATTGTGTCTACATCCTTCTGTTTATCTTTCTCTTCCATTTCTCCACCATTTACTTGCACCTCTTGATGGCACCCAGGGTCTCTGAGTGTTTGGGGTTGCCTCAGGAGTGGCCTCAGGATTGTTATATCCCACTTGTGCATTATGGCGTCAGGCAGGGGTCATATTGGGCATGGTCTGCCCCCTGAAGCCTGTGCAGTGCCAGACTGGTGGTCATCTCAGAGTAGCTCTCTGTTTGGGGCACCATGACACTAGTCTGGTGGTTGTCTCAGGCTTGCTCCTCGACTAGTCTGCCCAAGTGGCCCCATGCAAGGGTCATCTGTCTCGGGCTCACTCCCGCCCCGTCTCAGGTGGGGTTCTTCTAGTCTCCAGCTTGCTCTCTATTCTGAGAGCCTATCTGGACCTTCCTGGTGCTGGACTGCTGGTCATCTCGAACTTGCTTTCTTCAGGGAATGTTAGGCTACTAATCATCCAGATGTTCATAGATCGGAACACTGAACATAGACATAGTCTCTCTCCTCTCTGCCATCCACTGGCTCCAACACAGCAGCCACACCCGTAATGCCTCTAGGGGCAAGGAGACAATCCACTCTTGAATCTTGGGTAGGAACATCAATTGTGGATATTGAAGTGAGTAGCTGTTGCAATAAAGTGAGCAGCTCATGGCAGTGAAGTAGATATTTTAAGGTAGAGAATGGTCATGTAACTACGTTCAAGATCTGGTAAAAATCTGCAGGGTGTGAAAAGCTGTGGGAAATCACTAGAGACTAGACAGGAAGAGAAAAGTTGCCTAGGAAGGAACCATGGATGCTGTGGAGAGGTGGCTCAGCAATTTAGGGGGCTTAATGCTGCTGAGTGGTGGTGCTGCACACCTTTAATCCCAGCACTCGGGAGGCAGAGACAAGATGCTGTGTGAGTTCAAGGCCAGCCTGGTCTAAAGAGTGAGTTCCAGGACAGCCAGGGCTATACAGAAAAACCCTGTCTCGGGGGTGGGGGAGGAAGAGGGCTTGATGCTCTTTCAGAGGACCCCGCTTGGCTCCCAGCACCTAGGTCAGGTGGCTCACAACTGCCTGTAACTCCAGTCCAGGGGATCAGATGTCCTCTTCTGGCTTCAGTTGGAACATACACACATGTGGCATATACACACACACACAGCCACACGCACACACAGCCACACATGCTTATACATAAATAAACCTAAAATAAATCTTTTTTTTTTTTTTTAAGGATTCATTATAATGGGGTTAGCACAGAAGAAAACCCTGGGTTCCATTGCTGGCACTCAATACATCAGGCGGGTTGGTACATACCTGTGATCTTTGAGGAGACAAAAGGATCGAGGTCAGGAGTTCAAGGTCATCCTGAGCTGAAAGGCCAGCCTCGGCTACAGGAGACTTTGCCTCAAAAAAACAAAACACAAGGAAAACGAAAAACAAAATCAAAGAAAAAAATTAAAAATAAAAATAAATGAAAACAATTCAGGGTTGAAGACATAGCTTGACAGCTTGCCTCAAACGCATGAAGCCCTGAAGGGTATGTGCTTTTTTACTTCAGTGGAGTGACCATTAATAAGTTGCCCATGCATCAGGTGGTGGTGGCTAATGCCTTTAATCCCAGAGGCAGGCAGATCTCCATGAGTTCTAGGCCAGCCTAGTCTACATAGTGAGTTCCAGGACAGCAGAGCTATATAATGATAATGTCTTGAAAAACCAAACCAACAACAACAAATAAAGTAAGAAAGTTGCCCATGTCTCAGTAAGAAACCCTAATTAATATATGAGGCATGTCATTTATCATAGGTGACCTAAGTCTTATTTATTCTAAAGTATTTTTTTTAGATTTATTTTAGTCTGAGTGTTTTTTCTGCATGTACATATGTGCATCATATGCATGCCTTGTGCAGGTAGAGGTTAAAACAGGACATTGGGTCCTCTGAAACTGGAGTTACAGGTGGTTGGGAGCCACTGAATGGGTGCTAGGAACCAAACCTAGGTCCTCTGTGGCCGTAACAAGTGTGCTTAACTGCTGAACTCTCTTTCTAGCTCCCTTAGTACTTTTTAAAAAAGATTTGTTTTTATTTACTTGAGTGTGTGTGTGTGTGTGTGTGTGTGTGTGTCCACGGTGACCAGATGAGGGAGTTGGATCCCCTAGAATTGGAGTTGTGAACTGCCATGTAGGTTCTGGGAACAGACTGTGGGTCCTCTGGAAGAGCAGACAGTAGTAGTCTTAACCACTTGGCCATTAACAAACAAACCTATGCGTTCTTTGTGTGTAGGCTGCTGAATTACATGCCTGAAAGTGCCCATGTGGTGGCATGCATTCGAGGTTAGAGGACCACTGTAAGGATTGGTAATTGGTTGTCTCCTGAGGATTGCTCTCAGGTCATCCGGCTTGGTGGAAACCATCTTCCGAGTGGGTCTACTTTTGGTACTGACTCATTTGAAGTGTTCAGCTGGTAGAATTCTTGCCTAGAATGCCCTGTGTTCTGTACACCCACCAGCAGCACATAAACTTACACACCTGTGATCCTAGGACCAGGCAGGTATAAACAGGAAGGTCAGGAGTTCAAGCTCATCCTTAACTACTTAGTGAGCTCATGGTCAGCCTGGGCTCCTTGAAGCCCTGACTCAAAACACACACACACACACACACACACACACACACACACACACACACACGAAAACAACAAAAATTCCACAGCATTGCCTGTTGCTCTAGTTCATACTGCCCAGGGTCAAGTTCACACCATGCACATAGAGACTATGTTTTGCCAATCTGCTTTCCTTTTTAGGAATGCCCGAAAGGTTGCTTTCTGTGATGTTCTGGACCAGGCTACAGCGAAGGTCCCCCAACCTGTGTCCCTAAGGATGGGTTTCTTCTACCCAGGATGATCAGGGTGCTTCCCCTAGCATCTGTATCAGTCTGCCTCCAGCACAAACAAGTAAGAAGTTTTCTCCCCTGTCCTCCGTTCTCATTTTCGCTGTTCTGTCAGGTGGAGACTGGTGCCCCACTGGCATTGTATTGTATTTTTATTTGACTTGTTTTATTGAGACAGGATCTCATGTAGTCCTGGACCCTTGTGATATTATTTTTAAAAAGGTTATTTTCTTTTTTGAGGTTGGGTTTCTCTGTGTAGCCCTGGCTGTCCTGGAACTCCCTCTGTAGACCAGGCTGGCCTCAAACTCAGTGCCTCCCGAATGTTGGGATTAAAGGACTGTGCCACCACGGCCCGGATCAAAAAGATTATTAATTTAAAAAAAATGATGTGCACGTGATGAGGAGGATGTGATGGCATGAGCGCAGTACCCATGGAAGCCAGAAGAGGGGACCAGATTCCCCAGAGCTGGAGTTCCCGGAGGTTTGTGAGCCTCCTTATGTGGGTGTTGGTAACTAAACTCAGGTTCTCTGCAAGAGTAAGCACTGACACACCTCTCCGCCACCCTTTCTTGATGTTTAAGTTTATGGTTTTGTGTTGATCTTGTACTTATAGCTATGCTGCATGCACGAGGGCTCTGGGATTTAAGGTACAGGAGGAAACCACTCTTGCTCCTGTCTCTCTTAGCACTGGCATTTGAGGTTTGTTCTTCTCCTACTTCCTTCATGATCCCATTGGCCAGCTCAGCAAATCCCCAAGCCCCCTCATGCGGACAACAGGCAGAGGCATATGCTTATGGCAGTCTCTTCAGGGCTTCACTTTATTGGGGAGCAACTTTGGGTGGGTGGAATCTAGGGCTGCTGGGCCTGCAGCAGAGCCCGCACCTGGCTGATCTGCCACTCAACACTGGATTGTGCTGTTCCACCCAAGGCACTGTACTGTTCCACACTGTGACTGTAGTCCCACACGTGACTCACGTCACCTGAGAACAGGGGACTGGGGAAAGAGAGGACAGGGTCAGAGTAGCCAGGGCAGCCTAGCCTGCAGCTGCCCAGAATCAGCTTCCAGGATGCAGCACAGCGTGGATGGGGGGTTGGGAGTGAGGAGAGGTAGGGGGTTAAGGGGTACTGAGCGGGAGGGGTCCACCACACCTGATGGTCTGCAGCTCCTGTAGGGACAGCAGGTTGAGAGCCACTCCTTTAGTCTCTGCCATGAACACAGCTTTCCCTGAGGCCTCGTGGGCCTGTCGAAATGGCATCTACATAGGCAGGGGGTGGTCAGGAGCTTGTTTTCTCCTATGACCCAAGTGCCCGGTTTTAGGAACACCGTTGTCCTCAGGCTCAGCTGCTTTGTACTCACCCCTTTGCGGACCAGGTAGTAGGCAAGGTCGGTGGCCAGCATGTCAGGGCTGAGTGCCTGTTTCATGTTCTCACGATGAATCTGGAGCCATAAGACCAGCAAAAAGTGAGCGTGGGCGATCCCCTGGAGCCTGCCCTACTGTGTCCTCAGCAACTGAGTTATGCCCCACCCCCAGCCCACCACCACAAGCAATCCATTCTCTGCTCAAACATTTTCATTATTAGTTTGTTTTTATCTTTTGAGATAGGGTTAAGACTTAGCCAGGTGGCGGTGGCTGAGGTCCATGCCTTTAATCCCAGCACTAGAGAGGCAGAGGCCAACCTGGTATACAGTGGGTTCCAGAACACCCAGGGCTACACAGAGAAACCATGTCTCATCTCAACAAACAAACAAAACAAAACAAAACACCTACTCTAGCCTACACCTGGGGCTTTGGTATCCAACCCATCTCACCCCTCTTCTTCCCACGTCTGCCCTCCCCCTCCCACATCTTCTGGCCTCATCCCCTCCCCTGCAAATCCCTGTCTGGGCTTAGTAGGGGAGAAGTAGGTGAGGTGGGGAAGGTTAGTCTTGCCTGCAATGTAGAGATGACTCCAGTGGCCACTTGGAGGACAGCTGTCATGGTATCAGACACTTCAAACACAGCTTCCTTGTCTTCCTGGGAGGGGTGTGGCAGGTAAGGGGACTGAAGCCCCGCCCTCCACCCAGGCCTCATTCCCTGTTTCACTGTACCCTTAGCACCTCTCCCTGCTACTAAGGAGAGGCAGGGCACTTCTGAGGTAGCCCCATTCTAGGGGTATCTGTATGACTGTATCAGAGTTCTGAGAAGTATTTATGTGGTACTGGCCAGAGGATTCCTTATGACACCCCCAGCTTAATACCTGTAAGTCCTTGTTGTAGGTGCTTGGAAGTCCCTTGAGGGTCATCAGTAATCCAGCACACTGCAGGGAGAGCAACACTGAGCAACTAGGACACCAGAGTCAGATATGAAGTCCCCTGAGGATACACACTGGGTCTGTCTGGAAGCCTTGCCCCCAACTCTGCCCAGCTCACCCGACCAAACACTCGTCCTGCCTTGCTCCGGATCAGCTCCAGGCTGTCTGGGTTTTTCTTCTGGGGCATCAAACTGCTTCCGGTGCTGGGGGGCAGAGGTGTTAGGACTGATGGGTCAGTTTATGCCTGGCTGGCCTGCTGACAGAGGCACTGGGCATGCCTGGCAAAGGCTGGGGTGTAATGGGATGGGAGGAGACAGTTCCAGTTGGTACTGAGATATGGGCCTTACCTGTATGCATCTGAGAGCTGCACAAAGTTGAATTCCTTGGTACCATAGAGAATCAGGTCCTCTGCCATCCTGCTGAGGTGGGTCATACACAGAGAAGCCCAAAACAGGAACTCAGCTGGAAGAGACAGCAGGAATTTTCTTTTAATTTACTCTCTGTGTGTTCAATCAGAGATGGTCAAAGGACAAGTCACAGGAGTCAGGTCTCTCCGCCCACCATTGGTAGGGTTCAGGGTATCAAGCTCATGCATGCTCATCAGGTAGCATGTGCCTTCTAACCCACTCAGTAATCTTGCTGGCCCTTTTTGTTGCTAGTCATTATTTTGGTTTTGTTTGTTTGTGACAAAGTCTCATATAGCTCAGGCTGGCCTCAAATGAATTAGCAGAGGATGTCCATCAATCACTGATATTCCTGCCTCTACTTCCCAAGTGCTGGGACTATGGGTATGTACCATTATACTTAGTTCATGCAGTGTTGGGGAATCAAAGCCAGAGCTTCACACACACTAAGCAAGCACACTATCTGATGTACATCCCCAGCCCTGGACTCCTAGGTCTTACCCACGAAGTCTCTCTCACTGGTGGCGTCCATGCTGTTGAGCGTAATGGCCCCAAAGTTCAGTTCTGGATGTGAGGGAGGAAAAACAGCTAAACTGGAAGGCAAGAAGTGCCCATATCTGGATGCCAAGCCTCACCCTTGACCCCTTCTTGGAAATGGGAATCGAAGAGGGTTATGAGGTAGGAAAGAGTGTCTCTGTACAGATCTTACGAGGATGGAAGGAGGTCTAAATCCTCCCAGCAATAGGTAGCCCTGACAAAGGCAACTCCATTAGTCTCAATACCCAGAGGGAAGATATGAGGGCCTCTGCCCTCCCACTGTGGGAGGTGCCGAGATTCTTGTGCTTACGGATAAGCACTGGGGGAACCAGAAATGGTACACAGGTTAGACTACAAAGAGAGGGATGTATAACCTGTTTTCTGCCCAGAAGCCTGGGAATGGATGTAGTTAACAGCCTAGTGATTTTTGCACTGTGTAGCTGAGCCCACACCTGCTCCTCCCCCAGATCCTAATCAGGAGCTTGTCAACCTGTAGAACCCATCTTTATGGAAGCTGTGCTTTACAAAGAGTCTCAATGTAATCATGTCTTAAGTTTTATTGTGGTTTTATTGTGCATACAGGACTGAGTTGATTATCACCAGGAAAAATCTCACCAAATCATGCTGTGTTTAAATATGCCTAAAATAAACTACTTGGGGCCAGACTCCTGAAGTCTGAACCAACACCTGCTCCCGAGTCATGTTGAACCTACAACCCTGTGTGTTTGACACTCTTGGGTCCCCTAGTGTTTATCTGTGGACTCAAGTTCTCTGTGCCTCTCACATGTCATCCCGTGCATCTTTGAGACCAGCAGACACTAAGAGTGACAGTTTCAAGAGAAAGATGAGCAAGGTGCCTCACCTGCACGGAGTAGCTCCCGGTCCACACCCAGAGGGTTGCCTGCAATGGCTCCACTGTAGAGACAAGGGTTCACAGAGATTGAGGTTCTGGGTACCATAAACATGCAACACCCAGAAGCAAGCCTTAGTTGCTCAGCCCCTTTCCTGGCCTGGCCACCTTAAGGCCCAAAAGAGTTTCATCATGCAGAGAAGATGGGAAGCTGGCTGGGGTCTCAGCAATTTTCTTGTTTGGTTACCCCCATGTTAGAGATCTGAAAGGCAGAGTAGGGTCTAGCTCTTTTTTATTAAAAATATTGTGGGTATGTGTATATGCTTTCTTGTCTGTATGTGAACCATATGTATTCAGGCATCCACAGAGGCCAGAAGAGGACCTCAGAGCCCCTGGAACTGGGGTTAGAGACAGTTGTGAACCACCCAGTTTGAGCACTGGGAACTGAACCTGGGTCTTCTGTGAAAGCAGCTGGTGTTCTTAGCCATCTCTTGCAGTTTTATTTTTAAAGACTTGTTTTTATTATTCTTGTGTGTGTGTGTGTGTGTGTGTGTGTGTATGCCATATGTGTGCAGAACCCATGGAGGCCAGAAGGGGGTACTGGATTTCCTGGAGCTAGAGTTACAGGTGGGTTATAAGCTGCCCAGGGTGGGTAAACTTCAGTCCTCTGGAAGAGCAGCAAGCACTCTTAGCCACTGAGCCCACCTTAAAGATTTTAATTAGCATGTATATTGTACATACGATTTCATTATGCCATTTTCATACACGTGTAGAATGTATTTTAATCATATTTGCTCCTCTATTACTCCCTCTTGTCCTTCTACCTGAAGATTCCTTCTTCTTCTCAACTCCTATATTTCATGTCTTCTTCAGTGACCAATTGAGTTTCACTGAGGTTGCTAATAGGCGCATGCGTGAATGGTTACCAATAGACTCACAGGCAACTTAACCACTGAAGAAATGTCCCTCCCCAAGCAACCGCAATTGTCTATATATAGACCCGGAGGAAAGGGCAGGGCCTCATAGGCCCCTCCCTCTAATCACCATGCTTTCCTAAGCCTTGTTGATTCCTTGTTGATAGGGTAGCAGTATGCCCTCAGCTTCCATCAGGCCTTCCGGACACTGAGGACTACTGCCTTACCTCCCCAGTGGCAGAACATTGATCCTCTTTTGCACTTCCAGCAGTCTCTCTGAATCTCGCGTCAGCGCAACAGCATGGCTATGGGAAACCAGGAATAGGGGTGGATGGTTGGCGGCAGAACACCAGGGAGATGCCCCTTCCATCAAAGCCCCTGGTCAGGGCCACTTCCTACTGCCCTGCTCACCTCAGGATCCAGTGGCTCCAGCGGATGGGCTGAGCTCTCTGCAAGTGTGTGTACCCAGGGAAGAGGACATCACGTTCCCTGTAGTAGGGGAAGAAGCAGGAGACCTGAAGGGTTGGGGTCTGGCAGGGACAGGTAAGACTTGCTTAGAACACCTGGAACCCTACAGGATAGGCTCTTTTCAGAGAAGGTAAGAATAAACCTGTGGTGCTCCGCCTAAAAAGGGGACCAGATGCTCACCACGGGATAAAACCGGAAGTGAGTTAGTGAGCTCAAAAACTAAACCAGGAAGGGCATGACAGGGACATTAGAACATAGACACATTGGATGAGGCTGGGAGGAGGCAGCCTTTGGCTCTGTTATCTGCCTTCCGTGTAAAGTGGAGTGCAGAGTAAGATGGGACAGTCTGGATTGGAGAGTAACTGCCTGCTTTGGGCTCAGTCAGGCCTTAAACAGTCGCTGCTTTCTGGTGCCCTCTGGACTGGCCTAGGTAGGGGATGAAGCTGGTAAGTCACACCCCGCTCCTTATTGTTCTGGGAGCTCTGAGCCCACCTAATGAGCCCACCTCAGGGCCTCATGTTCAACTCTCTTCACCCCTGCCACCTAGGTTTCACATTCAGAGGAGAACAGAGTGTGGTAGCCCTCTGGGCTTTATTCTCTGAGTCAAACTGCTGCCATGTTCATGAGGGGAGCTGAGCCTGTCACAGTTGGGCTTGTAGGACTGGAAAGGTGGCTTATTGGTTAAGACTACTTGGTCTTGCAGAAAGACCTGGGCTTTGATTCCCAGTCCCCACATGATGGCTAATTCACAGCTTGAGTGAAAGGGGGATCTGATGCTCTCTTCTAACCTCCACAGGCACCAGGCATGCAGGTAGCGCTCATACATACATGCCGACAAACACTTACATGTATAAAATAAACAACAACATAAATAAACAAATACCCTGAAGAAAAAAAACCCAAACCCGACTGGTCCTGTGGAATATTGGCATTTTCTTCCTTCAGGAGGTGCAGGAGATCCTTTGGACCTTCACTTGAGTATTATGTTCTTCCTCCCAGCTGTCATATATAATTCTGCCCTAGTTGGACATGGGCTCACCTCTAGTCCCAGGAGAAGCTAGAGTATACAGACCGGGGAAGACTAGGAAAGACCAGACCTCTATCTACTATGCAGCCCCGAGGGAACCATTGTCCATGCTAGGTGCAGACTTTCTGGAATGGCTGGTTTAGGATCACCATACTCACTCCTTGCTTAGATCCCCACCAAGGAAAAAATTCCTGTGGCAGTATCCCTGAGAGACTTACGCTTCTGCCCGGTCTACCATGGTTCCAATGAGCACCCGGAGGAAGGCAGAGAGTTTTGAGCAGGTCTGCCTCATCCACAGCCTGAGGTCTGTGACCACCTATGGAGAGGAGAAGGCTGGACTCAGGGAGTAAAGTTTGCTGCTCCCTTAAAGAACCAAGACTGCAGCTGAGCCCCAAGAGCTTCCTTGGTTCCCACAGTTGAAAGGTTCATAGAAGAGGGCTGGAGGGACAGAGACACCTGGTCGTTGCGACTTCGGCCTGTGTGTAGCTTCCCCGCAGCTTCGCCAATGAGTTCCTGCAGTGAAGAGGCATGAGGTTAGAAACTCCCTGCTCACAGCTCAAGTGTCACACTCAAGACCAGGTAGGGTCCTCGCCAACCCTGTGGCTCTCCTTCCCTATGCCAGAGGCCCCCATCCTGCCCAAGTCTCTTGCTATTTCTACTCTGCCAAGGATGCCTAGTGCCAGGATAAGGTGAGATATAAAGAGATCAATTACGAAGATGGGTATGTCGTACCTTTAGGCGCCGCTCATTGGCTGTGTGGATGTCTTCATCATTAGGGTGTAATTTGAAGGTGCCTTGGGCCCACTCTTCAGCTACCTGAAAAAGGTAGCAGCAACCCAGGGTATCAGGTTGACTAGGCATCAGGAGCCAGGAATCTCCCTACCCTGGTCCCAGTTCCACCACAGTTAAATGTCCTTGTATGGAAGCTGATTTATAGAATACTTCCCCATCCCTGAGGGATGATCTCAGACTCAGTCAACCTTGGTCATGAGCAATGAGAAGTCATTAAAAGATAGAGCTGGGAAGAGGGTTGGGTGGGTTAGGGTTAAGAGCACTAACACTCCCAGAGGATACGGGTTCAATTCCCAGCACCCACATGGCAACTCACAGCTGTCTGTAACTCCACTTCTAGGGTATCCAGCATCCTTAGACAGACATTCACTCAGGCAAAACACCAATTCGTGAAATTAAAATAAATTAATAAATAAAAAGGATAGAGGTGGTAACTATAGCACCAGCCACCTGTGGCAGTAAGTACAGAAGTCATCTACTTACTACAAGGTCACACAACAAACCTGGAATTCTATAGCTTTTGCCCCAGGAAATGAGAGCTGAGGCAAGGCTCAGCGATAGAACAGATCACTTGCTAGAATGTCCCAATGATGGGCTGGGGGTGTGGCTCAGCATAGAGCATTTACCCAGCATGCACAAAGACCTGGGTTCCATCTCCAGCATCAGGAGGGAATAAAGCTGAATGGCAGGCTTAGGGATTTTAGTTAAGAGCCTGGACTCCCAGGAGAATGGATGTAGGGTGTGGCTTGTGACATGGAGACTACCTTGTCCAGGCCTTGCAGTATCTGCTGCATCTCGGCTTTGGTGAGAAGCCCCGCCTCCTCCAGGCCCCTGCTGTAGGCCTTGCTCCCCTGCACATCCACATTCCACAGATGCCGGTCATAGGAGATAGATGAGTTGAACTTCTCCATGATGGGGTCGACAGCGCCCACAAACCGGCCACCCCATAGCTTCCCGCTCTGGCCAAGAGGGCAGAACAGAACAGACTTTCAAAAGGGACCCATAGGAGAGTTCGCTGGATGGGGTTGGGGGAGGGGCAGGGCGGTGGTGTAGGCATTAGACATTATTCTCATTAGACAAATAGGGCAACTGAAACTCAGAGGCTTGGTAACTTGGTGGGCATGCAAGGGAAGATGACAGACACAGAAGTCAGGGTTCTTTCTCGACACATGGCATGAACCAGGGGGGTGGTGGCTTTCCTGGGACCACACCAAAATTACCTTTTTTAACTAACAGATCATATTGTGTGTTTGTTGATTTTGTTTTTGCTTGTGTTGTTGTTTTTCTAGACAGGGTTTTTCTCTGTAGCCCTAGCTTTCCTGACACTCGCTGTGTGTACCTGAGGTCAGGGTTGAGGGTCTTCCTTAATTGAATTCTACCTTATTATTTATTACTAATATTTATTATTTTTGAGACAGGGTGTCTTAGTTAATATTCAAATCATCACACAGGGCCTCACTATGTAGCTCTGGCTGGCTTAGAACTCATTATAGAAATCAAGCTGGTCTGGAATTCATAGGGATCACCACTTTCTGCCTCCCAAGTGCTGGGATTAAAGTGTACCCACCACAGTTCTTGCTCACTGATCCTGAGTTTAGCAATTCAGCTGGGCTGGCTGGTCAACAGCTTCAACTTCTTCAGGACTGGGACCCAAATTCAGGTCCTTACTCTTGCAAAGCAAGCACTTGCCCCATGCTGCCTCCTAAGCCCTGAAGCTATCAAAAGGGTGCATGCACTTGCTCTGGCTCCTGGCTGTGAGCCCACTCCCTCAGTGCTCAACAGTCCAAAGGACTCTGACCCACAGCAGCAGCCTCCAGCATCACCCCCAGCTTTGTGAGAGGTTTTATACCTCACCCTTAGCTGCCTCAATAAAGGCTGGATCTCCTTCAAAGCCCTACCCAAAGGGCCCCTGGGGACTGTGGGTCAGGGCCAGACAGTCAGAATGGGGAGCAAGTCAGGAGCCTGCAGGGGGAAGGCCCGGGAAGGGTCCTGCCACTGCCTTCCTTTCCAAATTTCAGGCCTGTGTGCCTGGTTTGTTGGTAATAACAACTCCTTAATAAGCAGGCTAGCCGCCAGAACAATTAGTACCAACCCACAGAATGGCTTAAGGCAAGCTGAGGTCATCTGCAGCCCAGACCACTGTGTTCCTGGGGCAGAACTCTGAGCTCCAATTCCATCAGCAGGTTTCCAGGCACACACTCCCCTCCACCCCACCCCCTCCTATATTTGGAATTTAACCTAGGGCCTTGTTTGTGAAACACAGGTACTCTACCACTGAGTCATATTCCAGTCCCTTACTGGGTGATTCTAAGCAGGTGTTTTACCACTGATACAACCCCAGCCATGTGTTTTGGCTTGTGGAGATAGGGTCATGCTCCATAGTTCAGGCTGACCTAGAACTCATGACAAAGTTAAAGCTGACCTCAAATTGGTGATCCTTGTGCTTTAGCCTCCCATTGGCTGGGTATACAAGTGTGAGCCACCTCACTTAGCTCTGGAAAAACTTTTGAAAGGATCTTGGGAGGTCAGAGTGAGGTGTCTCCAACTGGTAAGTGGGCAAGGACCAACACAGATGGATAGGGCATTGCTGCAAGCTAGGAGCCTGGGAGAAGGGGAAAAGGGCCAAGAGGGATGAGTAAGATTCAATTCAAATACACAAGAGAAGCATCAGAATTGTTACTGTTAGCTGGCTGTAGTGGCACTCACTTTTAATACCAGCATTAGGGAGGTAGACATGGGAGGATCAATAGTTTTGGGGTTTTTTTGTTTGTTTGTTTTTCAAACCAGGGGTTCTCTGTATAGCCCTGGCTGTCCTGGAACTCATTCTATAGACCAGGCTGGGCTTGAACTCATGGAGATCCTCCTGCCTTTGCATCCCAAGTGCTGGGTTTAGAGGCATGGGCCACTACAGGTAGTAATGCAATTACATCCTTTTATGAAGTGGACACCAATACCCCTACTTCACAAAGGAACTAAGAGGTCAAGGCTGACGCCGGTGTACAAATCACATCTGTTTGGCTCCAAAGTCCAGCCCTTGCTCCTGATCCTTCACATGACCTTGCAGCTAAGTAGATCAGGCCATCGTAGCTCAAGCAATGTTAAATCTTTAATCAGAATGATGAGATATGAGGAAGGAGGTGACTTGCCAGCTAATGAAGACCAGAAGGGACTGGACATACAGGCATCTGCTTCCCTACAGCCACCATTCCCCCTAAGAGTTCAAAGTAATGACCCCACGATCCATCCCTTACAGGTAAAGCCCAATAGCTGTCATTATTCCAATTACCAGATAAACCAATCGAGTCCATGGAAGATCTATGTCTTGCACACCTTTCACTAAATAAGAGGAGAAGCAGGGAATTCTTGGTCCAAAGGAGAGAGCAGTGACAACCTAAGGGGAGGAGAGGTCCCTACCTCCTGGCTGTTCCATATGACAGACCTCAAGTACGATTTAGGGACTCAACTTTTCCTTACATAGGAACAAATGAATGGGAGGAGAGTTATCCTGTAGGGTGGGGCCTGACAGGATGTGGGGTGGAAAGCAGGGTGTAAGGAAGGTGAGGTAGCTCATTGGGTAAAGGCCCTTGCTGCTAAGCCTGTTGGAAAGAGAATCTGCTCCCACAAGTTGCCCTCTGATCTCCACATGTGTGCATGCTCACAGACATACAAACTCATGTACAAGCAATCAAATAAATAATGCTAAAAGAAAAAAAAGTAAATGGAAAGTTTTTAGCTCACACCTGGAACCTGAACGCCCAGTGGGTGGACGAAGGAGAATTGTCAGAAGTTTAAGGCCAGTCTGGGTAGAGGTGAGTTCCAGTTTAGCCTGGGCTAAAGTGAGCCACTGTCTCAAAGAAAGAAAACGGGCTCAGCCATTAAGAGCACTGGCTTCTCTTCCAGAGGACCCAGGTTTGGTTCTCATCAACCAAACATCTGTAAACATCCAAATGATGGCTCCCAAACATCTGTAACCCCAGTTCCTTTAGATCCCTCACTCTCTTCTGATCTCCACAGGGAGCAGCCACCCACGTGGTACACAGACATCTATGCATGCAGGCAAAAAACACCCATACACATAAATTTTAAAATTATTTTTTAAAAAGGAAAAACGCTGGGCTCAGTGGCTCACACCTTTAATCCCAGCATCCTGGGAGGCAGAAGCAGGTGGATCTCTGAGGTAAAAGCCAGTCTGGTCTACAGAGCGAGTTCCAGGACTACACATGGAAGCCCTGTCTCAAAAAAACAAATAAGAAACTATAGAACAACAACAAAAACAAAATGGGAAAACAGCCCAGCATAGTGGCCAATAGTGAGATCATCACATAAGCCACTTGGCGGCGCTTGGTGGGCAGATAACGACGCGGACATCCCTGAATCTACGTAAAGCCAGTCTTTGGAAGTGTGGTCAGGAATTTCAGGATCACAGCAGGTCTGTGTGGCAGGAGGTGGCCCCATACGCGGTTCAACCCGACTGGCTCCTCCCCGCTTCTTTGCAAGGTCCCCTCTACACACCTCCGATGCCATGCTGGGCGGTTCCTCCTCCTTCTGGAGCGTCTGTCCTACGAATCTGGAAGACAAGACCACACTGACCACCTCGGCTCGGAAGGTCTACAGGGCAGGGACAGAGTTGAGACACTGCTCGGCTTGCGGAACGTGGGCAACACTCAGCAAGCGCGCCAGAGGCCTCCTGTTTCCTCGTTTGTTCTCCCTGAACCTAGTGGATCAGATTCTCAGGAACTAAGTACCTTCTGGTGCCTCCTGGCTTTTTCTGGTCCGGATGGCGTCTGCTACCCCTCTGTCTTGTCCCCGCCTCCTGGAAGAGTAGAGCCAATTGGGAGAGGTGGGTGTGACTCGTCAATCACGCTTATGGGCGGGACCACCTCTGGCTAAGCTACTAGCATCAGGAAGAAGTGATTTTCAGGGAGTCAGCACTAGCTGTACTAAGGTCCAAGCACATAAAACCTTTGCTGGGGTAAAGACAGATGACAGGTTTGTCATCCCAGCAGCACCCGGGAGGCTGAAGCAGGAAGATTGCTGGGAGTTCCAGGCCTGGGTTGCAGATGAACCTGTTTGAAAATGTCAGCACTTGGGAGGCAGAGACAGGCAGATCTGTCAGTTCAAGGACAGCCTGGTCTTCATAGTGAATTCCAGGTCAACCGGGACTAGATAGTGAGACCCTGTCTCAAAGTAGGGGGCAGAGGGTAGATCATATGCAAAATCAGGTATGGTTTTGTATGGTGGTCGTTCCAGTACTCTGGAGGCTGAGGCAAAAGGCTTACTGCAGGTTCCAGGTCACACAGACTACTAATGAAGCATGGTGGTATACGCCAGTAGTCTCAGCTTTCAGAAGATTGAGGTAGGAAGATCAGAAGTTCTAGGTCATCCTAAGCTGCATAAGCCAGCCCAAGGTAGCCTGGGTTATGGACCCTATCTCCAATTTAAAAAAAAAAACAAAAAAAAAAACAAAAAAAAACCAGCCAGCTGTCAGGCCGTGGAAAGATAACTGCTAAAAGCTAAGTTACCTGTGATATCACACTTGTGATCTCAGCAGTCAGGAGCCTGAGGTAGGAATGTCAAGAGTTTGAATACAGGGCCTAGAGAGATGGCTTGGCAAAATGAGCTAGCCTCGAAAGGCTGGCAACCTGAGTTCGACCCCTGGAAATCATATAGAAGGCCAGCTGTGGGGTTCATCTGTAGTCTCAGCACTTCTCAAGACATTCGAGAAGACTGGAGGAATGTCAGGGAGTTTGGGGGGGCACAGCTAGTCTGGAACTCAGACCAGTGACAAATACAAGAGAAGCCCTGCCTCAATAAGAGGAAAGGAAGAATGGACTCCAGAGAGAGAACGGACTCCAGAGGGCTGTTCTCCAAACTCTACACATGCTCTGTGACAAGTGGTGTGCACACTTTCCTCCCCCACCCAAATAAATCACTATTTAAAGAAAAGATGGATCCAGTGAGATGCCTCAATGGGTAAAAGTGCTTACTGTCAAATCTTACAACCTGAGTTTGATCCCAGAACCCACGTGGTGGAAAGAGAAAATGACTTCACCAAATTGTCCTCTAAACTCTGTTCGTACACAGGACATATATACACATGCACACATACTACATAAATAAATGTACAAAGAAGAGCACTAAAAAAAAAAAAAAAAAAAGCCCCAAAGTTGGGATGTAGCCCAGTTGGTATTCTCTAGAGTCTAGAAAGGGGATCCTAATAGGCAATTGAGGGTTAATACTCAGGGCTTCCCTCAGTCTATCCCATTCGTTCTCAAAGCAGGAGGTCTGGGCTTACCCTGAATCAGCATGGGAACATGGCTGGAAGAAGAATGGGCAGTGGGCCACTGTGGAGACCAGATATGAGTGTATATCACAGAGATTTTTGTTTTTGTCTGCATGTATGTATGTACATTACGTATGTGCCTGGTGCCAATGGCAGTCAGAAGAGTATGTCAGCATCCATGGAGTTACAGATGATGGTGAGCCGCTGTATGTGAGTTGGAAATGGAAACTGGATTCTCTGCCAGAGCAACATGTCCTCTTAATCACAGAGTCTTCCTTTCAGCCCCCTTTGGACTATGGACGATTTTGATCACCAACAGACCAGATATGTTAGAAATAGCCAAGATGGGACTGGGAGCATTCGGAGAACATAGTCAGTAGTTGCTAGAGTGTCTGTATCACACAACGTAGGATTTTAATCAAACTTCCATGCCTTGTGAAGAAACAAGTTTTCAAATTCATTGCCAATAGACCTAGATAACAGTAAATGCTTAAGACCTCTGGCATGGCTCAGAAATGGAGTACTTGCTTAGAATCTATGAGATGAGGAGCTGAGGGCATGGCTCAGCAGTGAACACTTGTCTAGAATCACCCAGGAAGGATTTGAAGTTTGGTTTGGCATTAGAGAGCCTGCCTAAACTCTCCCAAATGAGGAGCTGGTGGTATGGCTCAGGGTAGAATCCTCTCAGAGTAAGGGGAATAGAGAGTCTTAATTCACTCTTATCCTGTGAGCATCACCCTAGGAAACCTCAAGCTCTTGTTTTTACCTAAAAAGAAAGTTTAAGAACCCTTAGGAGAAGCCTGGGGATATAGTTGATAGCATGCTGGCTTAGTATGCATGAAGCTCAGGGTTTGAGTCTCAACACTCCTTAAAGCTAGCAGAGTGTCTCATGGTCTGGATTCCCAGCCCTCAGGAGGTAGAAGCAGGGTCAGGAGTTCCAGGTCAATCGTCAGCTACATAGGTGAGTTCAAGGTGGGACTAGGGTGTATGAGACCCTGTGTCAAATAAACAAAACGAATAAAAAATATTTAGGAGAGTTATCTAGAGGCACCCCCGTCTTTCTCCTCCACCCACCCTCTTTCTCTCTCTCTTTTGGTTTTTCGAACAGGCTCTGTGTAGCCTGGCTATCCTGGAATTCACTCTATAGACCAGTGGCCTCGAATTCACAGATCTGCCTGCCTCGCCTCCTGGGTGCTGGTAGTAAAGGCATGCACCACCACTGCCCAGCGAGGTATCACCTCTATATGACTAGAATAAAAAAAAAATCAATAATCATGAATACTTCCTTCGTTGTGTGTGTTGAGGCAAGGACTCTCTATGTAGCTAAACTTGAATTCACTGTGTTGTTCAGGCTGGCCAGAAATTTGACATTCTCCTGCCTTAGCCTCTCAAGGACTGGAATGACATGTGTGTGTCATTATCTTGAGTTCTAACAGTATTGTAGGCACTGTGTTAAATATTTTATATGGATAATCTTTTTAAATTCTCACAAGCACATCTAGAAGGCAGCCCTGATAATCAACAAGCTCCTCCAGGTGAGGAAAGGAGAGTCTGGGAGAGGGGTGATTTGCCTAAAGATGCTGAGGCAAGAAGTGTGAGGACTAGTCGCCATATCCAGCATCTCAGGAAAAACATAACATCTGCAGGGGAATATTTGGCTAGTCAGAGGCTAATTACCTGAGGGATTACATTAATGAACAACCAACTAACAAGATTGCCACAGAGCCTCATATGACAGTCACCTGCCTTTCCTTGGGATGAAAACAAATGCTTGACAAGGAAAGGCTGGGGATGCAGCTCAGTGAGAAAGTGCTTCCCAAGCATCCCCAGCACTGCTTGGGAGGTGGGGATGGGGCTGGAGACAGGATTGAGAGTTCAAGGGAATCCTTGGCTATGTAGCCAATCTGAGGCCAGCCTGGACTCCTTAAGACCTTGACTCAAAACAAACAAGAGCCAGTTAGTTGAGGACTATGTATCAACGAGGTTAAACTCTCTGTGTAGGAGCCTAGGTGGATGCCATTTGAACATGGGTGCCAGCCAATCCCCTACTTGCATTTACCTCTGAAGCCTCGGTTTTAAACGATCGTCTTCCCACACACCTCAAATACTCCTGGCTTTGGAACACCCCTTTGTCCTTGTTTGCCATTTTCCTGACTATGTTAGAGTCTAAATACAGTGTGTCATAGTTATTTATGCTCTGAAGCGGTTCCCCCAACTAGGCTGTCAGCTAGCTTGGAGAGTGTAATACACACTCTGAATCTGAATCACCAGTGCCCAGTGGGCAATCACTGTAAGATTGTTGAGTGTCTAACACCATGAACACCATTGTGGGACCCAATCTGCTCAAGACAGGTACAGGGCACCCTTTAGTCTTATGTCAGCTGGGCCCTGGGATGGGATTTTATTTACTTGATGATTTTTAATTTAATTTTTTTATTATTATTACTTTCAAACAGGGTCTCACTATGTGCTCCAGGCTGGCCTCTTTGAACTCATTTTTCTGCCTTGGCTTCCTGTACTATGATTATAGACCATAATTCTTGGATGTACTTGTTGATCTCTCTCTCTCTCTCTCTCTCTCTCTCTCTCTCTCTCTCACACACACACACACACACACACACACACACACGTTGGCTTTTATGAGACAGGGTTCTCATGTAGCCTATCGTGGCCTCAAACTTCCTATGTAGCTGAAGATGACTATGAAAACCACATTTTCCTGCCTCCATCTCCAAATTGGAGGGATTACAGGCATGAGACACCATACCAGACACCTCCCACTTCCAATAAACTGCTCAGACACTATCACCTGCAAACCATTTTAACATGGCTGAGCAGTGGTGGCTCACACCTTTAATCTCAGCACTGGAAGGCAGAGGCAGGCAGATCTCTGAGTTTGAAAGGATATGTGATGAAAAATCTGTCTCCCCCCCCTCCCAAATTTTAATGGTTGCATGGGGAAAAGGATCTCTATATAGCCTAAGTTGACTAGGACACACTATGTTGTCCAAACTGTCTTCAAACTCAAGGCATTCCACCTGCCTCAGCCTCCTAAGTGCTTAAACTAGCTCTCCAGCTCTGTCTCTGTCTTTTGAGACTGGGTTTCTCTGCTTCCCTCTTTTCCACGTGCTAGAATTAGAGGCTTGGGCTCCCATGCCTGGCTTCCGGTTTTTTGTTGTTGTTGTTTGCTTGTTTGTTTGTTTTAAACACAAGGTCTCAAAATAGCCCTGGATGGCTTGAAAGTCATTATGTAGCTCAGGCTGGCCAGAAACTCATGACAATCCTCCTGCTTCAGTTTCTCTAGTGCTGGGATTACAGGTGTGAGCCAGTATGTCAGGTTTAGGGATTTTAACGCGGCCAAGGCACACCCTAACAAAACCTACACTATGAAAACACCAGGGCTGAAATTAGACCAGGATAGGGGCACCTAGAATTAAGGAGAATCCGGACGAGCCCTTCCGCGATCCCGGCATGCACCACGAAAGTCCCAGAATGCCTTGCGGCACACACAGAACGAGTGAGCAGAGCAGCAGCGGCGCAGCGTGAGGTCTTCTCTTCCAGTGGTTGTGTACGACAAGGCAGAGGCAACATGGAAGTGTAAGCGGCACGTCCAGGGGAAACCGGGATCAGCTGGGGATCGTGAGGCGGCTGGCCGCTAGACCTCCGGACCTGCGAGCAGGACGGGTGGGCGGGGTGCACAGGCCGGAAGTACCTGGAGGTGGGGCTGCAGGGGAGGGAACCTGCTGGTGTGGGTACCGCTCCCCTCCCATAGCTTTTGGGGAGGGGAATGTTAGAAGAATAGAGTGATTTTCTTTTTTCTCTTTATTCTGCTTCTGGGAAGGAAATCCAAGACCTTGCGCGTGCCCTGGAAGTAATGTGACCCCGAGATACGTCCCAGTCATAATCACTATCTTGCGATGTGGGCTTTGCCTATGCTAGGGAAACACTCTACTACTAAGTCATATTCCCAGCCATCATCATCACCATCATCGTTTTGTAATGGTGGAAATGGTACCCAGGACTTTGCTAGGCGAAGGCTTTGCCACTGACCGGCATCACCAGCCATTATCACCATCGTTATTGGAAATCGCGGATGGTAGCCAGGGTCGTGACATTACTGGGTGTGTTAATTTTCTTTCTGTTGCTGTGACAAACACCATGACCAAAAGCAATTTAGGGGTAGAATCTTACACTTCCAGGACACAGTCCATCATTGAAGGAAGTCAGAGCAGGAACTAAAGGCAGGAAACCAAAGCTTCAGAAACAGCCTAAGAACTCTGCTCTCTGGTTTACTCTCTGGTGTTTTCTAGCTTCTTGATATAGCTCTGGATGGTGGCACCTGCAGTGGTCTGTGTAACCCCCCTTCCTTTTAGTTTTTATTTTTATTGATTTGCGTGGGGGTTTGAGACAGGGTTTCTCTGTGTAGCCCTGGCTGTCCTGGAACTAGCTCTGTAGACCAGGCTGGCCTCAAACTCAGAGATAGGCCTGCCTCTGCCTCCCAAGTGCTGGGATTAAAGGCCTGTGCCACCATCAGTTAGCCAGGCTGCACCCTTCTGCATCATTTAATATTCAAGACAATAACACATGGACATGCCCATAGATAAACTTGGTAAAAGAGTTTGTCATTGAGGTTTCTCCTTTCGATGATTCTAGGCTGTTTCAAGTTGACAGTTAAGATCAACCAGGAAACTAGGTAAAGTTTTCTCCACTTTTCCCCAGACAAGCTTTTGATGTAGAGCCCTGGCTGTCCTGGAACATGTTCTTTAGACCAGGCTGGCCTTGAACTCTGATATCCAGCTGCCTCTGGCTCCTGAGTGCTGGGTCTAAAGGCATGCACCACTACTACCTGGCAACTAGGCAGATTTCTGAGCTATATCCCCAGCTGTTGTTGGGATATGTTCTTCTTCCTTCTCCTCCTCATCATTATGGTCATAATTTTGTGATGTTGGGGATGGTACCCGTGGTCTTACGCATGCTTAGCAGGTACCACTGAATGACAGACACCTTCCACACCATTGTTATTACTGTTATTATTATGTGTTGCTGGGGATAGAACCTAGGGAATGCTAGGTAAGTACTTTACCACTAAGCCACCCCACCCCCCATTATCCTATTGTGGTGTTTGGGATAGAAGGGACCTGAACATGTTAGACAGTTACTCTACCAACAACAAAGCCACCCTAATAGTTTATTTTTATACACTTTTTAAAAAAATTTTTTTGATGTGCAAATGAAGTTTTTGAATCTACTCTACCTACTGATTTTATATGTACATGGTTGACATACCTAAATTGTGTTATTATCATATTATCATTCATGTTTCTTTGTCTTCTGCTCGATTGTTGTATTTACTACAGTTGGTCAGACTTTTTTTTTTCTTTTTTTTTTAAAGACAGAGTCATAAGTAGCCCAGGCTGGCTTTGAACTTGCTATTTAGCTGAGGATGATGGAACTCTGATGTCCTGTTTTCACCTCAAGTCACATTACATTAGCCCTTCAGTCTCTGAGATGGGGGTCTCTTCCTGTAGCTCAGGCTGTCTGGTTCAACTTTCTCCATCTCTGGGTAGCTGTTGTCAGAAACCCTGGAGATTGTCAGCTTTCTAATACTCCTCTGGCTCTTCTCCTACATCCTGTTGCTTGGTGTCCCTTCTTACTCTCCTCTTCCCTTGCTGGTGTCTAAATGTTGAGCACCTTAGTGCTTTATCTGGGACACTTTCTTGGCTTATATTCTCTGTCACTACTCATTTATATGATGGTGGTTCCTCAAAAAGTTTCTGACCTTTTATCACTTTTTGTCAGGTTCTTTAAATCAAGAATGTATCTCCCTTCCAGTTATCAGACAGTCTGTTACCTACTTTTTCCTTTTCTCCTGTGGTAGGGTCTCAAGTATCCAAGGTTAGCCTTGAACTTGCTATGTACTTGGGAGAACCTTGAGCTTTTCTGATCCTCCTGCCTCTACTCTCCCAGTTCTGTTCTTATTAATATGTGACACCATGCCCTCTTTATGCAGCGCTGGGGATGGGGCTCAGGGCTATGAATGTTAGGAGAGCGCTCTGCTAACTGAACTACATTCCCAACTCATGGTAAACCTCCCTCACCCCCCTCCCATTCTTTTTTGAGGCTTAAAAATTTTTTTTTTTGAGACATGGTTTCTCTGTGTAGACCTGGCTCTTCTGTAACTCATACTCTAGACCAGGCTAGCCCCAGACTCAAGAGATCCACTTGCCTCTGCTTCCCAAGTACTGGGATTAAAGGGACTACTGCCTGGCTAAAACTAGTTTTTATTATGTCTTTGTCTTTGGGTTTGTGCATGTGAATTCAGTTCTCTTGGAGGCCAGAAGAGGGGGTCAGATCCCACTGGAACTGGTGTTGCTGGTGATTGTCAGCCACTCAATGTGGGCGCTGGGATTCAAACTCAGGTCCTCTGTAAGAGCAGTACCAACTCTTAACTGCTGAGCCATCCTGCAGCCCTTGTGCCTTTTAGTATATGGTCTACAATATAGTCAGAGTTGGGAAATGGACATTGTCTTACTATTACAGCTAGCAATATAGAGACTTAGAGAAGAGATGCAACAGATATATCACAAACCAGCAATAGGCTTAGGAAGAGAGTGCCTGTTGGCTGGCTGTGAGGTGGGAGCTGCAGGTGACTTTGACTTTCTGTTTCATTGACTTTGACGCTTTCTGTTTTCTTATATCAAAGGGTAGCTTTTCAGAACATGAATTGATGGCATGTTTCAAGCTTAGAAAAGTTTAGCAATTCCATTCGTCATTCCATTCCTAAGTCAAGTGTGTGGCAATTAATAGACACTGCTCATTTGTTTTGTGTGCTGTTTGTGTGTGCTTTTAAGGGAAGACTGTCAGCAGATCATTTTGTTCTGTGTGTTCAGAAATCTGTTTTCCAAAGTGGTTGTTTACTTCCATTGAACTGATTCAGCACACTCAGCAAACTTTGCAGGGCAAAATTCAAATAGTGAGCTTCAGTTTACTAAGGAATTGCTCAAGGACACTGAGTAACTACCCATCTACAGCATAGACGCCACAGTCTTTAAAATTCACTTGGGCCCAGGTTTGTTGTCCTAGCACTTAGGAGTGGCGGCAGGAGGATCACAAGGTTGAGGGCAGCTGCAGCTGCAGAGCAGGTTCCAGGCCAGTCTGTGAGTCTGCATCACATAGTGAGAGCCTATCTCAATAATACAATGAAAAGACAAAGTCTGAGCGGGGAGATCCTGCCTCCACCTTCCAAATGGTCAGATGGCAATTGTGACTCCATGGACCCAGCTCTTTTTTTTTTAAACCAACAGGCTCTTCACTCAAAGCCTAGGCTAGCCTTGAATTTCTTATCCCTTGCCCTACCTCACAGGTGATAGATTTATACTAGGTGCCACTAGAGGTAGCTCATTTCTTAGCAACTTTAATTTTTTATTGCATTTCAATTATTTGTGAGTGTGTGTGTCTTAGTGCATGTGTGGGGTTAGAGGACAACTTGTGGGAATCAGTTTTTTTCCCCTCCACTATGTCAGTCCTTGAGATGGCTTGGTGGCAAGTCCCTTTACCTGCTGAGGCATCTCACTGAGGCCTGACTTGTTAACAACTTTCTTTTAAAACTTACATTTATTTATCGGGGGGAGGGGGTACATGTGCCACACCACATATGTGGAAGTCAGAGGACAACCTGTGGGAGTTAGTTTTCTCTTTCCACCACACAGGCTCAAACTCAGGCTGTCAGCCTTGACAGCAAGTGTCTTTACTCACCAGGCCATCTCATTGACTCGTTTGTTCACATTTCAGCATGGATATTTGCTTTATTGTCTTGCACAAGCGTTCTCTCCACGCACACACATCCACACACATTGTACGGAGCCAGTGGAGACTTGAAGACATCATGTCAGTATTTCACTCTTTGAAAAAATACTTTTTAAGCTGGGCAGTGGTGAAGAACGCCCTTAATCACAGCACTCAGTGGGCAGAAGCAGGCAGATTTCTGAGTTCAAGAACAGCCTGGTCTACAGAGTGAGTTCTAAGACAACCAGAGCTATACGGAGAAACCTTCTTCAAAAAACAAAACAAAGCTGGGCAGTGGTGGTGCACGCCTTTAATCCCAGCATTTGGGAGGCAGAGGCAGGCGGATTTCTGAGTTTGAGGACAACCTGGTCTATAGAGTTCCAGGATAGCCAGGGCTACACAGAGAAACCCTGTCTCGAAAAACCAAAACCAAATCAAAACAACCCAAACAATAACAATAAAAAACCAAATTTATTTTAGATTTATTTATTTCATGTTTATGAGTGTTTTGCCTGCATGTTTGTGTACTGCATTTGTGCCTGGCAGCCAATGAGTGTTTTGCCTGCATGTTTGTGTACTGCATTTGTGCCTGGCAGCCACAAGGTCAGAAGAGGTCATTGGATCCTTTGGAACTGGAGTTGCATGTGGTTGTGAGCCACCATGTGGATGCTGGGTACTGAGTGTGGGTTCTCTGGAAGAACAGCAAGTGCCCTTAGCCACTAACCTATATTTCCGGTTTCTTCATCCCTTCTTGAAAAGTGACATTGTTGTAAGTGACCACAAGACTGTTATCATACCTAAGAAACTTAGCCCAAAATTTTCCAGTTGTCTTAATAATGTCACTTAAAGGTTTTTTTGTTTTTTGTTTTTTGGCTTTTCAAGACAGGGTTTCTCTGTGTAGCCCTAGTTGTCCTGGAACTTACTCTGTAGACCAGGCTGGCCTCGAACTCAGAAATTCACCTGCCTCTGCCTACCAAGTGTTGGGATTAAAGGCGTGCACCACCACTGCCTGGCTTAAAATCAAAATTTAAAAAAGAAAAAAACTAGCAGATCTCTGAGTTCCGGGCCAGCCTGGCTCACAGAGTGAATTACAGGATAGTCAAGGCTGCATAGAGAAACCCCGTCTTTAAAAAAAAAAAATTTCAAAAACAATTTTCTTTTAAACTTTGTGTGTATGTCTCTGTGTATGCATGTAGGGTGTCTGTGAGTGTCTCCATCCCCTAAAGATGGAGTTACTGGTATTTGTGAGATGCCCAATGTGGGCAAACTTGGATTCTCTGCAAGAGCAGTAAGTGCTTTTAACTGTTGAGCCATCTTTTCAACCTCAATAAAGTCGTTTAGAGCCTCAGTAGTGTCACTTAGCTGGGTTTCCCTCACTGTGAAGGCTGCATTGGTTTGTTTAGAGCCTCAGTA